>OY856409.1:1112867383-1113309883 GCA_963693085.1 Alisma plantago-aquatica | reverse complement strand
CCTGATGAAACGAGCACCAAATTGATAGTCCAAAACGACCTCATGGATCTGTGCAATGCTTCTCAGCACAGAATTGGTATGTGCGGTGGTCACAATCCTCGTCTGCAAATTGCGGCTGGAGCTAGCGGATAACCAGGATTGGGCGTTTTTCCTCTCTCCCAAATTAGGGTTCAAAACTTGGTATAAATAGGTCCGCCTTAAAGTCCTGATCTCATCTGAATATGAATACCTACCCCATTCACTATAGGCAGCAAGAATATTACCAAGATACCAAGCCTTCTCGGATTGCACAGAGTCCCAGCTGGGGCGCGATCTAGGAGTCGATCCACCTGCCCTTGGATCTTCATCCAACGACAACTAGTGATCCGCGCTTAAGTGAAAAAAGAGAGGGGTGTGTGACACCCCTATTACATTAAAACTTTGGGAGAAAATGTGAATATGTCTACATGATATTGCATAACTTCACAACCTTAGAAATCAATCTGATAAATCTGAAAATCAAGGCTACATAGCTCCCAACTATATAGAAACTTTCAAAAATTGTTTGAGGGGTCAAACAAAGTCAAAAAGCTTTCAAATTTTGACCAGGGTTCCCTATTTACCTCTAGAACATTATTATGAGTTGAGACTTTCTAATTTCTCAACAAAAAACCCTAATTAATTTAATTAGGTTTAGATCCTCATAAATCCTATTAAATCATAGGAATAGCATTATCATGCCAAATTGACCATGATGTTAAATCCATCATTCTCTTGTTACCATAATCTCATTGCATCCCTTATTATACACTAGAAAGGTTAAATAACATATCAAGGCATTATGAACCAATAAAGGAGAAATTTTTTATGTAATAATTAGAATTACATACCTAAGAAAATGAGGATGTGACAATCTTCCCCTCCTTATAAAAGTTTCATCCTTGAAACTTCATGGATCAAAAATCTTTGGATATTTCTTTATAGTTTCATATCTAAGCTCCCAAGTAGCTTCTTCAAGATTATAATTCCTCCATAAAACTTTAACTAGAACAATATCCTTGTTCTTCAACTTCTTGGTCTGGACATCTAGAATCCTCAAGGGCAACTCTTCATAGGAAAGGTCCTCCCTAATTTCAATAGGCTCGTGAGCTAGAACATGATATATATCCTTGATGTATAACCTCAACAAGGAACATTATGTTATTTGTTCATATGCTGGTGGTAGTACTAATCTATACACACTCTCTCCCACCCTATCAAGGATCTCAAAAGGATCAATATAACAATGGATAAGTTTTCCCTTGATCTTAGATCTAGCAATAGATTTGATGGGTTTGACTTTTAAGAAAACATGAACACCCACCTTGGACTCTTTGTCAGACCTATGAACATTAGCATACTTATTTTTTTGGTCTTGTGCAGTCTTCATCCTTTTTCTAATGAGATCAACATGATTTGTATAGAACTACAGCTCACCACTTTGGATCAGACTTCTTTCACCAACCTCACTCTAGAGAAAAGGTGACCTACATGGCATACCATAAAGAGCTTCATATGGTTCCATACCTATACTACTATGAAAACTATTATTGTAAGCAAACTCAGCTAGAGGTAGGAACTTTGACCAAGATCCTCCCCAATCAAGCATGCATGCTCTTAGCATGTCCTCTAAAGTCTGAATGGTCCTTTCAGACTGCCCATCCGACTGAGAGTGATAAGAAATACTGAAATGGAGTCTAGTTCCTAACTCATTCTGAACCTATTTCCACAACTTAGAAATAAACCTTGGGTCCCTATCTGAAACGATAAAAAGGGGAATACCATGAAGGTGTACTATCTCCCAGATATACATATCGGCCATATTAGGAACACTGGTAGTGGTTTTGTAAGCTAGAAAGTGTGCACTTTTTGTCAGACGATCAACAACCACCCATGTTGTATCATGATCTATATTTGTCTTGGGAAAACCAGTAACAAAATCCATGGTTATCTTCTCTCACTTCCACTCAGGAACATCAAATGGCTGGAGAAGACCACCAGGCCTTTGATGTTTAGCCTTCACTTGTTGACATGTCAGGCATTTAGAGACAAAAGTAGCTATGTCTTTCTTCATACCTTCCCACCAAAAGGTTGTCTTTAGATCTTGATACATCTTTGTAGAACCTGGATAAATATTGTACTTAGTGTTGTGGGCCTCAAAGAGAATCTTCTATCTTAGCTCATCAGAAGGTATCCACAATCTTCCATTCATCAGAATCTAAACAGCTTTACCCTTCGAGAGTCTAGTCCTGACTCTTTCAAGAAGCTCTAACATATGTGGATATTTAGGGCTACATTGTTGTGCACTGGGTATATCAGAAGTCCAATTTGGCTTGATCATGATATGTGCCAACTTCAACTCAACCTCAGCAAGCAATAGTCTCCACTGTGTCAGCTTATTCATCATCCTCCATTCCTCAATCAAGATAGAGGCACAACTAACATCCTTCTTTCTGCTCAAAGCATCAGCCACTATGTTGGATTTTCCCAGACGATAGGTGATGGAGAAATCATAGTCCATGATGAATTAGAGCCACCTACGTTGCCTCATATTTAGGCCCTTCTATGTTAGAATATATTTAAGTCTCTTATGATCAGAGAAGACCTCAAACTGTGTGCCATACAGGTAATGCCTCCATATCTTTAGTGCATAAACAATAGCAGCAAGCTCAAAATCATGTGTTGGATAGTTTTCTTCATGCACTTTGAGCTGTCGGGAAGCATAGGAGATAACTATGTTGTTCTGCATGAGTGCACAACCCAAACCATGCTTTGAAGCATCACTATAAATTATAAAACCATGATCATTAGATGGAAGAACTAGCACCAAAGCAGATGTCAACTTGTCTTTTAGGGTTTGGAAACTACACTCACAAGCCTCATCCCAGAAAAACTTATAGTCCTTCCTGGTCAACTGAGTAAGAGGTTTTGCTATGATGGAATAGTCTTGAATAAAATGCCTGTAGTAACCTACAAAACCTAGGAAACTATGAATATCTGTAGGAGTTTTAGGAACAGAACAGTTCATGACTGACTCCACCTTAGTTGGATCAACAGTTGTGTGCCCATCTGAGATAATATGCCCCAGAAACATGACTTCTCTAAGCCATAAGTCACACTTAGACAACTTAGCATATAACTAATGCTTCCTAAGTGTATCCAGAGTAATACGAAGGTGTTATTTGTGGATCCGATCATTGTTGGAATAGATTAGAATATCGTCAATGAACACAATGATGAAGAATCAAGGAATCGATGAAATATGATGTTCATAAGATCCATAAAGATAGCAGGAGCATTAGTAAGACCAAAAGGCATCACCAAGAATTCATAATGCCCATATATAGTATAGAAAGTTGTCTTCTCAATATCAAAACTCTAAATCTTCAATTGGTGGTAGCCACTTCTCAAGTTGATCGTTGAGAATACCTTAGCAGTCCTCAATTGGACAAAAAGACCATCAGTCCTGGGAAAAGGGTACCTATTCTTCATAGTCACTTGATTGAGCATCCTATAATCAATCAACATACGTAGTGAACCATCCTTCTTCTTAACAAAGAGGACGGGAGCACCCCAAGGGGAAGCACTCAGGCGAATGAAACCTGAGTCCAAAAGCTCCTGAAGGTGCTTCTTAAGTTCAAGTAACTCAAAAGGGGCCATTCTGTAAGGAGACTTTGAGATTGGAGAAGTACTCAAAAGTACGTCAATGGAGAACTCCAATTCTCTATCAAGAGGGAGACTAAGAAAGTCCTCAGGGAAAACATCAGGAAACTCCCTCACTACATGAATATTTGAAATAGATTTCTCCTATTTGACTAACAAGAATACCAGAAACACAACATGGCCCTTCCTCCTCAACTTCTCTACGTGTATACATGAAATGAAGAGACTCTTCATGTCCCTTCTCCTGCCTTTAACAACAAAGGACTCCTTCCCAGGATGTGCAAACAAAACCAGCTTCCTTCTACAATCAAGAAGCACATAGTGCTCATGAAGCTAACTCATCTCCAGGATAACATCAAAGGATTTCATATTTACTATCATAAGGTCTGTAAGAAAAATCCTTCCCTCAATAGATAAGGGGACCAATATATGTCTACTAGGAGTTATGACATTCAAATTTTTATCCTAGATGCTCAACAAGTAAACAAAGCATATCAACAAGTGCAGATGAAACAAAGGCATGTGATGCACCAGAATTATATAGGACTTTAACACTCTGATCATGAATAAAAGTAGTACCTTCTATGACCTGATCTGGTTTGCCATCCTCTACCTCCATCATGAACATGCGAGACTATCTTTTCTCCCTGGGAGCATCAATTGCATCACATTTTCCGTCATAGCCTCCTTGTTGAAGTAACTTGGGACAATCCCTCTTGATATAACTCAACTCCTCACAAAAGTAGCAAACTCCATGTCCAAACCTGCAATGTCCATCGTGATGCTTATGACACTAAGGACACTTAAATTGACCATTATTGTTGATCCTGTTGTTGTACTAAGCGGGTCCACCTTATGGTGCCTTCCTTTTCTTGTTGTGCTGCTTGCGGTTGTGATCTTGGTAACAGTTATTGTTCTTCTGATGGTAGTTTTGTTGGTGATGATGTTTTCCGCCATTGTAGTTCTTCTTCCTAACCGTACCTAGGTGATCCTCAAGCTCTAGGGCAGCATCAAGAGCTTCCTGTATCATCTTGTGGCCCCATCCTGAAAGTGAGCAGATGAGATCCTCCATCAAACCTCGAATGAACTTCTTTGCTTGCTTCAACTCAGTCGTCTAGGCACCGTACTTCTGAAGAACATAGAACTTCATGGCGTATTGAGTGACTATCATATTGCCACGTTGTCGCAGATAAATGAACTCTACCTCCTTCTTGTCCATCCTTGATTCTGAGACATAGTGACTCTTGAAAGCCTCCATGAACTCCTCCCATGTGAGGAACTCGTCATTTGGATCTCTGGCGTCATGGAAATTTTCCCACCAAAAATGAGTCGGACGTCTCATCATGTGTGTCCTGAACCTGATGTGCTCCAAACAATCCAAGTCATGAAAGAAATGCTCTAGGTTGCGGATCCAGGCATCAGCCTTTCCCACAATGTCCAGCAAATGTCTCTGGATTCACCTTGAGGAAGTCTATCAAGGTGACTTCATTTCTCCTCAGAAGACGGCTTACATCTCTTCCTCCCATTGCATAGGCTAAGGCTCAAACCAACACTTTGTATGAGAGGGAAGGGTCTTCGCCACGTGGATTCTCTTCATGCTCAGAGGGCTGATCACTCTCTCCATCAGAGTGTGGGGTGACTTGTCATTCTTAGGGCGACGCTTAGGGGCCATCTGGAAGAGATAAAGAGACATTCATATGCATGTAGTGCAAATTATAAGATCCTACTATAGTGGCCATTCTAGGTTTGCTCTGATACCACTTTTGTCACAACCTCCATGACGTACACAATCCAAGCATAATGAAAGTGTTCTCATACATAGGAGATCATGACAACATCGTGGCATAGTATCATTAATTAAGTAAGGTCCATAGAAATTTAAAACATCCACTTGTAGTGTCCTAATACATGCATAAGAGAAAGAAATAGAATGTACAACTTCTTAAGAACATAAAAGAAAGTCCTAATATAGCATGCATGTAAAGATAAACTAGAGGAACACTCCAGAATGGCACCCCACCGCCATAGGATTCAAAAGCTTCACGAGTTGCACCTCCAACTACTACTGATGTTGCGGGTGTTGTTGGCACTGTCCTCCACCTATGTGCATCCACACATAGCCATGCATTTGAAAAAACTATTGTAAGTGGTTGGGTTTGATACAAGTAAATGAACATAACTTAAATGATCTTAAAACTGTTATGACTTGCATAAACATTAAATATGGCTTAGGGATACATTCTTAGATTGATTAAACATTCTATTTATGGCACGTACTCAATGAACCATAACATACCGAATACACTGAAAGTGAATAGTCATCTGAACACATTGAAAGTGAACAGGAAACATAACTTACCGAGCACACAGAAAGTGAACAGGATTGGGATTGAACCCAATAAAATGAAGGGGGCTCATAAGGCAACAACTTCCAATAAAAATGTTCATGAGTAGAGCCTAATTATTTGTTCTTAATCGTATCTGACGTGGTCTTAATTTACTTAGGGTTTTTACCCACAGTTGCCTTATTTTCCTAAGTATGAAGAGGTATATTCTTCAAACTTATCTAATATGAACATATAACATGTATGCGGTAAATCTAATAAGATGTGCATATATGAATACCTCTTAACACATTAAGATGCTCACATGATAACATATGTAATATAAGTTTAAAACATGATTAAGCAAGAAAAAGTGAATGAATGCAGTATATGAAACCTAAGACATGGACCACTTACCTAATTCAGTAAAAACACTCGCTCCTAAGTTCTTGACTTCAATGCCTTAATATTTTCCTGTCATTATAACCCAAAACCCTCTTCACCCCGATCCCCAAACCTTCCTTTGTTATCCATGGCGCACATAGAGCTCATCCCTCCCGACCATTGTCCTACTGGACGAGACCCGTGGAGTCACAGGAGCCACATTTGGTCAATTCCCCTAACCATCGCCCTCCATGACCATTGAACCGACAAGAGGGAAAATGAACCCCCCCCCTCAAAACACCTCAGGCACGTGCCTGTGGCTAGAAGAAGAATAAGGAGGGGACATGAGATCGAAGCAAGGTGCTAGCGAACGGAAGCATGAAACCACCAGGAGAAAAAGCTTCGTCGTCATGTTTTGAAGGCAAATCTAAAAAGTTTGGTTCAAAATGCCACCGGAGTGATCCAGTAGTCTCTCTCATCTTTGGCAATGAGAAGAGTTCATGGACTCCGCACAATCCCCACTACACATCCCATGTGAAACACCTGTAATGAAAAGAGCATCAAGAGGCGATCCTTACCTGGTTCTTTGATTGAACCTAGGTGACTCGTGATGTTGGGTTTATTCCCACCTTCACTGGAGATGAAGATTGACTCGGCGGCCAAGCCCTGATGAAACGAGCACCAAATTGATAGTCCAAAATGTCCCCACGGAGCCACATCAAGCTTCTCAGCACAAAATCAGTCTTTGCGATGGTCACAGTCCTCATCTACAAATTGCGGTCGGAGCTAGCAGATAACCAGTATTGGGCATTTTTCCTCTCTCTCGAATTAGGGTTCAAAACTTGGTATAAATAGGTTCGCCTCGAAGTCCCCATTGCATATGAATATGAATCGCTACCCGATTTGCAATAGGCAGTGAGAATATTACCAAGATATCAGGCCTTCTCAGACTGCACAGAGTCCCAACTGGGGAGGGATCTAGGAGACGACTTGTCCGCCCTTGGATCTTCATCCAACGACGACCAATAATCTGCGCTTAAGTGAAACAAGAGAGGGGTGTGTGACACCCCTATTACATTAAAACTTTGGGAGAAAATGTGAATATGTCTGCATGATATTGCATAATTTCACAACCTTAGGAAATCAATCTGATAAATCCAAAAATCAAGGCTACATAGCTCCCAACTATATAGAAACATTCAAAAATTGTTTGAGGGGTCAAACAAAGTCAAAAAACCTTCAAATGTTGACCAGGGTTCCCTATTAACTTCTAGAATATTATTATGAGCTAAATTTTCTAATTCTCAACAAGAAACCCTAATTAATTTAATTAGGTTTAGATCCTCATAACATCCTAGTAAATCGTAGAAATAGCTTTATCTTGCCAAATTGGCCATGATGTTGAATCCATCATTCTCTTGTTAGCATAATCTCATTGCATCCCTTATTATACACTAGAAAGGTTAAATAACATCTCAAGGCATACTAAACCAATAAAGGAGGAAAAAATGTATGTTATAATTAGAATTACATAACTAAGAAAATGAAGATGTGACATGGAGTTTGTTGGATTGCCATGTATCCTACAATCACCTAATCCAGCTTTAAGAAAAAATGGGTTTTTAGAAATTCTATAAAATAAATAGTTAGGTTTGGTTGGTATGGGTCGGCATGAGAGATTTTGGGTATCAACATATGGCGACAGATAGAAAACGTGTGTCACAAAAGCGGGACCCGGTTGAATGGGGGGGATAGATTATAGCTCACATTTAGCAATTTTATATGTAGGATTTCATTACTTTTGCGGATCCAGCAATCCAAACTTAAAATTATCATTATTGGGTTAACAACTGCAATCCAATATAGTTATATCCACCAAAACAAATGTGCCCTTCGTTTGTCATGCTTTCCCAAACCTAACGATCCATGGCTTGCACTTCCTCTATCTAGATACATGAAACACGCAATCTTGGGCTTCACCCCCTCTCCCAAAATTCACAACTGCCAATATAGCCTTCGCCATTGCCTATTCAAATTAACTTACAACATAGCTAAGTCATGGGTTTTCTTCCTCCACCACCAATTAGTCCTCTAATGTCCCCTAACTCCCCACCTTCCTTGAATTTCTTCTACAGTAGCGGCGGTTTGGTTCTCAAGGCAAAGCACTGTAAGCATCCTCAACACATTTTCTTTGTTTCTCAACTACTGACTTGACGTACGATGCCCTCAAAAGTTGTGCCCTATAGATCCCAGTTGAGTTCCTTGTTGTCATTTGACGCCACGGCGCCTCAGGGCTTCTCTGACCTCAGAAGTGGTTGTTTTGCCTTCTCCTCAACTCCTTGATCAGTTGTTGAGCTTTTTGGGTGTGTTTCTGAACGGTACCTATGGGTTTGGCTTTGAGTGCATCTCCCATGTTCCAAAGGTGTTTTCTACGAGGTGATACTAGTGTTTGTTGTCAGAGCGTTGTGGTTACTGCTTTGGTTTCATTGACCCTTTGTAGGTGTGTCTACCTCTATTTTCCCCTCCCATTCAGTGTATTCCTACATCAGGTTCTCCTACATCTTGGGCGGTCATGGCAGGAGGAGCTCCTAGTGCTTTAGGCCATGAGACACCTTGAATCGGGGCTTGTTGTCTTTGTGGCAATATGATAAACTCATTCACAATTTTGTCTATCAAAGAAGGGATCAAGAATCACATGTTTGCACCTCGAATCCTCTCTGTGTTCCCGCCATTGTTCGCATGTCATGGTCGGAGGAGAAGAAACTCAGTCATCGAATGACCTGAGTATCCCCACGTTCTCAATTGAGCAATTTTTTACAAGGGTAGTTTGGGGTTTTCATTGCCTCTTTTTTTAAAAAAAATACTGATTCGTTGGGCAAGACCCCTTGCTATTTGGCCAATTCTGATTGGTCCACCTCAAAGCCATCCTGCCTCCTAACCGGGCTACTGGACTCAAATAAAGTATACATGTGGCTTATTTTGTGATTTTTTATTAGACTATTATTTGGAAATTCATATAAAATCATTGCTTTATCATAAATATATGCAAAAAATGTGCTGGAAAGGATTATTGATTTTATATTGATTGGTGACATTTTCAGACTTTGTTTTCTCTCCAATCAAATCCTAGTTTTTATGAGAAATGAAGTTAGCATTTAATGTTTTGGATAAACTACATATTAATATCTAAAATACATTTTGAATAGGAAGATTAGGGTTTATCAGACCCAAGGGTCGTGATTATGGTTATCTCAACCTAGAAAGAGAAATATGATCTTATATAAGTTAAAGGTAAGTGATCATGATAATTGAACATAAGTATTGCTTGTTTTTATGTATGTATGAAATACAATGAATGATGTGAAAGTATTAGCTATTATTTCAATTGTTTAAAGTCGATGAATCAATAACGAATTCAATGGAATGTTTTATGTACAATGGTTACTATATTATCTCTCATGCATATTGAAAGTAAATGATAAGATTTAGGGAAGAGTTTTTAAGTGAAAGAAATTAATAAAAGATAGATTAGATAAGTAATCACTAAGAGAAGAGCAATCTGGTGCATAAGAGAAGAGACACTTCATCCCATAAGAGAAGAGCAATCTGGTGCATAAGAGAAGAGACACTTCATCCCATAAGAGAAGAGCACTCTGGTGCATAAGAGAAGAAGCACTTATGTGAAAACCAGAGGATTCTTATATAGGTGAAGATAAAAGAAACTAATTTAAAAGCAATTGTGTATCTTTCTCAATGTTTAATGTTAAATGTCCATTTTCAGTTTACGTGTTTTCTTTAATCTATGATATATTCAATTCCACTTACCATTGGTTTGATGTGTGACTAGGGGAACGATGCTCGCAAGTAAGGAGCTAGCTCAGGAGAGAAAAACTATCTGACATACAAACCCAAGCTCAAGGATCTTCAAGGATAAAAGCATTGGTGTGGTGCCAACTATACCTACTTTAGAATTTCTTTTCTTTTTCTGGAGAAATATGTATATGTGAACCTTGTTAAGGATTAGAGAATGAGAATTGTGATTATTTTCCTATGATTGTTTATATGAACTCTGTTATGCGCAATGAATATCATGTTTGTGGCATCCCCCTTAAAAGTAATATAATTGTGCTTCTGCTCTATGCTGTGAATATTTTTACAAGTGGGGTGTTACATGTTGTAGGTACCGCCCTTTCAGCCACCTGTAGTGACCCCTTTGACCTTGGAGAGCTCTAAGGCACTCTGATAGAGGCACCAGGCACCCCTCCTATACTAATCGAGCCCCCAAGCACCGCCGACATGGGTGGCCAGTAAACAACTATCACAGTCGCAGTCCAGGCTCACATAGCATGTGTGTGGTGGGCAACCAGTCTAACAGAGGGAGATTAGAATGGCAGTGGGCAACCACAAAGTAGCAATGGCGAGAGGTCAGCTATGGCCATCCAGCACCCATGACCCATCGACACCCCCCTCTACTTCTACTTGTACAATTGATCTGAGTCAATGGACCATGATCAAGCGGGCCCCATCAGTCGAATAATCTCTATAATCCTTCTCCCGATTTCCCTAAATTTTGACACTTTAACTTCAAAAAATGATATCCCCTAATCCCTTGGGATAAATGAGAAACATTATATATGATTTTTTATCTACAGAATGAGATCTTTCTAACGAATTTAGTTTCAAAGCCAAATTCATTTTTAGCTCCAATTATCAAAAATTGGAATTTGTATGATATCTTTTTACATGATTAATGATGTATCTTCCTCCCATTTATTATTATTTCTTCAAATCTCACTCTTATACTTTAGATCAGTAACCTTTATCTAAAATTATTATGCATTAGTTCTTTGTTACAAGCCACATTCAACTACTATGTTCAAGTATCACATAATTTGGTATTATTATTTCGATTTGAGTTTCCTGTATCAAAAATAGTTATTTTCTCTCATTTAAACACATTGTAAAATATAGTCCCTAAGTTCAACTTCATGAATAACTTGATAGCATTTACCAAAATTTGGGATATTTTTGCCTAAATATTTTGGTCGTGCTCTCACAAATTCATCAAGTGCTCTCCATTCAAAATTAATGGCCTTGGAATCAATACAAAATACGAATTGGAGTAAAAGATGTTGATTTCTTAAGTAATCTTGTGATCTTAAGAGATGTATTAGCATTTGTAAAATAATAGTTTAATGGAAAAGAATATGTGGCCAAAAATGTGTTCGCTTTTCAACCCATGGAAATAATAAAATAATAGAGAAAAATAAAATAATTCATTTAGACCCATAACTTAAGATTTATGTGTTGAACCCTAAACCCTATAATGACGTGTTTCTCATCTTCTTAGAAGACGAAGACCATGGTCACATGGAGATGCGTAAGGAGTTACCCCTGCTTCTCATGTTCTTGGAAGACAAAGACGAATTTTAAAACAACACACCGATAGTCACCCAAGGAATTAGTATAAACCCTACTTGGAGTTGCCATTTTAAAGCTTGTGAAGCTTGACAGTATAAGAGACAAGGTAAAACTCCCTTGTCTGACCACCTCACAATCAGACAATACCTCCTATGCAAGCCTTGGCATGCCCACTAACCCTCGTCGGCACCTTGAAGCCTATAAACCTTATTTGTCCATATTGTCGCATCTACAACTGATAGAAGACACCAACACTCATCAGAATTTCAAATTTTCATATTGATAATGTCTCCCTTATGCAAATCAACACCATTATGTCACCTAATAAATTCCCATGGAACCTTCTCAAACCTTCACAAACGTTAAGAAGCAAGGATTCACCCTTTGTGACTCCCTACAATAGATCCTCGACAAAACTCATCTTTTACCATCGAGACATGGTTTCCAGTCGTCACACTCTAGTGATATCACAACTTTCAAATTCTCCACAACCCACAATACCTCCCATTTCTCTGTCTCTATCATGCACTACTCTCGAATTAGTGATTCCTTTGTCTAGTGTCAAATGCCAACCACCAACAGCATCCTACGTGTAACATTTTGTGATTTAAGGCCTAGGATAAGCCAATACTAAAAGGAATAATTAGACTATCTGTATCACCAAGGTGCACCTCCTTTTCATATAGAGTATACTACATAGAATAACTACTCTATAATTAAGTGTGCTCATCATAGAGTGGTACTAGGATCGGTAAGCATGTCTAGAATTTGAACATGTGTTGTGTATCAGTGAGGAAAAAACATACATCCAAGGCCAACATTGGTATATGGGGTTAGTCATCATTGCTAGAGCCTAAGGTGATGGCCCCAGGCATTACATGTGGTAACAAAGCCAGGTTTTCCTCAAGGTGCATGAGGAAAGTGCTATCAATTGAGGCAACATGGAGCCACATCTGCATCGATGGCCATTGATTGGAGTTGGGTGTGCATTACCCATTATGGGTAGGCAATGAAATGGGAAAGAGATTATGAGGAAATATAGTTAATCCTTGATGATGACCTCAAGAGTCTATGTGGGGGAGATAGTAATATAGTAGAATCTCATGCCTAGGATAAAATAGTCTCAAGTTAAATTATTTGAATACTCATATCACTAAAGTGCACCTCCTTTTTAGAACACATGTGAGTGGGTACTCGATAGTGAAGTGTGCTTAGCTTAGAGGATTACTATGACAGGTAACCTATCAAGATGTTGAATGTGGGTTGTGCGTAAGTGTGGAAAAAGTGTGTAGCCAAGGCCAGGGTGTCCTTGGGGCTAGTCAACATTCTCGAAACTCTACTAGAGCCTTGAACAATGGCCCATATCTTACACTACCAAAGATCCAAACAAATCCTCAGCAGCAGCTTCCATATCACATGTAGAGATATAGAGTGACCCCTCGTGTACCATTATGAACCCATAAGCATACTAAAGTAAGGAGGGATACTACACTAGAGGGCCTAATTGACAGATAAGGATTCTGATAAAAACTAGTTTTAATAAGTTGGGATTCAAAAAAAATAATTTGCAAAAGGTTTGATAGCACTCCTTAAAATGGCCTTATCATCTAGGTTTCTCTATATTTCCAAAAAAAAGTCATTATTCCACTAACTTTCTAACATTTTATGAAAAATAAGTGTACGAGTATGTCAATCCCTACCGCGTGAGAAAAGACTTCCAAAAATAATTATATAATGATTTATAATAACTAGGTGAGTCATTTTTACCCTATTGTCATCAAACTCAAAGGCCTTACACCACACCCTCACTAAATGCCCTAACTCACATCTGGCCCAGTCATAACTTGATTGATTATTCTACTAACCCCAATGCCCTAACTCACATGATACCCAACCTTTCGTAACACATCTAACCCAGTCAAAGCAAAATGGAAACACTAGATCACCCCTCACCAATTTTCTTGTACTTCTATAATAGTTAGTCAAAACTAACACTAAACTGCAACATCACTCCAAATGTACTAGCACGTCCAAACCACGAACACAACTCTCACTGCGTGCATAACTATGAGCCATGTAATTGTAAGTCTTGTCCGTGAGATGTCGGGGCCTACTTTCCCATTCTGCCGTGTGCAAAAATATTTTTCTAATTTAGAACCTACAAGTGGACAAACTGTAATATACATGGCCACATCGTACATTATAGACACATTTTTGCTATTATCTTTGTCTAGCTAATACTGTTTTTCTTCTACCAATTGTCTATTAATTTATTCTTTTCTTCGAGATGATCTCACGAATGGACTTACAAAGCAAAGACATGTGTATTACTGTGGGGAATGTGGGAATTTCATATCTTTATATGGTCTGAAGCAATACCTCCACACCTAATATAAGACATTATATCATACTTCTATAGATTGTGATTAAGATGCAACATAAATCACTCCATTTATGTGTGTGGTTCTTCTACTTGCATTCATGTCAGATATGTGTATATGGCTTTGTTGTTACTAGTGATGATGACCCAAGTGTGTTGGTATCACCATAGATATTTTCTATAGATAGTTACATACTAACTACTTGACCATCTAAAAGCATTTTTCAGGGGATCAAAGTTATGTTTATTCATCAATAATGTACACATTTGTGCAGAACAAGTACAATAGAAGCCAATCTAGCACGTATATGTATGGATTGCAAAGCGAGATTGGTTTTAATTGAAGAGACACTCGAGAAAATGACCAGATAAAATTTTGTCTTAACTTGCAATGTTAGCCAAATCATCCAAAATTTTCTTGGGTGTGCCATATAATCACCTGATTTTGAAACAATCAAATGTACCATACACAAAAAATATTTGTTTGATTATACAACTTTTTCAATAATGACTAAACAAACTCAAGCATTTGAAATATATATAATGTATAATTGGGTCCATAACAAATGCATCAAAATGTTATGATGTTTGCTTTTCACGAGTGGCAAACTAGTATCTTGAAAATAGAGGATAAACGTGGTACCAACTCAAGCGGTGTTTCAAATGTGCAGTCATGGCACTTGCTGTTTGTGAGTTGTCTCAAGATCAACATACTTAGGAATAGCTGTAGAAAATAAGCATAATGGGTTGAGCATGATAATGAAGTTTTACCTTCCAAAATAATGTGTCATGAAGTACATATATATATATATATATATATATATATATATATATATATATATATATATATATATATATATATATATATATATATATATATATAAAGCTAGAATGCCAATATCAATGGTAAATTTCATGAAAGTCTTGGTGCAACATTCTCTAACATACGAGATCAACCAACACGTACACTTGTTCCTCAACGGAAATGGCAGGTTAAATATTCTAGGTGCTTCAGGTTCCCCTCGTCTAATGCCTTGGTCGATAGAATAACTTAGATACTTCTCACAACTATCACATTTCTTCCACTTCATCACTCCCCACTCTATCACTCCACTCACCTACATTGGGATTGTACATCAATCCAAACCCAAACCAAACAAATTTGGACTGGCCAAGACCAAGACCCCACTAACAAAAAAAAATTATAAACTGAGAACCGACCAAAAAAATCATGGACCAGACCGAGAGTATAACCGATAGTGTACTCTTTATCAAAAAGTATCAAATAACTGTAACCAATTTGATTAGTCATTTGAGTTTGATTACACAATAAATTACATAATTAGATTCTAATATTTTTTATGTAATACAGACTTTTGTCAATGTAACTAATATAATACTTACACATAATAAAAACATATGAGACAAACTGTCATAAATATCCTTATAGATATTAATACTTACACAAGAAACTAACACTTATAGATATTATAAAATCAAATTACACAATAGTCAATAAGTAAATATGTATTTCTATAATACCGAATAACACTAATTTATTAACAATTCAATTCAACATTTAATATCCTCATAACTTTTCATTGCCACAATATATTCAAATTAGTTTAATGGCTACTTGATTCTTTTATTGATATAATGACACATCATTGCCACGACATTCATGTGACCATTGGTAAAAGTACTGACCGAGGACCGGACTCAAAATCAAATCGGTCCAAGATCGGACCGAATAGTGCATCGTCTCAGTCTGCCAGTCCGGACAGATACACAGCCCTAGCCTGCACCATAGTTGTCTGTGGCGCAACCACAACCATAGCAGAGCAGATGTCAACTAGTATATAGATGAAATAAATAGAGTAAAGACAAATACAATCATCAAATCCATCGCTTTCATCACTGCTCTACGCCTTTTAAGTTGTATAGTAACTTTCCATAAAAACCACTTAAGAAAACAATTTGTTTTTACTGCTCAAATAGAAAGAGTCAAGATTGTCATTCCAAAATTATTTTTCTTTTTAATTTGTTTCTACTGTTAACAATTGTAAATCAATCGTGGAAAAGGTAACAATGACTTTATCTTAAACTGATAACTTAACATTTAAATTTTTGGAATAGCTATCAACGTGTGCAGGATGTACCAAAGATCCCGTATCAGTATGACCAGTGGCGTAGCCACATGGTGGCCCGGGTAAGCACGGGTCCTACCCAAATTTTATAATTATACATAACTACAAGAGAAATTAGGCAATATTTTCTACAAAATTACGTATAGTGCCCTACTTAATATCTCCAGCTGAGGTTCTATGTTATTGGTGCCCTCCTTGATCAATTTTTCTGGCTCCGCCACTGAGTATGACACACCTCATAGGCGAAGTTCAATTTTACACGTATTCATTCAAACACAAGTTGTGTATAGCTCAGCCTATGGACAAAAATCTATAGGCCTAAAAGCAAAATCTTACTACTTCACGCAGTAAACAGTACGTCAACATAGACGTTATTTTCATGAAAAATAACTAACAAATTCCCAATAAGTCACAAACAGAGCACATTGTTATAGCTTTCATAGTTTACATAAACATGTTTGTGAACGACTAATATTTTTGCGTCCATAACACATCTCAGAGTTGGAAATGCATTTCTATTTTGCATACATGAAGATACTAGTAGCTGCACAGAGCTGGCCAAAAGTAGTCACCTGAATAAGTCAACGTGTCTAAGAGGCTGTATGGGTCAAAAAAAAAAATCATATATCGTGGTACTGAGGCACAAAGCTGACAATGATCAACCAAAAGAAGGTGCAATGTGATGAAGAAAAAAGTGCAACATGATGAAAAGTAAAAGCTAATCTCTCCATGATGCACGTCTTACTGGAAAGTAGTCACTTGAGAAAGTAGCACATGACGTGTTTGGCGGAGCATAAACCTGCAAAGAAAGTGCAAGTGCAGGGTGCCCAGTACCCTCGCCGGCCACAAGATGAAATTAGCCCCTTTATACTGCCAAATCCGGAGATTGCATTGCGTAAATACATATCACATACAAGGTCAAGAACAATCCCTAAATCCTCTGTTTAAGTTTGAATACAAGGTTTGGGAATATCCCAAATTCTAGACAGCGTGAAGTGGAGGCAAAACAGGGGGCACCTTACCTTGCAACCAGTTAGGCACCAGGTTGGCGCTTAGCAGACGCTTGTGCCATCTGTACTATACATATAGTCGCATACTTTACATCTACGCAATATATATATACGGGCGGAACCAGAAAATTACACTAAGGGGGGCTGAAATCATACATGTGTACATTTTAGCACTGAGGGGGGCTGAGCCAAAAATGTTGTCCCCAATGAGAATGGAACCTGCATCATTTGCTTTAAAAACCAAGCTATATACCACTCCAGCTAGTCACATTCTTTGAAATTTATACGTAGTTAATGTATTTATTTATACTTTAAGCTATACTTAATACTAAAAAGATAACTATTTGTATTAGTTTTTTTTTTGGGGGGGGGCTAAAGCCCCGGCAGCCTCCCCCTAGTTCCGCCCCTGTATATATATATATATATATATATATATATATATATATATATATATATATATATATATAAAGAGAGAGAGAGTCAGATTAGAATACACTCGAGTGTACAGATCGCACGAATACATTCAAATGTATTTGCATATCAAGACTATTTTTTTATAAAATGTAAATCAATGATCTTCACTGTCATACTATAACTAGGCTACATACAAATTTTGAGCCGATTTGGATTAGTATAAATCACTCATCCAAAGGCAACGAAATAGACGTGCGAAACTAATTTGAAATGTATAATTTTTGCGGTCTTTATAACATGACCTATATATGTCCAAATGGGCTCAAATTTTATATATAAGCTATTCACATCTTCAAGAAGATCAACGAATTAGATTTTGAAAAAAAAATATACATCATGGAAAACTACTTGAGTGTACTCTGCTCTGGATACACTCAAGTGTATTCTAGCCTGAATCATATAGTCAGACTAGAATACACTCAAGTGTGTTTGCATATCAAAATTATTTTTTACAAAATGTAAACCATCAATCTTCGAAATTTACAATAGCATACACTGTACATATTCATATATACAATATATGACAATTCCTACCCTGCATAATAAAAATTAATGTTAACATTTAAGTATGTACCATATCATATGTAATTATATACTTTATACAAACGTAGTTACAGTAAAATCACTACATTTCTACATACATAATATGATGTACAGTTAAACATTATTTTCCAAAAAAAGGACAAATTAAGCAGGTTTGGCGGCAAAAAGCAGGCGCTTGATTGCAGCCGCCTCCGGCTGTCCATCAACCAAAAACACAGGATTCCATCTCCGGCTTGAAACTAAAAATAATGTAGCCTGGTGTTGTATTTGAAACCAAAAGCAATGGGACGAGAAGGTCATCATATGGCCAGAAAGGCCAATACTGTGTTCATATAATCAAACGACATGAAGTATAGAGAGCTTATCAATTTTAGGCCCTACTACCTGCTGCCATCTTTCACAATCTGGAAACCTCAAAAGACTAGCTTAAAATGCTGATAGAAATCATCTGTCGACGTGCTTTGTGGATTTCTCAAGTGAAATGACATATTCCCATAAAAAAATAAGAAAGGGAGAGATCCTGTTGTGATACTTTTGTATCAGTATGCCTAACTTTAAAATATTGTATGCAGGATTACTATACAGAGAGGGATATAAATAGGTTTCTAATGGAGTGCTTTCAACGATAGAGCTTCTAGCTCAGGTCTGTAGACATAACACATTTATAATAAATCACACAAAAATATTGGAGACCACGTACCACTTTGAAGACTACAAATACAGAAGACATAGTCATACACAAACGTGACAAAGCCGCTAACAAAGTATATGAAATGCAATAAAACGAATCCTCGTCAATCTTCCTAAAATCAGACAGCATGATCCCATATACTTCCCCACAGATGTCTGGCGCGTCACATATTGCTAAACGGTCCAATAAGCGGTATCGGCCACTACTACGGTTTTTGGAAAAGACCCAAACATGCAGATATAAGCATTTTATTTTATATTTAAATATATATATATATATATTCACATGTACACATTTTAACACACACATTTTAACACACACAGAGAGAGGGAGAGAGAGAGGCTGGCAGATTACCTCTGGATAAGGAGAATATGGCTAGAGAGGCCAATTTTGTGTTCATATAATCAAATGACATACAGAGAGCTTATCAATTTTAGGCCATATTACCTGCTGCCATGTTTTAAAATTTAGAAACCACAAAACACTAGCTTAAAATGCTGATAGAAGTCATATGTCGACGTGTTTTGTGGATTTCTCAAGTGAAATGGTATTCCCATAAGTAATAAGAAAGGGAAAGATCCTGTTGTGATATTTTGGTATCCGTATACCTGACTTAAAAAAATTGTATATAAGATTAGTATAGAGAAAGAGGGATATAAATAGGCTTCTAATGGAGTGGTTTCAACGATGAGCTTCTAGCTCAGGTCTGTGGACATAACACATTTAAAATAATTCACATAAAAATATTGGAGACCGCGTACCACTTTTAAGACTACAAATACAGAAGAGAGTCATACACAAACGTGACAAAGCCGCCAACAAAGTATATGAAATGCAATAAGACCAATCCCAACGTAAGTTGGCATAAAGTCATCTAACCAAAAAAGGAAGGAGGCCTTGGGGTTAGATCTGTCCGAACAACGGTGAAGGCTGCGTAACTGATTAATTTTTGGAATGTGGCCATTAAAAAGGATAACCTTTGGGTGTGTTGGATCCATGAGAAATACTTAGTTAAATGTGCTATTTGGCAGATTGATATTAGTAGTTCTTGTTCCTGGTTACTGAATCAACTGATCCATGTTGGAACTTGTATCCTTCCTCATCTGAGTTTCAGTATAGGGGATGGTAGTGATATCAAGCTTTAGGGTGATACTTGGCTTCCTGGGAATAAATTTCTCAGAGATGTTGTTGTCTCTAAAGCTGTTTTGGGCCTTGGGTTTCCTGGATACACTTTGCTTGCTCAGATTATTAAAGATGGTGATTGGCATATTCCTTTCAATCGTAGAAATGGGCCTGTTATTGAGTTACTGAAAAAATGTTCCTATTTCTCCTACTGGTGTTGATTC
This sequence comes from Alisma plantago-aquatica, assembly GCA_963693085.1. NCBI lineage: Eukaryota > Viridiplantae > Streptophyta > Magnoliopsida > Alismatales > Alismataceae > Alisma > Alisma plantago-aquatica. The sequence goes on along the minus strand of OY856409.1, from coordinate 1,113,289,482 downwards.
AGTAAGCTGTATGGGTTTGAGGTCCCTGAAGATTGGCTATGTCTGTAATACTATTAGAGACGAGTTTGAGGTCTCTGAAGTTTTAAAATGGACCTGGCAATTTGATTGCTCTAGAGTTTTTCAGACCCATGCCTAGAAAGTGGCTCATAAGAAGTTATTGACCTCTGATTATTAAGTGAAAATGGGCACTGTATTACTTCTGTGTGCTTGTTGTGCATGGAAGGGTATGAAGATTCAACTCATGTTATGTTTTCTTGCTCGTACTCTACAGAGGTTTGGAGTAAGACTGATTCGTATGGACTCGTTCCCAAATGTTGGGGTGATTTGATCCAGAGGTCAAAAAAAGTCTCACACTCTTGTCTCTTATTATTCTTCATACTTTGTGGCTTGAAAGGAATCTTCGTGTTCACGAAAATAGATATACTTAGATTGATAGGCTTTGGGCTCAGATTCAGAGTATTGCTGCCTTGTTATACAAGCTTAATGCGTTGTTTTTGCACAGCCTTTTCTTGTTTCAAATACTGAGATGTGCAAATAGTTTGTTTTGTATGAAGTCAGATTAACAGTTTTTAGCCACTGACTTTATAGTCCCATTTTTCAAAAATACAAAAATAGGACTCGGAGCTTTCGCATCAAAATATATATATATATATATATATATATATATATATATATATATATATATATATATATATATATATATATATATATATATATATATATATATATATATATACAAGTTCATGCACTTATACACAGACATACGTATAGAAATGCATGCATGCGTCTATCTTATGTACACATTATTTTATATAGTAATTTGCATGATATCCATCGTGTTGTAGAAACACAGACACAAGACAGTAGACACGATATGGAGACACTAGACATGACCATTTGTAGAGATGTTACACACAGGAACAGCGTTTGACAAGGCATACCAACACATCAAAATACATATATACTATGGAATTGGTATAAAAGCTCTCCATCCATCTAAAGTTCTAAAGTAAGTGATAAAATTGGATTTAAAGAAACAAACACAAAAGAAGAAGAATATCTGAAGTACATTTACGATATGAATGTGAGCTTTACAAAATGAGAAATGATGCATCACCAATATGCTAGGAAGCACGGACACTTCAAAACAGGTGTTGTACCCGTGTCCGACACGTATTGGACACCCGTACTCCGTGGACACGCCTAAATACGTATTGGACACTTCTCCAGCCGTGTCCAACATTTTTAGTTTTGTTTTTTATAGGTGGACACAACTTGGACACGGCCAAGCCCATTTACAGCCTGAAACATGCTTACATTTCCACTAATCCATAGTTGTTGAGGCGCCCGCCTGGGCGCCGCCTAGTCGGCAGGGCGCTAGGGTGGGTGACGCCTGGACTTTCGCCTACTGTGATTGTTCTTTTGGGCGTCCGCCTGGCCCGACTGGGCAGCCGCCTAGGGCGACTGGGCAGCTGGGCGGTCGCCTAGGGCGACTGGGCGAGCCGCGGCTGGGTCGGGCGACTGCTTTTTTGCTGCCCGACTACTAATTGCCTTTTTTTTATTAACTTAAAAATACAAGTCTCCCGCGATTCTTGGACTCCCCACCCGTACCCTCCTGCCCCTTGATTCCCTGTTTGCGTGAAACGCAAACCGCAGCCGCACGGAAAGCGTCCGGACGGCCGGTGGTGTTCGGCGCTCCCTCTCCGCTTCTGCCTTCCAGTGAACGATCAAGGATCCTTCTTCTTGGTTCTCCTTCCTTGTTATCTCCTTCTCCAAAAGCAAGAACCCCTGTTCATTGCTTCTCCAATCCTCTTGTTCCACGTCTACGACTCTACGTCAACGTCTACATCTACATCGCCGTCAACCATCAAGTCTTTGTAATGGAAGGAGATGGTGAACCTGTGACACCTGTTGGAGAGTTTCTACCTCAGTTCCTCGACTTGGTGAATGATCCATCAAGAAAGGCTAAATCCAAAGACCCAGGGTGGAAGTATGGATTTTGGCCTAATCCGACGGACAAGAACAAGTTGCAATGTGGATTTTGTGGGCACGTTAGCAATGGTGGGATCAACACTGCAAAATGTTCTAGAACTACTCAAGCAATTCGTACTGAATTGAAGGAGTATAGAGAACTTACCAGGAAGCGCAAAGTTGATACAAATTTTAATGAGAATGTTGTTAACTTGGACGGCGACAATGTTAATGCATCTCCTCCCGTTGTTGATGTTGTTAGTAATATTGTTTGACCTGCCAATCCCATTGGCACGTCAGGCCTTGGATTCAAAGTAAAGGGTTCTCTTGATGCTTTTGTGTGTCCTAGCCCTGCGGATGTTGTATCCCAAAGGAAAGCAAGTGGAAAAGTATAGAAGACGATTGAATCTGCATACAAGAAGGAGGTGTTACACGTGGCCCATGATAGCATAGCTGCTTGGTTATACGAAGTAGGTATACCTTTTAATGTTGTTAACCGTACTTCCTTTGAGGTTATGTTAGAAGCAGTTGGACAATATGGCAGGGGATTGCTTCCCCCCTCTTACCATCAAATCAGGTTGCCCCTCTTGGAGAGGCAATATGCACAAACAAAGGAACTAGACACACACAATAGTCAAAAACACGATCGTTATCTATAAAACTAAAACAGTGTGGGATACCCACGGCCGAAGGGGAATGGAGAACGCGGCTTGAATTGAAGGTAATTTACAAAGGAGAGAGAAATTATGAATAATTTAAAAAAATTGAGAGGAGAGAGGGCTAAGGAGGATTTAAAGATTTCAAATCCTTACTTTTGATTGACTGGAATTTTTTCCTAAAAAGAAAATTATATAGGATGTAATTTCGGAGACCATAGTAGTATAGATCTAATCATGAAACGATAAACATAGAAGAGCAAGTAGAATGCAGTAAAAGAGAGGGTAAGACAAGAATTTAAATGATGGTGGTATTTAACTTATTTAGCGAGAATCATTAAGAAGATAAATATGGATGGATAGTTTGTTGGGAATGTGATCGTGAGGAGAAAGGAATGAAGTAAAATAAGTGAGACAATTGTGGCGTGCAATTACGGTCAACGGGAAAAGAGGAAAAGGAGAAGGAAGTTAGCGTAACTCTTAGTTATTAGGATGCTCAAACAAAATTATGAAGTTAAGATATTGTTAGGAAGGATAAATAGTAAGTGGGGGCAAGCAAGAGACTGACGAACGGTTTTTAAAATTAGACGGGAGAACTAATGTATCATGTGCGCAAATATGGAAGGAGTGGGACGAAGAGGGAGTTTCGGGATGGGTTGGGGAGAGCCAAGGAACGTGGAGTGAAGACCAGAGACGTGAGACAAAAAAAATTATTTAAAATAGGAAAAAAGATTAGAAAAATTGTGAGAAGAGAGCAAGTGAAGGAGAGAACAACATTTCAAAATGATGATTTCTGATTGCCCGGAGAGAACAAAATGGCATGCTCATAATTTTTTAAAAAAACTCCCTCTTTTTATAATAGTATAGATATATAGTTTAATTTTTTTAAATGTCGTGTCCATAGCCGTGTTCGTGTCCTATATTTTCTAAAATCACCGTATCCCGTGTCCGTGTCCGTGTTCGTATCTGTGTCCATGTCCGCATGTGTGCTTCCTTGCCAATATGTTTACATAATGAAACAGAACATTCTCTATGGAGAATAAAAATTTCACAACACATTTGTGATATCAGATGAATAAGTCTAAAATAGAGAACTATGAACTATAATAAAATTCATGTCAAATTCCTATAACCTTTAAAAAAATTATCGACATATTTGCAAAATCGATGTATAATCGACAATTATCAATGGCTAATATGAGTAACATGGGGAGACATGTTTATTGTGTGTTAGAGACAGAGAGGGAGGTAGGAGATATTGTTTAAATTTCTTTTATATAGGCAAGTGGTTTGGGCATGTTATGTTCATGAAGTGTTTGTGACGTGTCCATGTAGTGTTCTAGCCTTAACGTGGACATGTTTGAGACTTGTCCATTGCATGTCCAATCATTTTCACATCATGTTCATGATTGACATGTACAAGACGAATATGGCTTCCTCGGGGAAGTGTATGTGCTTCCTAGATTGAGCTCATATCATTCTAGGAATATTTGGGCCAACAATTTCATTAACACAACATAGTGTAATACCAAACAAACCTTATCAAAAGTGGCACAAGCCTTATCAAAAGTGGGTAACCATGGTTTAAATCCAACCAAATATGTACTTTCTATGATAAAATTGAAATGCATACATGTCCATTACCAATTGTTTGTACCCAAAATGAACGAGTTTTTACAAAAAATGTTATAGAAAGGCAGTCTATAATTAAATCTTACCCACAATTTTAAGGTGGATATATTCTTCACTGTGGGCCCATACATGCACTTCCCCTATACAATTTTCACTCTTATGCCAAAGTGTGTTAAGCATAAAGAGGGTTCAGGCCACAACAACAACCACCTAGCCACCTAGATAGCCCTACCTTGTATACACATATAAATATATGTTATATACATACATGACGAGCGCAACTCATGAAGTAATGTAAATTTATCTTACAATTTCAGTAGTGTAGACGACATCTGCTTTGGGCCACAATATCGCCCCGCCTTCTGCCTCACCAAGTGTATTAATATCTGGGTGGACATATGGCAATGCAGTTTCCCTCCAATCGGGTAATACACATATCAGGCTCACACGAACGTAGCCTTGCGGTATTGGAGTCCCATGAAACGTTGCCCCAGGAAGGGACTGGTAAGCCTGCGCCTCTGCAACAACATAGTCTTGCATTCTTAAGCGGCATGGCTTCAATGCCTACAAATTTATGTAAAGAATGTTATACATATATACATATCATCTTGAAAATATATCATCTTGAAAAGACTAGCTACAATGTCATAAACAATACTTACAACAGACGTGCTAGGCGATGGGTCTCCAGGATTACTCGCAGTCTGTGCATCAGGAGAAGAGTGGGTCGCCATAGGCTGATTGGAAGCCTGAGATGCATGCCACCGCACTATTTCTTCCTTGACCTTCTCAGCAACTATATCATTGACCTTCTTAGCAACTATATCATCGACTCTCTTATTCTCCTATACATAGATAAAAGAAACATTAGCTTCTTATTATTGATTCCCTTTTGCAGTAACATTCTAAAAAAAGAACAGGTTACCTCTTTTTGTGAAAGTCCCACTCTGGGTTTGCGCTGGGATGGCCCAAAGAATGCTTTGATGCCCACACCAACGCTTGCACCTCTAACACGTCCAGGATGCTCTGGGTTACCCAGAGCAACTGTCAATTCATCCCTTATGCCCTGAGGGATGAACGTGCCTTGTTTCCTCTGCTCGTGCAGCTCCCGCTAATCACCATCAACAGAGATTGGTAAGTTAACACCACAAATAATCAATATTCAAACGATTGCTCTAAGAGTTGTATTTTACCATTTTTGCAGCCGCCTCAGCAGTTACTGGCTTCTTTATTTCACCCTTCTTGTTTTGCCTCCCAGCTATCCAGATATCATGGCGAGGCATGGGTGTGGCAGACTCCTGAGTAGCAGCAGACTCCTGAGTAGTCGCAGACTCCGCCTGTAGTCTTTGGCAAACGCTTGCATAGCCCTTTGGACCCATAGTGTGGTCATGCACATTCAGTGCACGCCTTGCTTTTTGCACGTCACTGAGGGCCTAGTTAGTATGCACATTAATGATTTGGTTATTAGCACTAAATGTTAATCTTGAATAGGTGAATACAACATATATTAATTAAATTGGGAGTGACGCCTAATACCTTGAATTCTTCAAATTTTCTTGAAGCAATAAAATTATCCCAATCTTCTTTGTCCAAGAAGTTCCACTGCTCAAGGGCTGACTTCTTCTTCTTATCACCATCTTTTATGTATTCTCTGTTCAGATTTGTCCTATAGTTCCTAAGCATCTTTCCAGCGCATTGTATCATACTTTTACGATGCAGCTTCTCATCCAATGCAAACAGATTATGCAAAATAGAATTCTTATTAACTAGTATCCAAAAATAGAATTGCAAATAATATAATTTGTAATCTACAAAATAGAATTGCAAATAATAATAACTCACGCATAAATCCTTCCATATCAAGTCTTTCTTCCCCTGAGGAACTTTATGCCAATTATCATACTTAACACCACAATGGCTTCGAGTGACACACCCAAGATAGTTTACAAAATTATTGCGGTTCACTGCAATTGTATTTCCTCCATTATCAAACTCAACAACCAATTTGGATCCACTGCCACTCAGCGATATTAACTTCTTCAACAGAGTGATGCCCCTTTTCTTGTTAAGTGTTTGGTGCTGCGCATTAAGTTGCTCCAGTGCTTCAGTGGGTACATGTGCATTATCAACCTAAAATTTGACAAAAATAAACACACTGAATTAGCCCAATATAGAAATATAGGATATATGACATAACTAGAAGATAATGAATTTTATAGAAATACATGATATGTTTTTAGAACTTACATTGGTATCCTCGCCATGCTCGTCATGGATAACATGCTCATCATGGACTTCATGCTCATCATGGACATCATGCTCATCATGGTCAGCCATCTGAAAATGTCATTAAAAAGGCAAACATTTAGCATTTGTATTAACTAGAAAAAGGCAAACATTTAACATTTGTATTAACTAGAAAAAAGGCAAACATTTAGCATTTGTATTAACTAGAAGATAATGAAAAATCAAATCTGAAAATGATATTGATATTAAAAAAGAAAACATTTAGCTTCAATAAAAAAATATAAACATACATGTCTCTAAAATTGTGATCTTTTATCAATTAACAATCCTTCATTGTGATCTCCGCGCACATATAAGTCATCATTAGCTTCAATATTTTGTGGAGTTGGCAACCCAACTGAGAATGGACTGGAGTCATCATACTTATCACAGTACTCTTCTTCATCTACAGGATCTTCAATGAATTGTCTTTTACCATGAAGAACAACCGACCATTTATCATTTGCAGGATCATCGATATAGAATATTTGTTACCGCAATGCCTACATGGACAGTAGAACTTATCTATAGGTTTTTTCCTATGTTCCTCGGAAAATCTAACAAAATGATCAAGACAAGATATAAACTCTGGGGTGCAGTGATTGCGAATGGACAGCCATGATCTATCCATTCTATGATCAAAGAGAAAACAAATATATATTAGGATTAGGGTATACACTTACATCCTATCCAAGATTTACTCCAACAAACACATGTGATGTCATTCTTATATATAATAAATGTGTACCACCTATCCCATCCTTGAACACCTAATCTCACTAGTAAGTGTATAATGTGTATTGGGTTTTCAAGAAAATTTTGGTAGCATTTCCCCGCTGTTCTCTAAGTACATATGTACTTAGAGAACAAACGGGGAAATGCTACCGAAATGTTCTCGAAAACCCAATACACATTATACACTTACATCCTAAGTGAGATTAGGTGTTCAAGAACAGTCTCAAACCGGGGACTATCCAAGATTTACTCATAATGAGTAAATCTTGGACGGGTTTCTAGGCCAACAAACACAATAATAGATATCTACAATGAAGCCGGACTCCATACAAATAGTATATAATTTAGTGAGTGTTCATTCTAATTTATACCAATGTACAAGTAATATAAAGAACAATGATTGTTCACTTTCTAGGCCAACAAACACATGTGATGTCATTCTTATATATAATAAATGTGTACCACCTATCCCATCCTTGAATACCTAATCTCACTAGTAAGTGTATAATGTGTATTGGGTTTTCAAGAAAATTTTGGCAGCATTTCCCCGCTGTTCTCTAAGTACATATGTACTTAGAGAACAAACGAGGAAATGCTATCGAAATTTTCTCAAAAACCCAATACACATTATACACTTACATCCTAAGTGAGATTAGGTGTTCAAGAACAGTCCCAAACTGGGGACTATCCAAGATTTACTCCTAATGAGTAAATCTTGGATGGGTTTCTAGGCCAACAAACACAATAATAGATATGTACATGTTAGGGTTTCATCACAATTGATGTTAGGGTTTCATCAATGTTAGGGTTTAATCAAATCAAATTAGGATGCTAGAATGGACAAGTTTAAATCTTATTTCAACATGCATCAAAATTTACTGAATTAGGTCAAGCATTAGGATTAGAAGCACAAATATATGCAAGAAAAATATGTGTTCGTATCCTAAAATTTACATAAAGCATTACATATAGATTTGTTCATATCCTTACCAACAGCAAATACGGCCGTGGCTGTGTTGGCCTACCACGGTCGTGCTGCCCAGCACGGCCGTGGTAGGCCAACATAGCCACGGCCGTGTTTGTTGCATGTAGGTAAAAAGCTAGGGAGAAAGGCTACGGCTAATACCTGGAGAGCAGACCGAAGCTAGGCGACGCGGCGGGCGTGAGCAGGGAGGAAGGAGCGGGCGGTGTCGGCGACGCAGGACGAAGCTAGGGCGGCAGTGATGCAGGAGCAGCAGAGCAGGTGGTGGGTGGCGGTGGCGGCGACGCAGAGCAGCAACACCGTCGGCGAGGACGGCGAGGCGAGGTGAGGAAGCACAGGCAGCGTCGGTGACGGTGAGAACCAATAGGCAGCTAGCGGGCGATCGAGCAGCAGCTAGCGGGCGATGAAGACAATGAAACAAGTACCGGTGCGATCGATCGTGGGTCTATTAAGTTCGTAAAGGCGTCAGTTATTAAATACAAAAGACACCTAAAGTCTTCGGTGTCGGTTGATAGTGAAACACCGACGCCCAACTAGACAACCTTTACCCTAAATTTTTTGGCGGGAACCATTATCAGAGTCGGTTATCGAAGGATAACTGACACTGAAAGTGGGACTTTTCGCGCAAATTTTCATTTTAAATAGGCGTCGGTGAATTATTAAAAAACCGACGCTGTAGGTGACCTAAAATGTTTTCGCACGAAAATTGGATTTCGCGGGCGATTTTAGGCGTCGGTCTGTTATAACCAGCCGACGCTGAATACAAAGCGGTACCCGTGTCTGGCTGGTCTTCGAATATAGACGTCGGTTTGTATAAATAACTGACATCTAATATTATAGGCGTCGGTTTTCCTAAATAACCAACGCCCAGAAAAGCGACATTGAACGCTGTTTTTGTAGTAGTGAGTTTTTGCAGTTATGTGATATATTAGGACATAAATTTGTTGTTTTCTTGACACATTTCTTCCTCTGTTTGGATAAGTAGTTGTCACAAAAAAAAATTGGATGAACTACAACTTGGTGAGTCGTTATAAAGTGCATGTTTGCCATAGCAACAGCCAATTCAGTGGTCATCAAACTTGGCACTTTAACAAGCATTTCACAACAAATAGATAACTTGCCTTCTCAATATGTAAGAAATATTGAAATTACCTTCAACATTTAAAGACATAATGAATTGATCAACACGTGAAGTTAGCCATTTTCTTATTTCAACTACATTGGCATTGTTATCGTGTTGCCATATACGCACACATATCCATTGCATTTCAAAAAATACTAGAAGTTTGTCCTTAATTTTTTTTTCAATTGCAGCAACTTTTGGGTATTTTGACATTTAGTTATGCCCTCAATGGTATATATAGCTCAAAAGGATGTAATCTTTTCATGACCTGCTCCTCAACTCATTGGGATCCAACCACTATATCCAATGGGAGAGTAAAGACTACAAAAATAAAAGCAATGGAGATTTATGGTATATTCCTAATAATCATGGTAGTTAGAGCCCTAAGTAACAAGGACAAGTATTTAGTTTGAGACATAGTTGTCAAGACGGCCAGTCAGCCACTTGTCATGCTTGGCCGACCAACCAACTAATCTAGTCAACTAGCCGGTTGTAGGTATAATATTTATATAATAATAATTACCTACAGTATAGCTATATACAATAATTATTTGAATCCAGTAATGTTAGCCTGCATCCAAGCATATAATAATCCAGATTTGGTAAAAACGTCATAAAACACCTCAAACCTCAAACAAATTCCACTCCAGACTATTTAATGCATTCAAGATAATGAAAAGTGATATACCATTGTTAAATTTACATTTCCACTGCTTGTGAATTGTTACAACTAAAATGAAAGTTAAATACTAAACTAGTGGAGTGGAATGAAATTGATATTCAGATCAAATCATGGTTAAAAATAAACACAAACATCTGGGATAGGAGTGGGGGAGAAAATTAGAATTGCAAAAATAAAACCTGATTATAGGCTTGACTAAGCGGTCGACCAGGCTTGGCTTGGGTCGACCATTTGGGCTAGTACGCCAATTAGCCAACCAGTCGGCCTGGGTAGAGGTCAAGCCGAGGCCCAAACATGGGCGGCTGGCTAGTCGGACCCCCTACAGTGACTAGTCGAATAGTCTTCGACTAATCAACCAACTCAACAACTATGGTTTGAGAATTAGTACGCTATATAAAATCATCAAGGAACCACAGACAAAATGCAACATGTCAACTATAACATAAAATAGAACAAGGCACATCCACTCGGGACACCTTGTTGACTAGGTGTACGAGTTGCACTTCAACAACTATAATCAACTTTGTTGACCTCAGCTACTCACCATTGTTACAATGGAGGATTTTATTTTCTAGTTTTTCATTGCATACGAAGACTACCTAGTTAACTTTGTCAACAATAGGGAGATGACTACCTAACTTGTGGTGGCGCATGACAACCACATATGTTGCTAGATTTATAACCACATATGTTGCAAGATTTATACTCAGTCTGTGTCGGATGGACGTCTTCTTGATATCTTGCTCCGTCTATGTGTATAGAAGATGGAGATGATAAGAAGCATTAGGAATGCCTACATGAGATAGGGTGGGACGTCCAACTATGTGAGGACTCCCCGTCATAGACTTCCCGCCACATCAACATTTCACAAAGTGAATTCAAGTTCGAGAGTTGTGGATGGTCACTCCATGACACTCATCAATGCCAAGTAGCCTAGACAACCCCCTCCCAAGGCAATTGCATCGGCTAACCATGTGGTGCATCTAGGATTCATATAATAAAGGACATAAAATAATATCCATACAAAACTCTAATAGGTTGTAAAAGAATTATGTCTAGACGAATGAGGGGTGGGATAATGCAATGCAACCTTTTTGTGTAGTATAAACTCCAATCATGTTATTGTTGGCATCAAATCAACAACCTTTTGCATACTACATAACGTGACATTTCAATGTAACAGGAAATGAGAAATACCCAATAGTTAACTATCATTTTTAAAGAAATCATATTAGATCTGGTTGAAAGCAGCAAATTTTGTGATTTCTGAGTGTAAGAGTATTAACAAAAGTATGTGAACCATGAATCAGTAAAAGTATACATACCTCATATAATTAGGGATTGTTTTTTATACAGACTTCGTAAACATCAACTTTGTCTATTCCATCATAGACATAGGCTTGAAATGTTTTTTGTTCAGCATCTGAATTAGGATCTCCCATATTATTATCCAAGAATGTGACCCAGTAGTAGTACCCCTTGGCTGCTCTAGCGTTTATTTTTACAACATCAACAAACTCGTAATCTGTGTTCTACACCACAACAAGCATCCAAGGAGAGTCAAATTAAAATGAGTGGACTATTATGTTATATGTGGAATGCGATAAAAGGTGTGAGACATGAACTTACGTTGTCTTTGTTATATTTCTCCAGTGCCAATATTGAGTACTTTTTTTAATAACTATACCAAAGAGGGTCTATCTTGAATTCCACAACAGGTACAATAATACCATCTTCGTCCACACCCAGAAACTAATCTACATCGTATCCCTGAACCCACACAGAGATAAACAGTGAGTAATGATGACTATGTTTATTCCTTGCAATTTCAATCAAAAGAATATAGATGCTGTAAAAACGCTTACCCCACTCTGCTTGATTTGATCCGAGTATTTAGCAATCTCAGTGTCTATAAACTTGTGCCCAAACTTGCTCACAAAGTTTTCATCGTCACTGTCGAATTTGTTTACCCGTGGCTCATCTTCGCCGGTCTCCGGATTGATAAACTTACGAGATTTGATGTCATACCCCTAAATTTCATATAGAGAGTCCGTCTTGAATAGCAAGCACATGTAACCTTGAATGACAGAGAGAAAGAGATTTTTTGCAGAATAATACCTCCACCCGTCCAGTGGCGGCGTCAGGGGGGCAAGCAGGGGCAAGTGCCCCCCCTCAAATTTTGAATTTTTTAAAAATATATATATATATATATATATATATATATATATATTATATACACAACATGGTATCATAATGAATAAGTATTTTTAAATATTCTCTACAAAAGAGGTTGGTGCATAGACTTTTATAAATTACAGAAAATTTTCAACAAATAATGTCATTGCTTGTGTGTTTTAAGCAACAAAACACAATATAAACACATAAAATAACATTAATTTCATATAAAACTGCAATATTTTATTACTTTTAAAAACAGATCTTGATTTTTGTGAATTTGTATTTATTTAAATAAATTGATAATTATATTACAAACACAGACATTAATGTCAACTTACTAATTATTAATATTAACATATATAATGTTGAAACAAATAACGTAAATTAATAGTTAGTTGTATACTTTATTATAATGTTAATTATTTTATATCACCTATATATAATTAAATATATAACAAATATAGTTAGTACTTAGTTATATGTTGTATAATTTGTATGTACTAATAATATAGGATAATTGTTTATCTAACGCATGTGTATATAATGATAAAAGAGGTAAAAATTACTCAATATTAATTGTTTCTTTTAGTTTATAGTTTCATAATATATTTGTTAATTAATGATGATAAAACACATTTTTATTATTTATAAAATTCATATATATATTTGGTAAAATAAGGATGCACCATGTACTAATATAAGATAAACCCTCAAAATAACATTAATGTAAATAATATAAAAAGTTTAGATAATCATTGTGTATTACTTTTTATTTATGATATTACTAAAATGATGTTTTAGATTCTTTCATTATGTTAGATTATCTAAATTACAAAACGCATCTTAAATGTTAAATCATTAAAGTCTCATTTTTTAAATATTTTAACTTTTCTAATGGATCAACTATATAGTCATACTTCTATATGTATGTAATCCAAATGTTTTTTTTCTCAAAATTTTATATTTTATTTTTGCTATAATGTCAAACATAATGTATTTGATATTTTCTTTATTTTCAGCATCGAGTAGATATGGGTATATTTGTAATTAGGTAATTAATTATTTACCTTATAATTTGTTTAATATTTAGATAAAATTGGTGATGGATTAATATCACGATGCATGTATTTTTTGACTTAAATTTATTACATTGTGTTCTCTCAACTTATATGATATAATTGTTACATGGTATCGAATATACAAACCTATTTATTAAAATCAATGTTACTTTATAATTATTAGAATTTTCAAAATCATCATATAAGAAATTATATGACAATCTTAAAACATAAATAATAATCCATGATGTTGGACATAAAATGCATGTGGTTTTGCCTGAGTGACCTACATTTATGAAGATCTAATTTAAAATAGTTCATTTCATACAAAAATTATATCTTTTGAATGTTAGCAATTGTGGTTTAGCATGCATTTAATGGTGTGTGGATAGTTATAAGATACATAATTTTATTTAATAATGTCTATAGATAAATGAGTGTTTTAATTGTACATGGGAATTAGGCAGTCCACAATGTAGCGAGCTATGTTGTCAATATTTTTTGTCGCAGTAAGATCCATTGATTTTTCTATACACATCGTAATAACCAAGATAATAATATCTTTAAGACATGCTAGTCACTCTAATTATCTAATGACAATAGTTAAAGACCTTTTTCTTATGTAAATAAAAATATACATTTCATATGATATTATAATTTTAGTTTATGTGTGCCCCCTTTGTAAAGAGGCTGGCTCCGCCACTGACCCGTCTGACCTTTTCCATGTACTCCCTAAGCTCCTCGTCTGTAAGGTTGATTTGAAGTCGCATACGATGGATGTCATTGTTAGAGTTGTCCTCGATGAGATCTTCCTCCGGCCCCTTCTCGTCATCAAAATTTTCCAATTTAGGCTTTTTGGCTGGGAATTGATTCCCTTTGTCTGGGTTTGAAGGGAATGCAGAACCGCCGGCCCTAAAATCCAGATAATGCGAAAACCAATTAGGCGTGCTCAAAGTCGCACCTTGTCGATAAAAGGAGAATAAAAAGACACACCAAGATTCCGTGAGGCATATCTTTGGATCCATACTCCTCCACGCTCAGAATCTGAAAATCCACAGTGCTGTGGCTTATGGGCGACTGCAACAAATTCCAGCGGCGAGGCGCCTAACTATTGGTGGCGGCTCCGAGAGGCCGTAGCTGTCTAGGGATTTTCTAAGAGAGAGAACAATACAGAGGCCGTGACGTGTCTGTGCTGAGGCTATCGCCCTTATTTATATTGCTACTAGACGAGTTTGACGGTGTCTTCTCCTTGATTCACTCTCTTCTCTCCTTTTTTTTTGAAGAATTTTAATGTTACAAATATTTATTCTCACACTCTCCTATTAATCTATACTACTATAAAAATAGTGAGTTTGATGTTGTGCTCCCCTTGATTTACTCTCTTCTCTCCTTTTTTCAAAGAATTTTGCTCATACAAATATTTATTATCACATTCTCCTATTAACTTTTATTATTTTTAATTCTATATTTCTCTCTCCATCCCACGAAAACGGTTCCTTGATTCTCTCCTTTCAAACAACCAACACAAATATTTTTTACCGTAGGAACCCTTTCACGGACGAGTCTTCTCCCCGCACATTAGGGATTATTTTTTATACGGACTTCGTAAACATCAACTTTGTCTATTCCATCATAGACATAGGCTTGAAATGTTTTTTTTCCAGCATCTGAATTAGGATCTCCCATATTATTAGCCAAGAATGTGACCCAGCAGTAGTACCCCTTTGCTGCTCTGGCGTTTATTTTTACAACATCAACAAACTCGTAATTTGTGTTCTACACCACAACAAGCATCCAAGGAGAGTCAAATTAAAATGAGTGGACTATTATGCTATGTGTGGAATGTGATAAAAGGTGTGAGACATGAACTTACTTTGTCTTTGTTATATTTCTCCAGTGCCAATATTGAGTACTTTTTTGAATAACTATACCAAAGAGGGTCTATCTTGAATTCCACAACAGGTACAATAATACCATCTTCGTCCACACTCGGAAAATAATCTACATCGTATCCCTGAACCCACACAGAGATAAACAGTGAGTAATGACGACTATGTTTATTCCTTGCAATTTCAATCAAAAGAATATAGATGTTGTAAAAATGCTTACCCCACTCTGCTTGATTTGATCCGAGTATTTAGCAATCTCAGCGTCTGTAAACTTGCGCCCAAACTTACTCACAAAGTTTTCATCGTCACTGTCGAATTTTTTTACCCGTGGCTCATCTTCGCCGGTCTCCGGATTGATAAACTTACGAGATTTGATGTCATACCCCTAAATTTCATATAGAGAGTTCGTCTTGAATAGCAAGCACTTGTAACCTTGAATGACGGAGAGAAAGAGA
The DNA here is from genome assembly GCA_963693085.1 of Alisma plantago-aquatica. Lineage (NCBI taxonomy): Eukaryota > Viridiplantae > Streptophyta > Magnoliopsida > Alismatales > Alismataceae > Alisma > Alisma plantago-aquatica. The sequence goes on along the minus strand of OY856409.1, from coordinate 1,113,273,835 downwards.
TTTGTTGCAGAATAATACCTCCACCCGTCCAGTGGCGGCGTCAGGGGGGGAGGCAGGGGCAAGTGCCCCCCCCTCAAATTTTGGATTTTTAAAAAATACACACACACACACACAGATATATATATATATATATATATATATATATATATATATATATATATATATATATTATATACACAACATGGTATCATAATGAATAAGTATTTTTAAATATTCTCTACAAAAGAGGTTGGTACATAGACTTTTATAAATTACAGAAAATTTTCAACAAATAATGTCATTGCTTGTGTGTTTTAAGCAACAAAACACAACAGAAACACATAAAAATAACATCAATTTCATATAAAACTGCAATATTTTATTACTTTTAAAAGCATATCTTGATTTTTGTGAACTTGTATTTATTTAAATAAATTGATAATTATATTACAAACACAGACATTAATGTCAACTTACTAATTATTAATATTAACATATATAATTTTGAAACAAATAACGTAAATTAATAGTTAGTTGTATACTTTATTATAATGTTAATTATTTTATATCACCTATATGTAATTAAATATATAACAAATATAGTTAGTACTTAGTTATATGTTGTATAATTTGTATGTGCTAATAATATAGGATAATTGTTTATCTAACGCAGGTGTATATAATGATAAAAGAGGTAAAAATTACTCAATATGAATTGTTTATTTTAGTTTATAGTTTCATAATATATTTGTTAATTAATGATGATAAAATACATTTTTATTATTTATAAAATTCATATATATATTTGGTAAAATCAGGATGCACCATGTACTAATATAAGATAAACCCTTAAAATAACATTAATGTAAATAATATAAAAAAGTTTAGATAATCATTGTATATTATTTTTTATTTATGATATTACTAAAAATGACGTTTTAGATTCTTTCATTATGTTAGATTATCTAAATTACAAAACACATCTTAAATGTTAAATCATTAAAGTCTCATTTGTTTAAATATTTTAACTTTTCTAATGGATCAACTATATAGTCATACTTCTATATGTATGTAATCCAAATGTCTTTTTCTCAAAATTTTATATTTTATTTTTGCTATAATGTCAAACATAATGTATTTGATATTTTCTTTATTTTCAGCATCGAGTAGATATGGGTATATTTGTAATTCAGTAATTAATTATTTACCTTATAATTTGTTTAATATTTAGATAAAATTGGTGATGGATTAATATCACGATGCATGTATTTTTTGACTTAAATTTATTACTTTGTTTTCTCTCGACTTATATGATATAATTGTTACATGATATCGAATATACAAACATATTTATTAAAATCAATGTTACTTTATAATTATTAGAATTTTCAAAATCATCATATAAGAAATTATATGACAATCTTAAAATATAAATAATAATCCATGATGTTGGACATAAAATGCATGTGGTTTTGCCTGAGTGACCTACATTTATGAAGATCTAATTTAAAATAGTTCATTTCATACAAAAATTATATCTTTTGAATGTTAGCAATTGTGGTTTAGCATGCATTTAATGGTGTGCGGATAGTTATAAGATACATAATTTTATTTAATAATGTCTATAGATAAATGAGTGTTTTAACTGTACATGGGAATTAGGCAGTCCACAAAGTGGTGAGCTATGTTGTCAATATTTTTTGTCGCAGTAAGATCCATTGATTTTTCTATACACATCGTAATAACCAAGATAATAATGTCTTTAAGACATGCTAGTCACTCTAATTATCTAATGACAATAGTTAAAGACCTTTTCTTATGTAAATAAAAAATATACATTTCATATAATATTATAATTTTAGTTTATGTGTGCCCCCTTTGTAAAGAGGTTGGCTCCGCCACTGACCCGTCTGACTTTTTCCATGTACTCCGTAAGCTCCTCGTCTGTAAGGTTGATTTGAAGTCGCATATGATGGATGTCATCGTTAGAGTTTTCCTCGATGAGATCTTCCTCCGGCCCCTTCTCGTCATCAAAATTTTCGAATTTAGGCTTTTTGGCTGGGAATTGATTCCCTTTATCTGGGTTTGAAGGGAATGCAGAACCGCCGGCCCTAAAACCAATTAGGCCTGCTCAAAGTCGCACCTTGTCGACAAAAGGTGAATAAAAAGACGCACCAAGATTCTGTGAGGCATATCTTTGGATCCATACTCCTCCATGCTCAGAATTTGAAAATCCACAGTGCTGGGGCTTATGGGCGACTGCAACAAATTCCAGCGGTGAGACGCCTAACTATTGGCGGCGGCTCCGAGAGGCCGTAGCTGTCTAGGGATTTTCTAAGAGAGAGAACAGCATAGAGGTCGTGCGGTGTCTGTGCAGAGGCTATAGCCCTTATTTACATTCAGGTGCCGTTTGGGAACGCGTTCACGAGAGTCACGGCCCGACATCCAGCCGCAACTGCTCTTTGGCAGAGCGTCATTGGGCGGACTGTAGCGCTGCTGAGCGGCCGAGGAGGCCTGATTCTCACCGGGGGGTTTCGGCGCAGTGAAAAGCGGGCGATTGGAATCCCGCGCGATTAGACTTGTCAACGTCTGTCCGGCTTCCTTCGCGCGCCCAGTATATAACTGCCGCCAATCGTACCCTCTCCTCCACCCTAGCGCTATCTCTCCGCTTCCAATTGAGGCGATGTGTTCCAGTTGCCTGATCCTGCCGTAGCGTGAAGAAAGATGGTTATACTATTAGGAAATACATTGCTAGAAGGCAAATTTGTCACTTCTAACTGTGTGCGGCAAATCAAAGAAAGAGGTAATCTGCATTCACGATATTTTATTTCCCTACCTATCAAAGATTAGACGACTTCCCTTGTATGTACCATTTCTGATCAAGATGATTAAAGAACAAACAGACAGCTGTTCCTAATTATATTACTCTATGTACCGGTGTTTACAACCTTTTCTAAACTGCACGTATCTTGTTGTTTTGATTAACATGGTGGAACATTATTTCAATATACTCTCCCCTCTAAACAATTTATTTCTCTTCCTCTTACGGCTTGATGTCTTCAAGCATAAATACTTTGATTTGAATTGTGTATTTTGAGTTGATATATGTATAATGATTTGGATAAAAATAACACACATGCAATATGAATTAGAAATATTCTCACGATGCATGTATTCAATAATTTGAGGAATGACATGTTGAACACTTATATACATGTTTTCTTTTTTTTTTCTAATGACATATATGTTATTGCATAATTAGATGGTCAATGATGATAAAGTCAAATGGATTGAGAGAAAGTTCGGTATTTTTTAAAAGTTTGTGTGTCGAACAAGTACAATTAAGGAATCGATCTGGATTGTCTTTATCATCAAAAGCTTGGGAAGATATAGGCGAAGCGTTTCACCAACAAATAGGTTTCCAACTCACTAGAGACAAATTTAAAAATGAATGGGATGTTGTGAGAAAGGATTACAAGGAGTGGGTTGCAATTAAAAAAAATATAGTGGACATGGATGGGATCCTGTTACAAACACAGTCAAAGCTTCTGATGAATGGTTGACTGATTACTTAAAGGTTTGATTCTTATCGTATGATTTCTATTATATAGAATGCATTATATGAAATTAAAACTAATAGATTTTTATTACCAATTTTCAGACACACCCTTATGCATCTCGATTTAGAAAACAAGGTCTTGAACATGAGGAGGATTACGAGTTACTTTTCTCGACTACTGTGGAAACTGGAAAAAATGTGGTCAATCCCGCAACCAATCCCTCATCACATCCAATCCCCCCTACTGAAGATCATGATGCACCTATAGATCTTGATGGGCATAATTCATGGAGTTCTTTTTTTAATGGTGTTGCAGGTGATGCGACACAACAAAGTATTATAAACCTTACAAACACTGAAGAAGAAAACAACACACCTATTGAAAAGTTTAGCCAATTGAAGTTTAGAGAAGGAAAATGGAAGAGGAACTCAAGAGCATCTCAATTAGCAGAAAAGATTAGTGAAGTCGTCCAAGAGTATCGGGAAACTAGAAGAGCTCGTTTAGAACCAAAGCAAACAAGTTCAACAGAGACTGAGATTATAGAAGTGCAAAACATAATTCGGGATACGTTACCTCCTAATAGTCATGATGAATTTCATTTTTGGGCAATTTCTAGCATGGTGGATCCTATGAAAAGAGTATTGTTAAAAACAACCGAAGAGGACATGCGGTTGGGATGGTTGCGATTTGAATACTCATAGTGGAAAAATAGGATGAATTGAAATAACGTTAGTGTCAATCATGAACTCCTTCAGAATGTGTGTGCATCATGCCCTTTTGTATTGTTTAGTTTTTTCTTCAATTTTTCATGGACTATTTTGTTAGAGTATATGATTAGAAAATGGGAGTGATAATGTATCTTTTTTTAAATTCTAATAATACATCTAATTTCTTTGCCATTAGTTTATCGTGTAACATTTTCTCCCTTTTCATTGACTTTATTTCATGACATTTTATATTTGTTATACTTGAGTATGTTTTTGGCAATTAATATCATTCATGTTTTGTATTTAGATCATTTGATGGATCATATTGATGAAAATTTGTATTCAGATTCGGATGTTGAATGTGAACAAGAAGAACTATTGTTGTTGTTAAGTACAACGGCTGGATATTACGCTTACAACTACTTGTTGAAAGAACCTCAACATACATGTTCTTATAGAGGTTACCTCCGTGTAGTTGAATGGTTAACTGAGCATCATGATCGTTGTAAAAACAATCTTAGAATGAAGCCAGAAACATTTGTTTTACGTACCAAAGGACTTCTTTCTGATTCAAGATTTGTTTCAATTAAAGAGGTTGTTGTAATTTTTTTACACATTTTAGTTCATACCCAAGGGTTTAGAGTTATGTGTGAGTTTTGGCAGAGGTTGTCTTGGATAATATCGATAATCTTTAATAAAGTTATGCATACAATAGGTTGTTATGCTGCTGAGCTTATTACTCCAGGTCCCTTTGAAGACGCAGATAAACCACTATGAGGAAATCCTAAATATTAGCCATTTTTAAAAGGTTGTGTAGGTGCTATAGATGGAACACATGTGCATGCTCTGGTTCCTAAAAGGTTACAACCACTTTATTTGGGACCAACACAAAACGTTCTTGCGGTGTGCAATCATGATATGTGTTTCACATTTGTTTCTGTGGGGCATGAAGGAACATCACATGATTATTGTATTCTAATGGATACTATAGATGATCCAAGACAAAATTTTCCTATTCCTCCACCAGGTAATCAAGGAATTCATCTTTTAGTATTGGATACTATAGATGATTTTGTTTTACAGCCTATAGCCGATTTAAATGGTCAATGGTTAATCTTCACTCTAGTATTTTTTAATGTTATAGGTAACTTTTATCCTCTAGATGTTGGTTATGCAAATTTTCTTGGGTTTCTTTCTCCATACAGAACTATCAGTATAACATACAAAGCAACATGAATGCGACACCACCATGTATGCAGGAAGCTTTTAATTTTGCCCATTCATCTTGTCGTACTGTGATTGAAAGAACCTTTGGTGTGTTGAAAAAAAGATTTGCTATATTAGATAAAATGTCAAACTATGATTTGAAAACACAAGGCCAGATTGTGGTGGCATGTGCAGCGTTACACAATTTTGTTCAGAAATTTGATCGTAATGATGAGTTGTGGATACAAATAGAAAATAGTCAAAATATGCCAAATTTACATGACACACAAATAAGTTCTCAAAGGGAATTTGGTGATGTATGCATTTCACAAGCAGAGAAGGAGATGATAAATATGTTTAGAGATCAAATAGAGACATCAATAGCTAATCATGTAGGAATTCCTGTTAACTAGAGAGAAAATCTTCTTGATAAAAAAAATCGTCATTTTATCAAAACTTATGTGTATCCCTTCATGAAAGTAGTTCGATCACGTACTTATCAAGTTACTTTTGCTTTGCTGCAAAATTCATTTATTAAAAGTTATTTCTTTTAGAAAATAAAAGTTTCAATATTAACTCTCTTGTTGGTGTTGGTATTTTTGAAAATATTGTTATAACTACCCAATTGTGTTACTGAAATATCATATCATTAACCAAGCGTTTCACTACCATTTTGCCAAACATTTAATCATCGGTCACCCACCAAATTGTGGTCCACCATGGCAATCGCTTTGCCAAACAGAGTATCAAAGAAGTTGTAGACTTCACTGAGGGTATTACCATCTAGGATTAGTCACCGCTACAATGCAGGCAGTGGAAACAAGCGATCCTAAATCACCAACTAGCCCAAAGTTGTTTCTCTTTTTGAAACAAAGTGCACATAGCTAAAAAACAGGACCAAATCCATACTCAAGAAATTGAACCAAGTAGAAAAATAAAGTAGATCTCAATATGTTCTAATTGAAAAGTTATATCAAGTTGAGTACCCCATTGTATTGAATCTCGATTTTGACCCAGCCAGATTAAAAAAAATAGATTTATTCAACATGATTCTAATCTGGATCACTAAATTTAATATGTTTTACATATTAAAAAGGTAAATATACATGTTTTAAAGTTTAATTATTTTTATTATATTTTTTATATATAATAAAGTAGTATGCATTAGAAAAGTTATATATGTTTGAAATAAGAACTTTTATTTGGAATCGAATTATAACTTGGATTTCAACCCGAACGAATCAAAATTTTGACAGTCCTACTAAAAATGCTCAAAATTATTATTACCCTTTGTGGTTTGTTGATATAAATTTCATGTTGTGAGGCACTAACATACGTTAATCCTTGTCCTTTACATTTGTTTGTGGGCTAAATAAAAAAATGTGATTTTTTCTTTTTGCAAAGATGATGTAAATTAGACCTTGAAATAATAATATCCAACTACGTGAGCTCAAACTGTATACATCAATGTTAAAGGACCAACCTCCCGCCCCACCTCATAGTACATCAATCATACTAAAATCTAATGAAACCATGTTATTCCCACAATGAGTGTCATACACCATGGAAATGTTAAAGGACCAACCTCCCGCCCCACCTCATAGTACTAATAACTAATTGAGGATTCTATAGTCACGGAGTGTATTGGGAGTCGTACTAAAATATGATGAAACCTTGTTATTCACACGATGAGTGCCATACGCCATGGAAATGTTAAAGGACCAACCACTCCTATGTGGGTCATACTTGAGTGATGATGTAAAATCACATCTAATTCATCTATTTATCGCATGGTAGGGGGCCAACAGACAAACAATTGCTTAATTTGTCCTTTATTTAGCTTCTTATAATCATATTTCTAATAATTGATTTGTGAGATTTTCATGAATATAATATCTTTTAAAAACATAAGCATTGAGTTTTGTATCTTTTTGTATGAATTTTTATTCCTTGTATGACTAGATCATGATCTAAACCAATTCTGCCCAAAAATCTTCATTTTTTTTAAAGACTTGAAAATAGGGTTTGTTTTCATTTTCCTTTTTAGGGTTTGTCATTGCTCCCCTCTGTAGGGTTTGTTGTCACTTCTTGTTTAGGTTTTTCATTTTATTTTATGGATTCTCTTTCACTTTCCTTTTTTTAATAAAACATAAGATAAATAAAAATAAGAAATATATTGAAAAAAATAGAAAAGAGAAATAATGATAAGAGAAATCTTCCAATGTGAGTAAGGTTTTTCGTTCCTAACATGTACACGAATGGATGCTTATTGTAACGGCCCCACCTTTCGGTAACCCCCAATTACGGGAGAACGAGAGGTCGATGTCATAATCCAATGTCCGAATCAAGGTTCTGCATTAATTGATACCAATTAATAAAGTCTACTAGACTATACAGAAAAGCTATAATAAATAAAAAATTTTGCATACCTTTGAAAATTTTGGATTTCTAACTTCTATCCAGAACTGGAACTAACTAACTAATCCTCCTTGGACTTTAATTCATGTATTTCACAATATGACGATTTACTGTTTGTCCTTTTTGTTTTGTACCTAAAACGTCGACAAACAAAACGTCGGTCAGCCGAAGTTGGTATGTGGGGAAAACAAATAATATGCAACTATGTTAACAATGTAATCATTCAACTATTCATTTAACAACCAAGATTACATTTTAAGTCATACTACTCAATCCTTACCTATCCCCCAACTCTGTGTTGTCCTTGCATACTACCTCTCTTTAGGTAGTTCCTTACCCCCATGGTCCTACCTTACAGGTAGCCAATACATAGGGTACTAGAGTCTCATGGCACTACCAAGAAGTAGCCCAATATCTAACTCAAAGTGACTTGATGGACCTACTCCCTTGGTATCCATGTACAAAGTCAACTAATAAGCCACAGAGGGGACCGGGATCTGAGCTAGTAGGCACATAACTTAGGTGATAGTCATATCCACATTATAGTTTGCATGAATTAAAATCATCCAACAATTAATTCATGTCATCGATGAAAACTTCGGTAAACCTCGGAAAACATAACTCGATATATTCATAAGCATAACCACATGCCTCTTATTGCAGATTTGAATACAGAATCAAGTATGAAGAGAGAAAATATCCAAGTAAGCAAGCAAATTGCACAGAAACCCTGAAATAAACATTCCAACTATATTTTATCAAAACTTATTCAATTCCATCTTATTCCTTAGGGTTTCTATTCCAATTTTAGGGTTTTCTTGGAAATTAGGGTTTTACCTTCATTCTTAGTTATCATGAACCCTAATTCCTCAAAATCACTTAAAACCCTTAAATACTCTCCTTTTAGTATTCATAACAGTCTTAGGACCATTATTTAGTAATTTACTTCCTTAATTCACAAAAACATGGTTTTCTTTTTCCTTTTCCCTAAATTAGGGTGTCCATGTACCTTATCTTTCATTTATAGTCATAAACCCTAATTTAACCAATTTTGTATTCAAAATGGATAGAAACTCCATCATAAGCATCAATAGGTTATTACCTTCCTAATTAACCCATTATCTTACAAAGATACACCCTTTTTACACCATTAGGGTTTCTAATTAACTTGAAATGCATTTTACTAGAAAATTAAAGTACTTTTGCAAAACAAACTATAATCAGGTTCTTAAATCATTTTTATCAGATTCCTTACATTTTTTTACCCAACTTTCATATATAAAGTTCCTTTATCCGAGTTTCCAAGCTGTGAGCCGTCATCCGTTGGATGGTGTGCTGGCCCACGATGGACCCCTGATCAACGCCCCGTGGTGGCCGGCTCCACTAGCGAGAGTGTGCGCCCCCCTTTCCTTCCGCTGAACCACTGGATCAAGCATAGGTCCACGATGGGACAAGATTCGAGGGTGGCTTCTTTTTGTCTCCCTCCCTTCCTTGTTCTTCAAAACGTGGCGGTGCCTCGGCTGAAGCTCACCGGAGCAGATGAAATCGAGAGGGAGAGGGAGCTCTGAGGTGTAATAGGTGGCCGCTCGAGATCGCTAGGTCACGAGGACTCAAGTGGTGGTCTATTTATAGGGTACGAAGGGTCCCCTTTAGGGTTTCTGATCCCACCATCAAATCTTGCTTTAGCCTGATTGGGTGTTTTGGGTATACGCCACAAAAGTTGGCAAAACCTGGGACTAGACTCTTCGCCAAGGTCTCCCGAACCTAATGGGACACAAATCCTGAGTGCACATGCACTGCAAAGATCGGAAAAATGAGGGGAAAATTCCCCTGTCTGCTTTGTGTCTGTGTCCCTCTGGGACCCTTGACGATGAGTGGCATGTGTCAGATCAAGATCCAACGGCCCTCATCTCGCCCACTTTTGCAAAAGGAAAATCAATTTCCTAAAATTCGAATTATCTTCTCGAATTAAAGATAACTTGGAAAAACCATAACTCCCAATTCTTAACTCTGTTTCTATTCAAATTTTGAGGGAAACTCTTTTGTGTTTTTGTGCCTCATCCTGAAAATTTTGAGATCATTATATCAATTAAACCGTTCCTTTTCTTTGATTGCAAGAAAACACCTTTTTATTCACATTTTCCACATATTCTTTATTTCCTTTGCTATTATTTAATTATCCTGAGTTCCTTGAACCCCAAGGAACCTTTATACACGAAATCCTAGTTTGGGAAATTATCTTTTAGCCTTTTAATCATCTTTTATCCATTTTCTTATATTTCCATTATCCCTTTGAATTCCATTTTCCTTTCTTTTTCTTTTTCTTTCAATTGGGCTTAATGGCCAATAAGGCCCATCAAGGAAGCATGCAGGGCCATTATACATGAAGTTCATTCAAATCAAACCATGAAATCAAACAGTGATCTTATTTATCTTCTAAGGAGATTCACAAATCTCATTACATGTTTTGGAAAATGAGGTTATAACATCCTCCCCTCCTTATAGGAATTTTGCCCTCAAAATTCAACAATCAAGAAAACAAAGCAGGATATGCTTTTTCCATGTCTGTCTTCAGCTCCCATGTGGCCTCATCCTCTCCATGGTGCTTCCAGAGAAACTTTACCATCTCAATATTCTTATTTTTGAGCTCTTTTACCTTGGTATCTAGAATCCGCAAAGGCAACTCAGGATAAGACAACTTTCCTTGAAGCTCAATAGGTTCAATTCTCAGCACATGGCTTGGATCTTGCACATATCGCTTCAGATTGGATACGTGAAATACATCATGCATCATACTGTATTGAGGGGGTAACACCAAATGATATGCGGCCTCACCAATCCATTCTAATACTTCAAACGGACCCACGTATCGGGGACTCAACTTTCCTCTACTTTTAGCTATAGCTCGGAGAGGTCGGATTTTCAGAAAAACATGTTCTCCCACAGCGAAATGCACATCAGTCCGCTTCGCATCAGCATACGACTTCTATCAGTCATGGGCTCTCTTTATCCTTTGCCTGATCAAAGCGACTTTATCAGCATACACTTGGAGTTCATCTGACCTCAATAAGGTCCTTTCACCAACATCATCCCAGTGAAGTGGTGACCGATACAGTCTCCCATATAGAGCTTCATATGGAGGCATCCCGATACTGGCTTGGTAATTATTGTTGTAGGCAAACTCAGCTAAAGGTAGGTACTGCTCCCATGATCCACCCCAATCGAGCACACAAGCTCTTAGCAGATCTTCTAAGGTCTGAATCATCCTTTCTGACTGACCATCGGTCTGGGGGTGATAAGCGGTACTGAACTTCAACCTTGTACCTAGTTCCTCTTGAACCTGCTTTCACAATTTGGAAGTAAACTTTGGGTCTCTGTCTGAGATGATGGAATCGGGTACGCCATGCAAACGCACTATCTCTCTAATATAGAGCTCAGCTAAGTCTGACACCTTGGTAGTGGTTTTCAGGGCAAGGAAGTGTGCTGACTTGGTAAGGCAATCTACCACAACCCATATCGCATCATGACCTCTCTTGGTCTGGGGTAGACCTACCACGAAATCCATGGTGATCTGCTCCCATTTCCACTCTGGAATCTCTATAGACTGTAAAAGTCCGTCGGGTCGTTGGTGTTCAGCCTTCACCATTTGGCACGTAAGACAACTGGCTACATAAGCTGCAATGTCTCTCTTCATTCCTAACCACCAGAAAAACCTTTGCATGTCCTTAAACATCTTAGTAGTTCCTGGGTGTACCGTGTATTTAGAACCATGAGCCTCTTGTAGGATATGTTCCTTCAACGGTGAATCTTCAGGAACCCATATGTGATTCTCAAATCGGATTCCTCCGTCTATTCCCAATGAAAGACGGGTTTGAGGCTTCTGCATCAAGCCTTTCATCTTATCAAGTCCTCCACTAGCCAACTGTGCTGTGACAATCTCACTCAATAACTCATACTGTATTTGGATATTGGCTAATCGAACTCGATCATCTAACGGTTGAGGTGACCATTCCACCATCTCTTCTAAGCTCTTCTACTGTATGGGCAACACAGATGCACACCTTAGCTGTTTCTGACTCAAAGCATCGGCTACGGCATTCACCTTTCCTGGATGATAGGCAATGGTGAAGTCGTAATCCTTCATGTACTCCATCCATCGTCGTTGTCGTAAGTTCAAGTCTTTTTGCGCCAGGAGATACTTCAGGCTGTTATGGTCGGTGAAGATTTCAAAAGTGGCACCATACATGTAATGTCGCCAAATCTTCAAGGCATGGATGATAGCGGCTAACTCCAGGTCGTGGGTCGGGTAATTCACCTCGTTGGGCTTGAGTTGTCGGGAGGCATATGCAACCACATGTCGATTTTGTTCCAACACATAGCCAAGTCCCATCTTTGATGCATCGGTGAAAATCATGAAACCCTCATTGCCTGATGGTAGAGTCAACACTGGTGCAGTGGTCAGCTTCTCTTTTAGCTCCTGAAAATGAGCCTCACAAACATCGGACCACACGAACTTCACATCCTTCTGGGTCAACATAGTCAAAGGCAAAGTAGTCTTTGAGAAATCCGCAATGAAACGTCGATAGTATCCGACTAACCCTAAGAAGCTTTTGATCTCAGAGGGGTTCTTCAGTGCAGGCCAGTCTCGTACTGCCGACACTTTAGCTGGATCTACGGCGATCCTTCCTCCTGAGATGATGTGTCCAAGGAACATGACTTGGTCTATCCAAAACTCGCATTTAGAGAACTTCCCATAGAACATCTGCTTTCTTAAGATATCAAGGACTTTGCTTAGGTGGTATCGGTGTTGATTTACATCATCCAAATAAACCATTATGTCATCTATGAATACTATGAAAAACGAGTCAAGGAAGGGTTGAAACACACTGTTCATAAGGTTCATGAACACACTAGGTGCATTGGACAACCCAAAAGGCATAACCACGAACTCATAGTGTCCATACCGGGTTCTAAAAGCTGTTTTTGGGATGTCCTCACTCTTGACCCTCAACTGGTGGTAACCCGATCTCAAGTCGATCTTGGAAAAGACTCGAGCCAACTTCAACTGGTCAAACAAGTCATTTATCTGGGGTAAAGGGTATTTGTTCTTAATGGTAGCATGGTTGTTCATCTGGTAATCTATGCACATTCAGAGAGAACCATCCTTCTTCTTTACAAAAAGAACCGGTGCTCCCCATGGTGATGTGCTAGGGTGGATAAAACCCTTATCCAACAATTCCTGCAATTTCTTCTTTAGCTCAAGCACTCAGCAGGGGCCATCCTATAGGGTGCTCGGGAAATAGGGTTTGTACCAGGGGCTAGCTCTAAGGAGAAATCTACCTCTCTTTCGGGAGGTATCCCAGGTAGATCATCTGGGAAAATATCTGCATATCCCCTAACTACCTCTATTTCTTCTAAGGGTTGCACCTTGGGTTCTGGCTCAGTGACTACTGCTAGGAAAGCTCGACACCCTTTACTCATCATCCGCTCTGCTTTCACGGCTAACACATATGGGCCGGTAGTGGCATCCTTCCTACCCCTAATGACAAAAGATGGTTGACCTGGTCTCTTGATGATCACTTTCTTCTCTCTACAGTCGATATTGGCCCTATACGTATAAAGCCAATCCATGCCAATAATTACATCAAAATCATTCATGTCAAGAAGGATAAAGTCTGTAGGAAAATCATGATCTCGATATTTCACTGATACTACCAGGGTTTTTAAAAGGGAAGTAAAGATTCAACCACTCGGGGTTGTAACATCTAAGACATACCCTAAATCCTTGATATCCAAACATAGCACAGTTGCACGATTTCTCGAAATGGAAGTATTAGTAGATCCAGAGTCAAACAAAGCTTTCACATCATGCCCCATAACTTTAAGCATGCCTACATTATTGTTCGCCATGCATTAGACCATTACATGCTTAACTTTAAAACAGCAAAGAAAACTCTAAGGGTTATTACCCTCGATCAACCGATTGGAATTTGCTTGAGCTTCCTCATTATCAATGGCAAACACCCGAGCTTGTCTTCTCTCTCCAACAGGTGGGGCTGTAGCTATAGGTGGTGCTGCCACAGGTGGAGATGCTACTGGTGGGGCTGCAGCTATAGGTGGTGCTACCACAGGTGGAGATGCTACAAGTGGGGCTGCTACTTGTCCTGGTCCTCTTGGATTTGGCAGAGGGCAAACAGCTTGGAGGTGCCCTTCTTGATGGCATCGGTAGCATACCTTCTTCTTGTTGCGGCACTCACCGGTATGCCACCTCCCGCAGGTGCGGCATCGAGGTCGGTTGTTCTCTTGGCGGGGCTTCCCTTTTCCTCCATATCTTCCTTTATCATGATGACGTCATGGACCTTTCTTGTAGTTGCTCTTCTGACCTTGAGTTCCGTTAGTCAAACCCAAATACCCCTTGGGTGGAACCTGGGAAGGCATCACGGTCCTTTCCATGTCTAGAGCAGTGTTGTATGCCTCGGCGAAGGTTTTGGGTTTACTTGCCATCACATGGGGCTTGATGGCAGGGTGAAGACGTTCCAAGAAGTGGTCCACCCTCCTTTCTTCATCCATCATGTGTCCAAAACGTTCCAGGAGGCGGAACCTACGACCAAAGTCCGCAACTGAGGAGCTTCCTTGAGTCATGCTAGTGAACTCTCTTTCTTTCTCCTTCTTTGCTGAGACGGGGAGAAATCTGGCGGTGAAGATGGTCTTGAAGTCAGTCCATGCCATTGGTTCCTCACTTAGGTCTCTTCCCGTGATATGGTTCTCCTACCATATCTTGGTTGCACCTTCTAAAAGGTGAGTAGCAAACAGAACCTTCTTATTCGGCTACACATCGAGCATACGGAACCCATTCTCGACTGCAAGCAGCCAAGCTTCGACCTTGTCGACTACTTCAGACTTGTCTTCTCCCCAGAACTTCTTGACGTTCAGCTTGACGAAGTCCAGGATGGTGGCTCCCAGTCGAGGTCGAACAGGATGTGGCTCACCATTCTCATTTCTTGTCGTGTCCCTAAGGGCCAGTGCACGGACAGCCTCAGTCAGTTGATTTTGTTGTTCCATCCAAACTACATATGTGGTGTGAATCACCATGGCTGGTTCTGGACCACCCGGCTGGTCCTCCTCCATTTTGGCTTCCTCTTCATACACATGGTGTTCTTGATATTCTGGTCCTTCTCCTTGCTCTAGGTTAATGTCAGGCATTGGTTCAGGGTTGGGGGCCTCGTGCACAACTTCTTCAGGCCTCTTTCTCTTCTTAGAGGTCTCTCCACCATAATTTTGCTTCCTCTTCTTAGAAGACCCATTCTCTTTACGGGGTGGCCCACCTCCGCTGGTGGAGAAAGGGATTGCCACCACCTTTGTACGAGCCATGTACATAAGCATAACAAACATACCTTTAGTTTATCATTAAACTAATTATACTTATGTCAGTGATATCTCATTACATATCTTTTATTAATTTGATGGAGGATTCCTTAATCCTTAACTTACTTTCCCATATCACATGAGGGTGAGGAAGAGATAGAAAACCCTAACTCTTAAAGTCCTTAATAGAATTTGTGATGAGAAGGGATGAATAAGATGAGGAAGTCCTAAAGGTATCTTATTTCGATTCAAATCCTAGGACATCGGCCAGGCAGTCACACATTCCGGGAGTCCTCGTATTCCTAATAGCAGTGCGGAGGAAAATTTTTCCAGCCCCCGGAAGTGATCCTTTTCTAAACACCTCAGTCTTTCAGAAAATCCTCTAATAACTCCCTTGGGTTCTACTGAGTTTGTAAAATTTAATAATTATTAACAATTAAGTGGAGAACCTTGGCTCGGATACCAAATGTAATGGCCCTGCCTTCCGGTAACCCCCAATTACGGGAGAACGAGAGGTCGGTGCCGTAATATAATTTCCGGATCAAGGTTCAGCAATTAATTGATAACAATTAATAAATTCTACTAGACTATACAGAGAAGCTGTAATAAATAAAAAAATTTGCATACCTTTGAAAATTTTGGATTTCTAACTTCTATCCAGAACTGGAACTAACTAACTAATCCTCCTTGGACTTTAATTCATGTATTTCACAATATGACGATTTATTGTTTGTCCTTTTTGTTTTGTACCTAAAACGCCAACAAACAAAACGTCGGTCAGCCGAAGCTGGTATGTGGGGAAAACAAATAATATGCAACTATATTAACAATGTAATCATTCAACTATTCATTTAACAACCAAGATTACGTTTTAAGCCATACTACTCAATCCTTAACTATCCCCTAACTCTGTGTTGTCCTTGCATACTACCTCTCTTTAGGTAGTTCCTTACCCCCATGGTCCTACCTTATAGGTAGCCAATACATAGGGTACTAGAGTCGCATGGCACTACCCAGAAGTAGCCCAATATCTAACTCAAAGTGACTTGATGGACCTACTCCCTTGGTAGCCATGTACTAAGTCAACTAATAAGCCACAGAGGGGACTGGGATCTGAGCTATTAGGCACATAATTTAGGTGATAGTCATATCCACATTATAGTTTGCATGAATTAAAATCATCCAACAATTAATTCATGTCATCGATGAAAACTTCGGTAAACCTCGAAAAACATAACTCGATATATTCATAAGCGTAACCACATACCTCTTATTGCAGATTTGAATACATAATCAAGTATGAAGAGAGAGAATATCCAAGTAAGCAAGCAAATTGCACAGAAACCCTGAAATAAACATTCCAACTATATTTTATCAAAACTTATTCAATTCCATCTTATTCCTTAGGGTTTATGTTCCAATTTTAGGGTTTTCTTGGAAATTAGGGTTTTACCGTCATTCTTAGTTATCATGAACCCTAATTCTTCAAAATCACTTAAAACCCTTAAATACTCTCCTTTTAGTATTCATAACAGTCTTAGGACCATTATTTAGTAATTTACTTCCTTAATTCACAAAAGCATGGTTTTCTTTTTCCTTTTCCCTAAATTAGGGTTTCCATGTACCTTATCTTTCATTTATAGTCATAAACCCTAATTTAACCAATTTTGTATTCAAAATGGATATAAACTCCATCATAAGCATCAACAGGTTATTACCTTCCTAATTAACCCATTATCTTACAAAGATACATCCTTTTTACACCATTAGGGTTTCTAATTAACTTGAAATGCATTTTATTAGAAAATTAAAGTACTTTTGCAAAACGAACTAGAATCAGGTTCTTAAATCATTTTTATCAGATTCCTTGCATTTTTCTACCCAACTTTCATATATAAAGTTCCTTTATCCGAGTTTCCTATCTATTTCTATGATTTTAGCAAGGAAAATCATTTATTTGCAATTACGATCGGAGAGGGAATTTTACCAAAATTGCTGGAGCGTTGGATCGGTGCACCCAAGGTCCATGTCGGGATCTGACGCTCCACGTCAAGGGCCTCCACTAGCACTGAGGCACGCGTGGTTGTGATTTGTCATCCGTTGGATGGCGTGCTAGCCCACGATGGACCCCTGATCAACGCCCCATGGTGGCCGGTTCCACTAGAGAGAGTGTGTGCCCCCCTTTCCTTCCGCTGAACTGTTGGATCGAGCTTAGATCCACGATGGGACAAGATCTGAGGGTGGCTGCTTTTCGTCTCCCTCCCTTCCTTGTTCTTTAGAATGTGGTGGCACCGCGGCTGAAGCTCGTCGGAGCAGATGAAATTGAGAGGGAGAGGGAGCTCTGAGGTGTAATAGGTGGCCGCTCGAGATCGCTAGGTCACGAGGACTCGAGTGGTGGTCTATTTATAGGGTATGAAGGGTCCCCTTTAGGGTTTCTGATTCCGCCGTCAAAGCTTGCTTCAGCCCGATTGGGCGTTTTGGGTATATGCCACGAAAGTTGGCAAAACCTGGGTCTAGACTCTTCGCCAAGGTCTCCCGAACCTAATGGGACACAAATCCTGAGTGCACATGCACTGCAAAGATTGGAAAAATGAGGGGAAAATTCCCCTATCTTCTCTGTGTCTGTGTCCCTCTGGGACTCTTGACGATGAGTGGCGTGCGTCGGATCAAGATCCAACGGCCCTCGTCTCTCCCGCTTTTGCATAAGGAAAATCAATTTCCTAAAATTCGAATTATCTTCTCAAATTAAAGATAACTTGGAAAAACCATAACTCCCAATTCTTAACTCCGTTTCTATTCAAATTTTGAGGGAAACTCTTTTGTGTTTTTATATCTCATCTTGAAAATTTTGAGATCATTATATCAATTAAACCATTCATTTTATTTGATTGCAAGAAAACACCTTTTTATTCACATTTTCCACATATTCTTTATTTCCTTTGCTATTATTTAATTATCCTGAGTTCCTTGAACCCCAAGGAACCTTTATACACGAAATACTAGTTTGGGAAATTATCTTTTAGCCTTTTAATCATCTTTTATCCATTTTCTTATATTTCCATTATCCCTTTGAATTCCTTTTTCCTTTCTTTATCTTTTTCTTTCAATTGGGCTTGATGCCAATAAGGCCCATCAAGGAAGCATGCAAGGCCATTATACACGAAATTCATTCAAATCAAACCATGAAATCAAACAGTGATCTTATTTATCTTTCAAAGGAGATTCACAAATCTCATTACATGTTTTGGAAGATGAGGTTATAACATCTATTGTTTGGTGTGCATTGCGACGGGTACACAAAATGCATATCCGTAAGGGAATTTTCTACTTGTAATTTCATCTTCTTATTTGATAAGGGAATGCTTCATAAAGTATAAAGTGTGTACACTAGCATTTTACACACCCACAAACTCATGTGTTTATAGAATGGGTGCCAGCACTCAGGTTTGATCCTTGGATTAGGTGTATGAGTGTTAGTAAAGGTGTCTATGTGGTGCAGTGTTGGACATCCAAAGGACTTGAGGACCCGCCCCACCTCATAGTACTAATAACTGATTGTGGATTCTATAGTCACAGAGTGTATTGGGAGTCGTACTAAAATCTAACGAAACCATGATATTCCCACAATGAGTGCCATACACTATGGAAATGTTGAAGGACCAACCTCCCATCCCACCTCATAGTACTAATAATTGATTGTGGATTCTATAGTCACGGAGTGTATTGGGAGTCGTACTAAAATATGATGAAACCTTGTTATTCACATGATGAGTTCCATACACCATGGAAATGTTAAAGGACCAACCTCTCCTATGCGGGTCATACTTGAGTGATGATGTAAAATCACATCCAAACTCATCGGCTAATATGGGAGGAGTATTATATTCTTCATATGCATCTTGCAGTTGTTTCTTGCTTTCTAAGAATTTTCAAGATCAAATTATTTCTTACTATCAAATCCAAGATTGTTCAATGGTTTATGCTTCATGATTGTAATCATATTATATAAAGTGTTTATGTTTTTTTAACATTTTTTGTGCAGAACAAACAAGCAAACAATCTCATCCCAAACTAATGATCTAAAATCAAACAATCTCAAACAATATCAGTCAAGCTTTCCAAACCAATAATATTTGAAAATTCTTTCCAAACAATCATCAAATCTTAGAAAATTTGCTCGAACCATTTTAAAACATTCTTTTCATGCTTGCAATATGTAATGACTCATTTTCAAATTAGTCATCTAGTTAGGGTTTACTTGGATGATTGAATGCTTAACCAGATTGATCATTGTTTAAAGCTTGATTAATGACAGTAGTTTAATTTTGATTTTTTAAATCTAATGATAAGCTTGAATCATACTTTGATTCACATAATTAGGGTTTAAGAATTCAAAACCCTAGTCAGTCAACAATTAGGGTTTGATGGCATATGAATACATAATTTGATAAGTATAGTGGTGTACTAAATGATTTTTAGTATTTTATATACAACACTGATTTACTTGAAATTTGGATATAACTTGGATAACTCGAATGTGAGTACTCTTAAAAAATATCAGAATTTCTAAATATTTCTATGATCTATTTGTCAGCCGAGTTTGCCCAAGACAAATTCAGCTGACCATGTATTCAAATTAAAATATAACTGTGTGGTAATTGAATTTTATATTTTTATTGGTAGATACAATCAATCTAAAATTTTAATAGTAGTTGTGAAACCCTATTATAGACATCATGTTAAATTTTTGTGATTTTTGGATGATGTTTGATGCGACGTCCCCGGATTTTCTAAAACTTAATCTGATGTGTGACATCCAAATTGAAACCTCACCTCAGTGAGAATCCCAATTTAAACACACCACACCAGGCTAAGAAGAAGAAAATTAGAGGAAGTCAAAAGGGAACAATCAGCAGTAGCACATGCACATGAACAATAATAAAACCACAACACATGTTCACCATTCAACATATAATTACAACATGAATTGTTACAACATTTGATATTACATATTGAACATCAAACTTATACATATACATGTACTACATCTAAACTACAGGATCTTAAGACAACAGGTCCACTTGTACATCAGCTCGCCACACAACTCTCAACTATATTGGATCTTCAAGCATAACCACAACCTAAACAAAAGATTACATGCAGTACACGTCAGCACAATATTTAAGAATATTGTACTGAGTACGCCTACGTGTCTTTTATATACCTCTCATCATATCTTGGAAATAAGATGTGGCAGTTATAAAGAAATATAAGAAAAATGTATACTTGCACAAAGATATTCATTAACAAAAGAGAACACATATATTTTAAGCACATTTCCATCATATATCTCGTGTGTCTGCCACCAAGTGGCTTTGACGTCTTCAGGCCTTATGATCTACCACCAAGTGGTTTGTGATCATTATACAAACATCATATGATATACCACCAAGTGGTTTGTGATCATTATGCATGCGCTCTACCACCAAGTGGTTTATGAGCTATATTATGATGGAACATCTATATTATGTTTGCAGGTGTTCATAGCCATAAATATGGAAATCATGCAACATATCATACAAGAACAATCACTTCATCCAATATCATATGCCAAGTATTTTACTACACCTATAACACAAGCATATTGTATAATAAGCCAAGTAAGAGGTAATGGCATACCTTGATCAAGAGATATCACTATCACATACTCCTCATGTCATCGATAAATTTGTTCAAACCCCGATCAAGATAAGATCATATATCACCATCAAGTTCTCATCTTCTTACATCTCATCTTAACCCTATTCGTGTTTATATTAGGGTTTGCTTATCTCATTATGATATTCTCATGATTACTTGTATTCTTGCCTTATATTTATCTTACTGATGTCATATTCCATATTATAGTTCATCAACTGGATATACTCATGTGTCACATTATTATGTGAACATATTTAACATTATGTCACTTTCATTAACCATATTAGGGTTACATCACTTGTATTAAGGGTGCTCTTCATATAACATGAATTCTATGCATATAACTGATATCAGAGTTCCACATTAGCTTCCAGTTACTGATGTTAGGGAGTTCTGTAAATTTCATCATTTATTAAGCATATATGTATTTATTGCATTCTATTTAGGGTTATTAGCCCTAATTAATCATATGGAGAAAATTACAAGATTTTGTACATCAACATGACCACATATCTGACATCATATACATTGTAAACATGGTTATGGACTTACTGACATTTTTCCATAATTTTATGTCATCATTTAATATTTATTACTCAAGAACTAAGCATTACACATATTACATGATATAGCTAATACGAGTTCATCAAAAGCCTAATATTATCATTCTACTGTGTTCTACTTATTTTTCTGAGAATTTTGGTCCTTATTTGTATTTTTTTGATAAGCAGTGTATTTTCTATGATTTATCTAAGATCTGTAAATTTGTGAGATGTTTACCTTTTCGAGCCTATGGGGTTCTTCCACGTGGCCACTAGGGCGTGGCTGTAATGCCTGGGCCCACTGCCCAAGGCTCTAGTAGAGTTTCAGGAATGACGACTAGCCCCACATACCACCACTAGCCTTAACTGCGCACTTTGTCCACACTGACGCGCAAGCCAGGATCAACTTCCCGACTGGTCACCCATCCTAGTACTACTCCAAGCTGAGCACGCTTAACTATGGAGTTCTTTAGAGATGGGATCCCAGAAAAGGAGGTGCACCTTGGTGATATGGGTAGTCCAATCATTCCTTTTAAGATCATGTTATCTGAGGCCTCAAATCCTGGGATGTTACAATCTCCCCCACTTAGACTCATGACGTCCTCGTCAAGTCTCAACTATATGGCCTCATAATCTTGACCCCATTTCAGTGCAGACCCACAATGGCCCATGGACACCCAGCTCCCATCCATGGCTACCAGCGCAAGGGTGGCTCCATCTCATCTCTACGGATAGCCTTTTCCAACTTGCCTGGACCGCACGACTCAAGACTAGCATGCCACATGCCCATGTGGGCCCCACCTACTGGAGGGGTTATGGCTCTGATACCATTTGTAATGCCTGGGCCCACTGCCCAAGGCTCTAGTAGAGTTTCAGGAATGACGACTAGCCCCACATACCACCACTAGCCTTAACTGCGCACTTTGTCCACACTGACGCGCAAGCCAGGATCAACTTCCCGACTGGTCACCCATCCTAGTACTACTCCAAGCTGAGCACGCTTAACTATGGAGTTCTTTAGAGATGGGATCCCAAAAAAGGAGGTGCACCTTGGTGATATGGGTAGTCCAATCATTCCTTTTAAGATCATGTTATCTGAGGCCTCAAATCCTGGGATGTTACAGTGGCACCCATTCCTGGGCTCGGTGTTGAGCTGGCCGATTTACTGGTTCGGCATCTGGTTTGCTGGTTCAGGCCGGTTCACTCACTGGATCGTCTTTTCCTCATTCTTCCTCGTGTGAACATCACGATGGCCGACGACCAACGCCCCTGTCCGCTCAACGTTCTTTCACGCACGATTGCAAGTCCTCCCTCCTAGATTCCATCTCTCTCTCATTCATAGGTGACCATCACCGCTGGGTTTCCCTTCTCGTGTTCACACCCGGCGCCCTTGTGAGGGGTCTGCGAACATAAGCCACCGCCACTGGGAACCTGACGCCTGCGTTCCTACCCGGTCTGGGTGTGTGTGATCGCCAGCCACGTTGCTCTCCTCCTTGTGGCTCGATCTCCCACCCATCACCGCTTCAGGGATCTTAGTGCTAGTGCTTCACTTCGCTTGTTTGCCGCTCCTTGGTGGGCGTGAGCGCCTAGCTGGAAGAACGACGAGCAAACCTGCCGCCTCCGGGTCACCGTCTCGCAATCAGCGCATCACCAACCCATCTGACGCTCACCTTC
Source organism: Alisma plantago-aquatica (assembly GCA_963693085.1). Taxonomy (NCBI): domain Eukaryota; kingdom Viridiplantae; phylum Streptophyta; class Magnoliopsida; order Alismatales; family Alismataceae; genus Alisma; species Alisma plantago-aquatica. Next base: position 1,113,250,684 of record OY856409.1, on the reverse strand, counting down.
TTCCTCTCACTTGAGTCCATCTCTGTCGGCCTCCATGCCAGCATGTCTGTCGTAGTTGCTTCCTTCCTCCAGGTCGTTGCTCCTCATTGCAGATCCACCTCATGGATTAAGGAGCTAGGTCACTGTTGTAGGTTGTATCTGCGGCGGAGTAAAGAGGTGATATACCTCTACGAATTGGTTCTCCAATTAACCTACCGTCGTTCGTCCCTCTCCGATGTGCAATTTCGTTGGTCCTGGTAACCAACTACTATCTACTACCGTCAGGTCTCCCTTAGCTCCACGAGGATCCAGATCTCATAGGGAAAACACAACAACTCTCCTTGAAGATCTCTCTCCCTTCTTCCCCTTACCTCTCGCTTTGCCTGTTAGGTGAAGTGGAGAACCGGTGGGGGAATGAAGGAGAATGGAAGGTAGTTCCCTCAAAATAATCCAGTGGCTTCAGGTACCAAAGAGGGGGTGTCGTGGAGCACTACATAGACTGAAGATAACTGCTTGTTCAAAGTGTCCTCCACCCACGATCTTCAAGTAGGCCATCATCCACGGTCCAACTGTGTATCCAAGAGTTACGAATGGCTCATAAGAGGATGTGATCCATGGCTTCTCTCTTCTCAAAGGGTGTGTGACACCATCTTCCAATTAAAACTTAGGCTATAAACTTATATCTTGGTCTATCAACATCAAGTGCACATTATTCGAAATCCACTCAAACTTAAATAAGTTCTCCTAGGAACCTTGAAACTCCATGAAACTTTAAACTTTGCTTTATTATTATCATAGATACATTCTATTAAATTTCTGGAGTCAAGATATTACTTCTGGGTACTCAAATTATTCCCTTAAAAGAGCATGTGTACTTAGGAGCATAAACATAATGTTAATATCATTTCTCTCTCAACTTTATTCAAACTCTTGGAACTCTCAAAGTAACTCAGAACATGAATTCATATATGTCATTGGATATTTAGGATCTCAATAGTTCACAACATCACATCCTACACACCTTAAAAGATATTTTGTCCTCAAAATTAAGACAAAAGTCGAGTCTATCACATTTGATCTCTTCAGAGAGGGGTATCGGTCGAGTTCTACCCAGGACAAACTCAACTGACCATGTTGCAGACTGCAATATAGCAGTGTAGTATTTTATTTTTAGTTATTTATTGTAATTACAAATGATCTGAATTTTATACTATTGTTTATAACTCAATTTTAGACATTATGTTAAATTTTCATAATTTTTGGATAATGTTTGCGTTCTACATAGTGTGGTGTCGGTCAAGTTTATAACTCAATCGACCAACCAGTCTGAACAAAATAAAAATACAGTGAAGGACTTGTTTGCAATTATTTTAAGCACGCATATTCATCTATATGACTAACATAACACCCGAGGAGCTCTAACAACTTGTCATTCCTATCCAAGAAATGAAATTCTAAAGAGAGAAGAGATCTAGGGTTTTGAGAAGAGAAAGTGGTGGAGATGTTGACCAAGGGTTTCTCTACATGAGATATGCTGAAATAAAGTAAGTTTAGCTTATTTGCATAGCCTTTCATGGTGAATCTTCTCTCACATGTCAATATTTCATCCCTCCTCTTATTTTATTCGAAATCATATCAGATCACCCCATGTTCTCACTCTTTCTCTCCTAATCTCCATTTCTAGGGTTTTCGAGTTGAGAGGAGGAAGAAATGGATTCAGTTGCTAGAGTTTGATTGAATTTCTATAAATTCAGAGTTGGACCTACATTTTTAAGGTGTTTGCCACCTTATGTGAGTGTTTTTCTCCCTCTCAAGCTCTATATTCATGTTGAAAGTCTAACTCTATATGGCTAAAATAATAAAAAACCTTGCTTGAATTTGTATGTGATTGGGTATTGACATCGAAAGATGTTAGGGAATCTTATTCTACTAATTTTGATTATTTCTCATTGATTGGAACTTGCTTAGTTCATGATATATTTATTGAAGATCCATGGAGAATCCTATGCATATATGATTATGCTATTTCATGTGAATATTGCCTAAAAATCAGCCCAATGCTCGATATGCTTGGGAATTGAATTAAGATGTATAGAATCATATTTAAATTGTATTAGAATGATATTATATACTATTATACAAGTTTTTTGTTGAGTCTTACTATAAATGAATGCCAGAGATATCTGATTTTACAATCAAGAATCTGTAAACATAGCTTGTCTCTACATACCCCAAGAATATGGCATCAACTGTTTTTGGTTCCAATTTCTTCCTTTTGCGTTAAGGGACAAGTACCTTAGCAAGGCACCCCCACACTCGAAGATATTTGAGACTTGGTTTCCTCCCTCTCCACAACTCAAATGGACTACTCTTTGAATGCTTATGGGGGAATTATATTCAGAATATGTCAGGCCGTATTCAAAGCTTCCCCCCCCACATAAATTTGGGTAATCCAGATGTTTGGAGTAAGGTATTTACCATATCTATTAAGGTTCGGTTTTTACGTTCAGCAATCCCATTTGATTGTGGTGAATAAGAAGCAGTGACCTCATGAACTATACCATGTAATTGGTAAAATTCCAAAAACAAGTTCGAGGTATACTCTCCTCCCCTATCAGACCTTAATCGCTTAAGTACTTTACTAGTTTGAGTTTCAGCTTCTTTCTATAAATTTTAAATTTATCCAATGCCTCATCTTTACTTCAAAGTAAAAAGACATAACAGTATCTACTCACATCGTCAATAAAAGTTATAAAATAACACTTTTGATCCCTCGTAGCAACACCATTAAATTCACAGATATATGTATACACTAAATCCAAAATTTCTAAATTCCTATTCACAAAATGAAAAGGCTTCCTAAGCAGTTTAGCTTACACACAAATTTCACATTTATTATTGCTAATCTCAGATTTAGGGATTAAATTTTGATTCATGATACACTTCATTGAGGCAACATTAACATGTCCCAAACGTGAATGCCAAACATCGGATGAAATAAGATTCATGCAAACAGAACTATAATCATTCAAATTTAAAAATAGAATTTGAAATAGGTTCAACATGAATCTTAAATAATTTCTTCACATCACATAAGTACCCCTTTCCAAAAAATAAAGAATCATGAAGGCTTGTAATAATAGCCTTATTACATTTACAGTCTACACTTAACCTTCCCTAAGTAAAATTATGCCACTAAGGATATTGCGTCGAATGGTTGGAACATGTCTGGCCCTGTGAAGAGTCAGCACCTTCCCTAAATGGAACTTCAAGTCCACCCGCACTACAAGAAAAAGATGATTTGGCTACAATTATTATAGCTACATATAAATTATTTATAGTTAAATCATACATCTCCTTACAAATCTTACATGTGTAATGAGAACAAATATAGTTATTTGCCCACTACTCTATTAACTACAAATCCACTACAATTCTACAAGCAGTCAAGGAACAAAATATTTTGTTTGGCGCGAAAAATTTGATTTATCCCTTTTAACTTCTGGCTCCACTTTCCACGTTTGCCTCTCTATTTCCGTCAAAACCGAAGCAATAATCGTAACCCTGCCCAGCCTCAGTCATCTTTTCCTAATAGGGATCCTGCATCGGCGAGTTCCGACCCTCCATTAAGGTGTGACCTGCTGTCATGGTGCTCCAAGAAACGACATCTCTGGATTCCATATGGGTTAAGTACACACATAGAAGAAAACAATGATTTGGGATTGCTTGGGAACTCGTCAGCGTCAAGGAGGTCACCTAGCCCCATGGCGGCAAGGCATCAAGCGATGGCATTGTGAAGGTAGCCAAGAAGGAGGACGAGCTACCTAGCATAGGAGGGAGGAAAAGGTTTGGGAACCCCCATCATAGAATCCTCATATCTCCTTATTCCACATTTGCTCACTCCGACTGATGTTGGAAGCCATCAAAGGATTCCTAGAGCTGACGGGCTAGAGATCTTTAGATATTGTTGGGGATTGGTGCTACTTCCTACCTTCCCAATATCTTTCTTATCAAGGCTTCTCTTGAAAGGATCCACCTAGCTATTGAATCTGGGTGATTAGGTAAGTAGTCTTATTTTTCTGTTTGTTGGCTCCCATTATTTTCAAACTCTGCTCCTCCACTTATGAGGTTCGATAGCTCTAATCATGTATAATCTGAATCCAACATCTCATTGTGTCCCTGGTTGAATGATGGTCCATGGCGACACTAACATGCCCTCCTCATGTTCCTTCCCAATCCTGAACATCTACTGGAACTACAATCGGGTGTTTTCAATTTGGCCGCACTCTGTGTAGAAGTGGATGACAGTATGTATAACAAAGCCATACAAATGAAACCCTACCTGTTCATCAAACCATGGAACTACATTATCTCTAAGAATGTCAGGCGACACACTCATGCATTTATAACCTCGTTCAATTTTTCGGTTGTTCTGATCAGTGATAGTATTGTCAGTGTAGGTGTTGAAATACTAGCAACTGACCGACCCTCTAATAGTTGTCAATCATAGTGTACCAGGTGGCTTATTCACACATTCTTGCATTTCTCAGCCAATTAGTTTTGGTTTACTATTAGTAGAAAACACACCGAAATGTGATTTCTATCATGGAAAAACCTGCAAATGGTCGTTGTATCATTTAATTATTGTATGTTTTTATTATAAGGCATCTGAAAAAGAAGGAAATTTCTGGAGATGTAGAGTTCTGGTGCATAGGAGTAAAAGAATATAAAGAAAAAGTGACCACTTCCCTCAGTTGGGCAGAGATGAGGAGTTCTTGACCTGGCCTCGATGAGGCTACAGTCGCCAACTTGTCATTTGATGACATTTTTATTGAGCTTTATATGCTTATGTCCGTTGCTCCACAACGATAGGTGCCTCAAATGTGCATCATAGACCCATTTATCAAACCATTTACATAAACTACCACTATTACCATCCATTGTTTGATCTAAATTGAACCAATAATTTGATTTTTTTACATGTATGTACAATAATATTAGCACAATATGAAGTAGTGTTGGCCAAAGGATTTTAGTTATGAAAATCCTAAATAGCCCCATCGTTGGATGTAAAATAGAAAAACAATCCATAGGTGACCAACCATACACCTACTGCCCTGGGTTATCATACATTTATGTATTGTTATTTTGTTTTATATGTATGAATGTTATATGTCTGATGCTTTGACGTGTGTTTATAGACAATATTGGCTCTTTACCCTCAAGTTTTAGTGTTAAACTAGAAACTATACCTATCTAATCTCAATGAAACTTACTAGTATTTATGCTTACGTTTGATTTGTGAGACTCACCTAAACACCGACAATTCTAAAAAATATTAACTAATTTTTAATTGTTCCTAAAATTCTTTGGTGGTCCATCCAACCAACCGTACTTACTAGTTAGAGGAGTAACAATGAGAATGCCTCTTCTCCAGTTAGTTTCGTATAAGCTTACAGTCAATATTTTGACTACCAAGGTGATCTAGTTGTTGTAATTCTTTATATATAGGTTTTCTTGGATTTTCTTATGGTATTATCTTTTACTTATATATCTCACCGTGTATATACATTTTTCTATAAATCCATGGTTATCTTTCATAAGTTTCAATTTCCTATTTATTTTTGCACCAATCTCTTCTTTAATTATTTTTACTGCCATTCACTACCCACGTTGTTGTAATATGTCAGTTCGCTATACATCTAACCATTTATGTAAGATCTTTATTGCAAGTTACTAGATGGATCCTTGCAATGATTTTCTTTATTCAATGAGATGGTACGCATTTATATATTAAGGTTTATACTTATCACCTTAATCTAATCTACCATAAAAATCTTAGATGTGCAATGCCTCTGAAGTAATTCGTTCATTCCTCTCCTATCTTTTTATGGGTTGGGTTTGCATTCTACTATACGTGGCTATAGTTTTATTGTTTGTTATTAATATTGAACCTACAAATATATATTAGAGCTATGTGGCTACAACTTGATTGGCCTAACTACAGTGACTAGAGATTTTCAGTATCAATTTGATTTGCCAAAGTGTCATGATGCCAAGAGTTGTAGGACATTTTTGTAAGTGTATGCATTTTTCTTAATAATGAAAATGGATTTTATACAAGAGAACACCCAACTTATAAGAGTATAAAACAATATTTTAGGATTCCTTAGCCATAACTAGTAGCAAAGAGATCAACACTCATATTTGTAAATCTTGAGAAGTACAATTCTAATGAAATATTTACCTAGTTGTTGGGAATCTAAACGAGGAAGATAAATGGGAGCATGTACATCAACCACCAAACACATGCGGAAAAACTATTAGCATAGATTTACCACAAGATGGTTCTTCTTAAATGTTAGTGGATGAATGTGATCTAGAATGATGAGGCACTGAAGGCGGACATGCAATTTGCTTTATCAGACTTTTTTAAAGAACGAGAGTATATTGTCCTGCTTTACATCATTTTGAGCTTTCTTGTTTTGGTAAATGATCACAACATTAGATAGAACAATCTGGATTGGCGTTGCTACTATTGGCATTGGAGGTCTAATTTCAACTCCATCTATGGATTTATTCTCATTGATGGTCACCAACCTCTTGTCAGATTCACCTCCCACACAACCTTTGTTGCTTCCCACCCTCGTTCATCAATTCTCATGTTTAGAACCTTTTTCATTTTTTAACATGTTGTACTTTATTTGGATGTCACGTCCAATCTTGTATCTTTTCTCCATCTAGTAGACTCTTCAATACCTCTAGCAGATATATTTAGATTGGTTAACACACTAACTTCAGGTTTGTTTAATGATTTGTTGAGTTTTTTGTTGGTGTACTTATATCCATATACGACTTGCTCTGAGTTTTTCCTAGAAAACATGAATCCTTGCTGGGGCTGTTGGGGAAATTAAACTCATAATGTTATTCTCTACATCTTCATCATTTGAAAAGGAAAAACAACCTTTCTATTCCTACCACAACCACTGATTTTTTTGGTCAGAGCCACTGACACCAGTCGAATCCCTTTGGATACTAAAAGTATGCTCTTTATCATCATTGGTAATAGAATCCCGGCCTTTTCAAACCTACATTTGTTGTGCCTCCATTGAAGGTATTGTTGTAGCATTGCTAGATTATGCTCTGACATGATGTATTTGGCTTAGCAAAAGCACACCCAAAATATTAGCCACAGACCCTCCATTAGTTGCAGAATCTTTCTTAGACTTTCCTTTCATCTTATTAGAAGCAACTGAAGTAGGCTTCTCTTTGTCACTACTTCTCTTTTGCACCTAGGATCATAGTAATTGAATCACTAATTCTTGTAAATCTTCTGATGAAGATCGTTCTATTGATCTCACCTTAATGCCTTGCTGAAGTTTCTACTAACAATTTTTTATTGGTTGTCAGATCATTTAGCTCTCATCACCTGATACTAGTGGATATGACAGTTGTTCATATATGTCCATTAGGTTTGACTGAGCAGGGCAAAACATTCTTTCACTAATTGGCATATGGAAAAATCATTGAAAGAGTCACAATATGGTAAGGATAGCCAGGCTCGAATAAAATTATATCATCCATATTATAGGAAATATACTTACATGGTTTTCAAATCCATATAATGTGGACAATGCCATACTCTATCTAATTCAAACAAGAAGTCCTACACAAGGAATGGGGTCCTCAAGATCGACCCCAAGCATCCCAGGTGTAAGGAACTCTATGATAAGGCATTTAAAGATCCCAAGGTATGAATGCTGCTTTTTTTGTGCACCATTTGTATACTACCATTGTCACTACTGAGTGTCCCTAACATTAAACAACTAGTGCACCTTATTGAAGCCCCTGGATACTTCTAGTACTTATGTATTGGACTAATGATGCTTGATACTTAAACACTCAAACAGAGTTTGTATAGTGGTTTCAAATTCATGTACACATGTTTCACAACTCTTCCTCCTTTATATGTCTAACCTTCAGATTTTGATAGGTGGGGAGGTGGTATTAGTATTTGTCTTGGCAAATGGCATCAGGTTGTAGGTGTTTATTATCATACTGTCATGTTCTTGTTGTAATTAGCTAGAGAACTACACCTGCCTATGCACAGAGTTGTATCCATTTGATTTCTCCATCTATTTTACCAAGAAAGAACCTAATCAGGTTCCACTTTATCAAAACAAGTAGGTGTGCATGCTCTACTATACCCTATCAAACTCAGCATGCAACCCATTAGGGTTGTATTCATCCATAGCTTATTGGGTTTTCTTCTCAAACACCAGATAGTACGACCATTGATTGCCACAATGGGGTAATAATCCCAGGAATGACTACTGAGATGTCTAATTCTCCTATATTTCTAGAGTAAACCAATGTCTAATTCTCCTATATTACTCATAATGCTATCTGTGAGTAAACTTTCAATGTCTAGGGATTCTAGGATGTTTGAATTGGTAATATGTATCACCCCTATTGCAATGACATCTACGAGTTTGCAAGAAACTGACACCAACTATTGGCTTTGCTATGACCATAGGAGGAAGAACCATCCATTTATGGGCTTCCAAAAGACAATGTTGTGGCTGAACAAATACAAGTCTAAGTCATTGATCTTCATCATAAGTGCAGGGAATATCAAGTTAAGATAGAAAGAGCCACCTGGTAAGCATAAAGCTTGACATAAATTAGTCAAATGTGTTGGTTAATATTGTTGTAGTGTTTGATCACACGATGCACTGTCTCAAGAACATACTCCAAGTTCAAGTTGAGATACAACTCCTCCCTTTCGATGGTAGAGAAGAAGCAGTGCTCCAGAGCTACAATATTTGGGTGATCAAGCAGACACATGGTCTGCAGCTTGCAGTTCTTGTACCTCCTATCCTAAAGGACTTTCTAGATAGCCACAAATTCCCAATTTCAAGGTACTTTTCCTCAAGAAGAACGAATCAAAGAAAGACATGGAATCATGAGTCAGAAGCCTCTCACATGTATTACACAGAGAACAACTCATAGTTCTGAGTTTCTTTTACTACATAACAAAAGCTAGTGCATACAAGCACATTCAATAGGATAAAGTACAACCCATACTTAGCTCGCCTGGAAAACAACTCCAAAAGATCCATGACCTACAACATGCTCTATTATATGACTGATCATCTGCAATAAACCAGAAAAGAAGGAACATGCCATATAGCTAATCCTCATACTCTCCTTGTAGCTCTTGTGAAACCTATTGATCTCATCAACCAGATCTTTGAGCCTTACATCAAACTTCTAAGGTATGAGGTCTTGGGCAGTTTTAGACACTCTAACCCTTCTTGGCTCATTGGAAGGTCCAAGTATTTAGATTTTGCAAGCTACATTTGTAGTTGCTCTACTACATTTTGATATTCCCATAGCAACTCCAACTCATCCTCATCTTCATCATTCAATTTTTCACATTTCTTCAAGTTTGGTTCATTTTAATAATCATACTCTTTGACATGAGGACCTTCTATTTCTGATTTTGTTTCACCTCTTCCTCTTATCGAGTTGACGCTGATGCTCATACAGTTTTTGCAAAAAGATGCAATGTGATCCCTTAGTGTTCCACTAGGTACATGGATTCTTATATAGCACATGTGACAATTTTATGTCATATCTTTAATAACAGATGTGCCACTTCTATGGTCCTATCTTTAATACCGGATGTGCCACACTATTAGCCATTGATTCTTTCTACCTTCTCCTTAGCTAGCTTCAGCTATTTCTTCTTTTCCCTTAACCTGATCACAGACATTATATAAGTTTACTTTTCCTGTAACATTTTATTCATAGACAAGTATATACTTTATCATAATGTATTAATACACTGATTCATATGGTGCTTTATCATACATGTTCCTAAATTTGCCTCTAGTTTAATTCTACTTATCATTTCAGTTGGCAATGCTCACCACCCTTCTACCTCCAGATTTTGCAACCACTCTCTACTTTGGAATTCTTTGAGATAATATTTGATCCTGCAATTTTGTGTTTATATCTTGCAGGAAGGTTTGAGATATGGTGGCTAATATCTTCCTCCGCTTCCTTTATTGATTAGTGATCCAACTGCCTAATTTGAGGTTTCATTCTTGCATTGACATGTTTATGTATATGTCAAGCATCTTATCATATCTAGCTTGATTCTTAAGATACTTTTTTCTTATCAGATATCACCATGGCTTTCATTTTCTACTTTTCCTGCCAAGCTCTTTCTTAACAGAATAGCTTAAGGCATTTGAAGTGTGGCTTGACCATGCTTCTAAAAATAAGAGGTCACACAAGCAATTGGCCATAGTGCTTCAGGTTGGAATCCACTTTTTTTTATTGACATATTATTTACTATGGTGATATTCATTTATTTATCTATCATCAGCCATAATCTGAACATGCTTCAGGTTGGAATCCACTATTCTGCTATGTTTCTTTAGTTGTATTTTCTATAAGATGTTACAAACTCATCATTACACCAAGCTTCTACTTTTTGGTCATAGATGTGTGTACAAATATCAACGCCACGCCAGGAGGTATTCTCTTCCAACATCTTATTATGTATGCAACTTGACATACTATGAAGAAAATCTATATTTGACTGGAATGAGATTTTATGGGCTCATGTCAGTCTGAAAATTATAGACTTTGAAATGCATGGAATCATATACATACTCAATGAATTGATGTTTAATTGAATGCATTAAAGTGCAATAATTTCGTTTTGTTTACTACCTTACAGAGTGCTGGAGTTTACGGTTCTTATATGTATTCAGTTATGACAACCTCCTGATGATTCTGGAGTGGTTAGTTTGCTACTGATTTTAGTACAAAATATTTATTTAAGTTAATGATTACACAATTATATATTGATTGATTGTGGGTTATAGAGTTTCTTTATCTTAGTTTGATGCATACAGACATCTTGAGATAATACACATCTTATGTTGTTGAATGCTCCTTTGGTATCCTAAAAAGTATATCACTCTAGTTGAAGATTTTTTGTATGTTTATATTATACTTGTGGTACACTTCTCAAGTACCTATGTAAATAGTTTTTCTCGTTGTTGTGAAAATAGTTTTGTATGTTTGTTATCTCTTTAAATAGTTTTTCTCATTGCTGTGAAAATTTGATCCCTCGTATATTCCAAAATTTTATTTATGCTCTAATCTTATACGAACTAAGTCCAATATTATTATGTCATTGCTATAGCTGGTTGTAAATCACATTGTATCGCCAGTTTATTCCTGATAAAGAAAGAATAGCTCTTGGTTGTAGCCTACAGTGTCCTTGGTCTGGTATCCAATCCAACTGATTAGCAGGTATCTGCCTAATAGAAGTATTGTGACATGGATAGCATGTTCATGAGGATCATCAAGACAAATGGTGTTTTCATAGCCACTGAAGCAGTAAGTAATTGCACAACATATGAAATACAATAGCTGTTTCATGGTACTTAATTTATTGATTCATATTTCTGTGTGTACTTGAATCTGTTGTAGTTGTTATGTGCAGTAGATACCAACATCAAATTAACATTTTTATGGACACCGTTTACTTTGTTGCTTGGTCGTATTTATAGTAAGAAATACTTACTGAATTGAGGAGAGCATGTCAAAAGGCTTTGTTGGACTAAGTTGAATTACCCATTGCTCGTGAGCATGATAGTTACATTGGTGTTTGAGCTTTTTCACTTTGAAATATTTTGGTCACACATAACTCGCCAACAACTTGTTTCAGATAAATTCCCTTGTAGTGCTTAAGGTTAGTTCACTAATACCTATGTTGAAATTGGGTCCACATGATTTTCTTTCGTATTGAGCTTGTTCTTCATATATAAATGAGTATCATTAACTGTGATGCTTATGTTTTATCATAAATAAGGATTGAATAGAATATGGAATTATACTTCCCGCCATTTCTAAGCTCCATGGATGAGCCAGTCACCCCATCTTGGAACTCATTAGAAAAACAATGTTCATAGTCATTTGATTTCAGATTACTAGCACTCAACTTGAGGATTTCTGAATTGAATTTTCTAATCACATTCACAACTTTAGTATTTAATATGTGACCGAAAACTTGGTTTTTCATATTACTATGCAATTTGTTGTTCGTAATAAGGGCATGTGAATTCTGGAAAAGTTGTGTAATTGGATATTCTTACTTCTATTTGAATGGTACTTTGGTTCCTTGTTATTGTTGGATTCTTATTGCTATACAATAATTTTCAATTTTTTGTCTACTTGTAAGTAGGAGACAAGAGGTGTGCCTTTACTCCTAACTGTATAAGAAATTTGCTACAGTTTTATAGCTCATAAGCCTGTATTGGAGTAATGTTGGATATCTAATATGGCACATACATGTTATCTCTTCACGGTGAATCTTACTTGTTAAGAAAAGCTTTCTTGATTGTTTTCTTGTACTTACGAATTCTCTCCAGTCACTTTTCCTACTAAATTATTATAGTTAGTTCTCTTTCTGGTCTTAGTTTTGGTAATATACTCGTACATAATTTGTTCATACTTATTCAAAGTTGGGGTTGCTTTAGTGACCACATAATACTATTTCCAGGATAAAGTCATGCAATACATGTGATTCTAGTCTTTCAAGAAATGAAGACTTTGGGTGGTTGGATCTAGATCCTTCCCTTCTGTGTGCTTTTCAATATGTGTTGTGTCCCCCAATCTACTGATCTCTTCTGTTTGGGGGATGATTCTAAAAGCCTTGCTACTTTATGTCTATTCATGATATGGCTTTCCATTTAGAGGAATGTTTTGATGTTGCTGTTGGAAGCCTACCATATCCCAGAAAGAACTTCAATACCCAGCATGGCGGCCTCCGCTTCAACAATGGAAGCATCCCACATATCCCTAATCTTCTTATGCAACATAACACAAACAAGTCTGAACAACATCACTGATTTATCAATTCAAGGTCAATCTCCAAGATTCCATTCAAGTATCTCACGACATGTATGATTCTTTTTTCTTTAAAATGTATTGTAAACAATATGTAGGCCTGACTTTCCTCAAGTAACTGGTTATAGATGTCTTCACTACAGTATACATGTCAATATCTCTACTATTGCAAAATTCTAACCATATTTTTTCTAATTTGGTTGATGTGGCAGGAACTTAATGTTATTTCCTTTCATCCTTTGGTCATGTAGAACAATTTATTGTGGCCAAATCGACATTAAACTAACCTGCTTTTGCACTACATAGACCACAATTAGGCCCAAATTGTCTCTGCTCAACCAATTCACTCAGGGGCCTAGCTTTCTAAAGTCAGATTCAATGCACCCAGGCACAATACCATGGATGTTCAAATCATCTAGAGTTCTAACTCCATGAGATCCTATAAATAATCCTCCACAGCTGTTGTTAGGGGTTCCAATACCACCAAGGTAAGATCAACTCTAGGGAGTAGTAATTTTTCCTAAGATATGTAACTATTGTATGTTCATTTGTTGAAAGAGTAGTTTGAAATTAATTCTTGGTTAGTTACTTACTTGGTATACAAATGATATTCACTATCATTTAGGCAAAAACACATATGTGACTAACACATCGGGTTGTTGACTCTGCTTCCCCGAAATCAATTTTAGTGCCCTTCTTGGCACTAGAAAAGAACACTAATGCTGATTGTACTAATTAGGAATGCTGAAAAAGGCACCAAGGTGGCAATGAAGTCAAAGCACATGCTTTCTATTTATAGTTAGCTTCCTATGTTGATTGTTTGTATCATTTTCTACGTTCTTATTTTTTTAGGTCTGTTTAAGGTCCCGAAAAGGTCATGCACATGGATGTTGCTTTATAACAGAAACTCCTCAGCATAACATACCATGTCAACTGAAGGAGTGTCAAGGGCATGCACATGGATGCATTGAGGCTACATGACTTGATCTTGGACATATAAAGTTTAATAGGAACCTGCTTGGTTGGTGTTTATTCTGGTATGGAGTCAAGTTTACTATATGTTGATACATAACTAAAAATGTCTGTTTTTTATAGTTTGTTTGCTATGAACCTCTTCAGGTATTGTCAAATGACCATTTCGATGGTATGCTTCTGGTGGAGGAAATCCATAGAACACAAGTGGCGGCTCCACAGGACAATGAGTATAATGTATATTATTATGAAAGGACCCAGATTCAGCTTCTGGTCATGGGAATAAGTTAACTCAAGAAATGTGTTTCTTGTCAATGTTTCCTCCATTTTAGTGTGATTTGCTCAAAAGACGATGTGATGCCTTGTATGCATTGAAGTTGTTGTTGATTCTTGGTGAATATCAAAGGCTTATAGAGCAACTTCTAGAACAAAGGGAGGTGGTTAGAAAAGGATAATACAAGTGGTGGAATATATACAAAAGAAAAATCAAGATAGACGAAGATGCGTATGATCATGTGGCATATAGAGTCTGCAGTAAATAGATGCAGTCAGAAGAATATATTGTATACATGTGTCTTTTTTCCATGCATATTGTAAAACAGGGGCCAGGTTGATGTCCTCCCCATGTGTACTCATTGTTCAAATATAAATAAAAGTATCATTGCTGACATTGTAAGCAAAACTCGATCTTGGTTAACATTCATCTGTTTTCTTATTGAAAACCCCTCTATATTTGCAAGCGGATGACTAGATACATAATGTCTCTTACAACATTTGTGTGTAGTATATGGTGTCTTTCACTACAAACTAGGTATAATTACATGTGTAGCAAGTGCTAATTTTTACTATACATGAACTACATATACAAATTGTAACCAATATCATCTCTCTCTACATATCATAGGTACAAATTGAATTGTAGTCATATATTTAGCTACAATGGAAACTACATGTTTATCCGTAAGGACATTTTTTTACCTACAATTAGGGTTATATATGAATTTGTAGCCAGAGGAATAACTAACTACAACTTTGAAAATTGTAGCCTAAACAATTAGCTACAGGGGTATTAGCACTACTACAGAAACGACCTTTGGAGTCGGTCGTTTAACCCCATTTGGCGTCGGTTTCCGACCGACGCCTATGTGGGCGTCGCTAAAGGTCGAACACTTCGGCGTCAGTTTTTTAACCGACGCCTATTTATTCTATAGGCGTCGGTCGTTTAGTATATAACCGACGCCAAAAGTGTTTGTGCCACAGAAAATGGCGTCATCTAGGGCACTTTCTGCGTCAGTTATTTACTAAACAACCGACGCCTATATGGAATATAGCGTCGGTCTTTTAGTAGATAACTGACGCATAAAGTGCCCTAGATGACGCCATTTTCTGTGGCGCGAACACTTTTGGCGTCGGTTATATACCAAAAGACCGATGCCTATAGATTAAATAGGCGTCGGTTTGATACAAATATCCGACTCCATTTCCAGGACTGCTTTGGCCACATCAGGCGTCGGTTTTTTGAAAAAAAATGACGCTGTAGGTCTTTGCTGATGGTTTTCTATAAATAACCGACGCCTATTTCTATTTTTTTTTTTCATATCAGTTTGTAGGCCTGTTGTGGCTGGTCAGCAGGATGAGAACCTGCAGTTCAATTTTCTGAACTGCAGGTTTATGACATCCATTGATATCAGCCTACAAACAGGCCGCAAACCTGCAAAAGTCACAAGGAAAATTTCACACAAGTACATACATTCAGACATCAATTCAATTCTCACATTCACACATATAAAAACATTCAAATACATGTATTAACATTCAGAAATATTCATTTACAAAGTATCATTCATTATCGCTATCAACATCCCAATTATATCTTACAGTTGCCACTGCTTGTATGGCTTTGGCCCATTCTTCTCTTACTTCATTTAATGCTTCCATCATATATGGAGCATGTATATTTTTTAAGCGTTTACCTATAGTGTGGTCAATTTTAAACACCTGCAAAGAGAATGATGTATATATATAAGTAATAATATAAAAATAAGATTGATATATTTCATACTAACTAATGAGACTATATATAATACCTCATGTATGCTATCGATGTCCAATGCGGCATGTTTGATAATCATCTGCATAAATCGCATCACATAGTATGCGCATGCCCAACCATTGTCTTGTGTAGCACACTATAAATTGAAACATACAAAATAATACAACTAAGCACAATTCACATCAATAATATATATATTCGAGTCGGGAACTTACTTGTACGTTCTGCCAATTTATTGGCTGGTTCTTTTTCCTTGGGACCGTTCCTCCAGCCTTTTTGAATGCATCTAAACCCCTACATGTTAATATAACACAATAAATTGCATAAGTAAATAGTAATGTAATAAAAGATGTTAACGGATATAAAAATGAAATATTTCTCACCAGAATAATGGCATTCTCATTACGTGTCCAATTTTAGTGTTCAATGTACTCCCCGCAGGATCTAGATAATAAACAGTGAATGTCCCAGGGACAATAACTAGTAACTCCCAATGTCTACCACTAGAGGTAAGAAGTTAACAATTAATAACTCAAAATGCAAAATAAAAATGGAATTTTCTTAAGTCCAAATTATAAATAAAGTAAACTTACTTGACATTGAATGGAGCTATTAATATCGTCTTCTTTTGCTGACCAAAAATTGTAAAAGCATCTATACAGTATTGTTGAACATTATCAGGGTCTT
This sequence comes from Alisma plantago-aquatica, assembly GCA_963693085.1. NCBI lineage: Eukaryota > Viridiplantae > Streptophyta > Magnoliopsida > Alismatales > Alismataceae > Alisma > Alisma plantago-aquatica. The sequence continues at coordinate 1,113,234,060 of OY856409.1, read as the reverse complement.
TAGCTACCAAACTAATCAATGATGGAATCAAAAATCCCACTTGATCAAATGCAAATTGTTTGCAATGATCTTTGACTAAGTAGCTGCAAAACATATAGGCGTATGCATTAATATATAAGAAACCAGATCACCGGATCTTACACAAGGTATATGGATGTATAAACAAGATCTCACATTATCCGTGTCTCTATCATTGATGTATTCAGCCAATCATACATAAACAACTCAATAATATCTTGTATAAATAAAGAGCTATCGTATGATTGACCTGCATAATCTGCATCTAAAGAAACTATTATAGGGCAATGTATATTATGTGCCCGTAGCCAACATGTCATTCCCCTACAAGCAGGACCTAACGGGTATGTTAGGTCAGTTGGAACCCAAGTTGGTAATGCGGGAAGTGGAGGTGGAGGCCTAGGTGCTCCTGGTGTCTTCTTTTTAACCTGTATATATAATTTCAGATCAGTTGACATCATATATACACATTAACAGTCTAAATCAATGTAAATTTATCTTACAATTTCAGTCGTGTAGACGACATCTGCTTTGGGCCACAATATGACCCCGCCTTCTGCCTCACCAAGTGTATCAATATCTGGGTGGGCATATGGCAACGCAACTTCCCTCCAATCGGGTAATACATGTAGCGGGCTCACACGAATGTAGCCCTGCGGCATTGGAGTCCCATGAAACGTTGCCCCAGGAAGGGACTGGTAAGCCTGCGCCTCTACAACAACATAGTCTTGCATTCTTAAGCGGCATGGCTTCAATGCCTACAAATTTACGTAAAGAATGTTATACATATATACATATAATCTTGAAAATATATCATCTTGAAAAGACTAGCTACAATGTCATAAACAATACTTACAACAGACGTGCTAGGCGATGGGTCTCCAGGATTACTCGCAGTCTGTGCATCAGGAGAAGAGTGGGTTGACATAGGCTGATTGGAAGCCTGAGATGCCTGCCACCGCAGAAATTCTTCCTTGACCTTCTCAGCAACTACATCGTTGACCTTCTTAGCAACTAAATCCTCAACTCTCTTATTCTCCTATACATGGATAAAAGAAACATTAGCTTCTTATTAATGAATTTCCTTTTGTAGTAACATTCTAAAAAAAGAATAGGTTACCTCTTCTTGAGAAAGTCCCGCTCTGGGTTTGCGCTGGGATGGCCCAAAGAATGCTTTGATGCCAACACCAGCGCCGACACCTCTAACACGTCCAGGATGCTCTGGGTTACCCAGAGCAACTGTCAATTCATCCCTTGTGCCCTGAGGGATGAACGTGCCTTGTTTCCTCTGCTCGTGCAGCTCCCGCTAATCACCATAAATAGAAATTGGTAAGTTAACACCACAAATAATCAATATTCAAATGATTTCTCTAAGAGTTGTATTTTACGATTTTTGCAGCTGCCTCAGCAGTTACAGGCTTCTTTATTTCACCCTTCTTGTTTTGCCTGCCAGCTATCCAGATATCATGGCGAGGCATGGGTGTGGCAGACTCCTGAGTAGGAGCAAACTCCTGAGTAGCAGCAGACTGCTGAGTAGCCGCAGACTCCGCCTGTAGTCTTTGGCAAACGCTTGCATAGCCTTTTGGACCCATAGTGTGGTCATGCACATTCAGTGCACGCCTTGCTTTTTGTGCGTCACTGAGGGCCTAGTTAGTATGCACATTAATGATTTGGTTAGTAGCACTAAATGTTAATCTTGAATAGGTGAATACAATGTATATTAATTAAATTGGGAGTGACGCCTAATACCTTGAATTCTTTAGATTTTCTTGAAGCAACAAAATTGTCCCAATCTTCTTTGTCCAAGAAGTTCCATTGTTCAAGGGCTGACTTCTTCTTCTTATCACCCTCTTTTATGTATTTTCTGTTCAGATTTGTCCTATAATTCCTAAGCATCTTTCCAGCGCGTTGCATCACACTTTTACGATGCAACTTCTCATCCAATGCAAACAGATTCTGTAAAATAAAAATGTTATTAACTAGTATCCAAAATAGAATTGCAAATAATAGAATTTGTAATCTACAAAATAGAATTGCAAATAATAATAACTCACGCATAAATCCTTCCATATCAAGTCTTTTTTCCCTTGAGGAACTTTATGCCAATTATCATGCTTAACACCACAATGGCTCCGAGTGGTACACCCAAGATAGTTTACAAAATTATTGCGGTTCACTCCAATTGCATTTCCTCCATTATCAAACTCCACCACCAATTTCGATCCACTACCACTTAGCGCTAATAACTTCTTCAACAAAGTGATGCCCCTTTTCTTGTTAAGTGTTTGGTGTTGCGCATCAAGTTGCTCCAGTGCTTCAGTGGGTACAGGTACATCATCAACCTAAAATTTGACAAAAATAAACACACTAAATTAGCCCAATATAGAAATATAGGATATATGACATAACTAGAAGATAATGAATTTTATAGAAATACAGGATATGTTTTTAGAACTTACATTGGTATCCTCGCTATGCTCGTCATGGACAACATGCTCATCATGGACTTCATGCTCATCATGGACATCATGCTCATCATGGACATCATGCTCATCATGGTCAGCCATCTGAAAATGTCATTAAAAAGGAAAACATTTAGCATTTGTATTAACTAGAAAAAGGCAAACATTTAGCATTTGTATTAACTAGAAAAAGGCAAACATTTAGCATTTGTATAAACATACATGTCTCTAAAATTGTGATCTTTTATCAATTAACAATCATTCATTGTGATCTCCGCGCACATATAAGTCATCATTAGCTTCAATATTTTGTGGAGTTGGCAACCCAACTGAGAATGGACTGGAGTCATCATACTTATCATAGTACTCTTCTTCATCTATAGGATCTTCAATGAATTGTCTTTTACCATGAAGAACAACCGACCATTTATCATTCGCAGGATCATCGATATAGAATATTTGTTTCGCCTGTGATGCCAATATGAATGGTTCACCCTTCTCGCCAATCTTTTCAAAGTTCACCAAAGTGAAACCCAATTCATCCACTATAACTCCTTTGGTGTTATCAACCCAATTACATTTAAAGAGTGAAATTTTGAAATCTATGTAGTCAAACTCCCAAATGTCCTCAATGACACCGTAATATGACATTTTAGCTTCACGTGGACTCTTATCCTTTGCATTTGCAAAGTACATAGTCGACGCTTGAAGAGTGACCCCACTATTTTGGACGACACTCTTATCATCTTTGCGCTTTGTGTAATATGTGAATCCATTAATGTCAAACCCTTCATAAGACAAAACATTCGGTTTTGGTTTAAAGGCGAGGCATTTGATAGTTTCTGTAATATCATTTGGTGTTTGAGATAGTTGATGTAAGACTTTATCTTCAAACCACTTAGTAAAAGTCTTATTATGATCTCTAGCAAGCCACATTGAACTTGTTTGAGGATTTTGTCTCTTTATGAAATTGGTATGTTCCTCGATATAAACACTCACTTCGTCCATATTGTGTAAAATATACAAGTGAGCTTGTTCCAACTGCTCACGGCTGATTACTTTCACCCGTGATCCCAAAATTCCTTTGCCCTCCTCAAAATTCTTGTCATTATCAGGAGTGTCATTACCACTGAGAAAGTCATTTCAAAAATCCATAACCTCTCTCGCCACATAACCTTCAATAATACTCCCTTCAGGCAGATAACGGTTTCGAACATCACCTTTAAAAACGCTCATGTATCGTTCAAAGGGATACATCCAATGCAAGAAAACTGGTCCCAACATTTTCACTTCCCTAGTCAAATGGGCAACAAGATGTACTATGATATCAAAGAAAGAAGGAGGGAAATACATCTCAAGCTGACATAGGGTAACAACCACTTCTCTTTGCAAATTATCGAGAGTATCAGGGTCAATAACTTTACTGCATAGACTGTTGAAAAAGAAACAAAGTCTGGTAATTGCAAACCTTACATGCTTCGGCAATATAGATCGAATTGCCACGGGTAATATTTGTTGCATTAGAGTGTGACAATCATGAGATTTAAGACCTATCAACTTCAGATCTTTCATTGATACCAATCTACGGATGTTGGATGAGTAACCATGTGGCACCTTAACATTTACCAAGCATTCACAAAAAGTTTTTTTCTCCTTTCTAGACAACGTGTAACAAGCGGGAGGTAAGTATGTTCTTTTACTACCCATTTCACGTAATTCTGTTAATTCTGACCTTATTCCCATTTCACGTAGGTCCAGTCTGGATTTTATCCCATCTTTAGTCTTACCTGGTATATTTAACAGAGTACCAATGATGCTATCACAGACATTTTTCTCAACGTGCATTACATCGATACAATGCCTGACAGTCAAAGAACTCCAATAAGGAAGATCCCAAAATATTGACTTCTTCTTGAATGAAGAATTGTCACTCCGTGTGGCCATACTACATTGTGATTTCTTACCAAATTCATTGACAATGTCTTTTACTCTTTCATAAACAACATCCCCTGGTATAGGTTTAGGTGCACTCCGTTCATCATTCCATCCATTGAATGCTTTGCGCTTCCTACGATACGGATGGAATTTTGAAAGAAACCTTCGATGACCAAGATATACAGTCTTGCCGCCATGTTTTAGTCTTATTAAATCAGTGTTTTCTTCACATATAGGACACGCTTTAGCTCCTTTGACACTATATCCAGACAAATTCCCATATGCTGGAAAGTCATTAATAGTGCAAAACAACATAGCGTGCAAACGAAATGACTCTCTTGCTGAAGCATCATAGGTCATCACACCTTCAGCCCAACGTTTCTTTAAGTCATCAATCAAAGGTTCAAGATAAACATCGATATCATTTCCGGGTTGTTTAGGGCCCGATATCAACAATGACAACATAACGTACTTATTTTTCATACACATCCAGGGAGGAAGATTGTATATAACAAGCATGACTGGCCAAGTGCTATGTTGGCTGCTCAATGTCCCGTACGGATTCATCCCATCTGTACAAAGCCCAAGTCTTAGATTCCTATCTTCTTCACCAAATTTGGGGTACAACAGATCAATCTTCTTCCACTGTGGGGAATCAGATGCATGTCGCAGGATCCCATCATTATTTTTCTTAACATCTGCATGCCACCTCAAATTCTTCGCATCTTTCGGATTTGCAAACAAGCATTGAAACTGTGATATTATAGGTAGATACCACAACACCTTGGCAGGAGAACCAGTTTTGGACTCCCCCGAAGTCGTCAATTTATACCGTGACGCACCACATTTTGGACAATCTTTCAAATCTACATAGTCCTTTTGAAATAATACACAATCATTCGGGGATGCGTGTATCTTCTTGGCCTCCATTACCATTGGGCACAACATTTTCTTTACCTGGTATGTTGAGATTGGCAGCTCGTTTCCTTCAGGAAGCATTTCTTTCAACAAAGTCAACAATGAAGTGAAGCTTTTGTCGCTCCATCTATTGTTAGCTTTCAACTTATACAATCTCAACACAGCGCTAAGCTTCGTAAACTTAGCACAGCCTGTGTATAACGGTATCTCAGCATCATGCACAATGTTTCTAAAGATAGGAGGTGGATCGGTGTGCTCTACCCTACAACTATCCAGCATCACATCAACGATGTCTGCTGGAACTGGTTCGTTAAAATTATGTCATCGGAGGCAATTTCGTCTTCCACCCAAGCACTGCTATCGACATCTACTAGTTTCGATTTTGAAATCTCTCCATGCCAGTGTCATTCTGTATAGCCTTGTACAATCCCGTTGTACATGACATGACTTTTGATTTCCTCACCAGTGTTGACTTTCAAGTTGTTACTGTTGGATCAATGGGCTCTAGAAGGGGGGGTTGAATAGAGCTTCACAAACTTCACAAAAGTGATTAGACCACCAAATTATTTTAAGTGCAGAACTTAAATCAAAACAGCAATTTGATGTCCTAAACTAGCATACCAAGCAAGGATAAGAGACAAGGAATAGCATGCACTTGGACAGGTGGTTTAGAGTGGTTCCATGTCCTAAACTTAGGAGCAATGTCAGTCCACTACCTAGAGTTGGTTAGGCTCTAGGATTTGTAACTTGGTTCTCTTATATATATCACACAATAAGATTACAAGCTACAACTACCAACCATCCAAGGACTTATATATCAAGCCAAGATCTTCTACCTCACCAAGGACTTACCCACCAAGCAAGTAGTCTTCCGCCTTCTTCAAAGGACTTACCCACTCTTGCTCTAGTCTTCGGCCTTGCAGGATTTACCTATCTTGCTTGAGCTTTGCCTTGCACCTCTCCTTCACTTGGAGAGCTTTAGCACCTTCCTCCTTCACTCGGAGGCCTGGAGCAGCTAGCCTTCTTCTCCTTCACTCGGGGAAGAACAGCAACCTTCTTCTCTTTCACTCGGAGAAGAAACTTCAATCAATCTTCATAGAGAATGGAGATGGGAGAAGTGGAAAGGAGAGCTTTACAAGATTACAAATGATAGCTCTCATACATGGGATCCTAACTCACTCATACTCACGAATTTGCTTTGAAGGTAGAGAGAGAAAGGGGCTCAAAGGATTAGAAACCACTCAACTAAGGCTAGGACCAAGCATATGTGAATGAGCAACCTTGGAATGAAGTCCAAGAGGTCCTATTTATAGTTGAGGGTGTCCCTTTGAGGTTGGGAGAGTTAAGGGGCACAAACTAGCCGTTTTACAACTTGCAACGGATCTATTTTGAGTCCCACCTACTCCTCCAACGGTTGGAATTGCTTTTTCTGCATTCCAGTACAGTCTGATCGGCCGAGTTTCAATAAAGGCAACTCGGCCGAACCACTAAACGACAAGTCTGAAAGATAGACTGTCGGCCGAGTTCCCTTGGAGAAACTCGGTCGATCGGTCGACTTTCAACTTGGACCGATCAGTGGATCGGACGAGTTTCCCACCATAGGAACTCGATCGAACAGGGATCGGCTGAGTTGGTAACTCGACCGATTGCCCAGAAAATTCCAGAATATATGGATCGGCCGAGTTTGGAATTCGGCCGACCAAATCCCTGTTATGGGTATTTTGGAATTTTCGTAAAACTGTACAAATGATGGATTTTTGAGTCCCAATCAATTTATCCATCTTAGTTACAATACAAAACATGAGTATAAGTGATTACATTAATTGTTCTAAGCCTCTAAGGGCTATATTACAAAACGGTCAAAAGTCACATGTTTTGCATGTGCTGGATGAGTAGATTTGGAGTTGAATGTGATTCTTTTCTTGTACCTAATGTCTGAAACAATCTCAAATAGATTTTTTAGATACATATGAATGGAATGGTTAAGTCATTATCAAAATATGGGCAATGTGCGACACCTAGGTCAACAGTTACCGCAATGCCTACATGGACAGTAGAACCTATCTGTAGGTTTTTTCCTATGTTCCTCGGCAAATCTAATAAACTGATCAAGACCAGATATAAACTCTGGGGTGCAACGATTACGAATGGACATCCATGATCTATCCATTCTATGATCAGAGAAAACAAGTATATATTAGGAAACAAGTATATATTAGGAAAAGATTAGGGTATACACTTACATCCTAAGTGTATAATGTGATGTCATTCTTATATATAATAAATGTGTACCACCTATCCCATCCTTGAACACCTAATCTCACTAGTAAGTGTATAATGTGTATTGGGTTTTCGAGAAAATTTCGGCAGCATTTCCCCGCTGTTCTTTAAGTACATATGTACTTAGAGAACAAACGGGGAAATGCTATCGAAATTTTCTCGAAAACCCAATACACATTATACACTTACATCCTAAGTGAGATTAGGTGTTCAAGAACAGTCCCAAACCGGAGACTATCCAAGATTTACTCCTAATGAGTCAATCTTGGACGGGTTTCTAGGCCAACAAACACATTTGATGTCATTCTTATATATAATAAATGTGTACCACCTATCCCATCCTTGAATACCTAATCTCACTAGTAAGTGTATAATGTGTATTGGGTTTTCAAGAAAATTTCGGCAGCATTTCCCCGTTGTTCTCTAAGTACATATGTACTTAGAGAACAAACGGGGAAATGCTGCCGAAATTTTCTCGAAAACCCAATACACATTATACACTTACATCCTAAGTGAGATTAGGTGTTCAAGAACAGTCCCAAATCGGGGACTATCCAAGATTTACTCCTAATGAGTAAATCTTGGACGGGTTTCTAGGCCAAAAAATACATCTGTTGTCATTCTTATATATAATAAATGTCTATAAACTACAGGCAAAATGGTTAATCCTAATCAACAGAGCATTATTAAATAATAAATCAAGAAATCAATAGTTTCAAACAAAAGGTCTAGGAATCTTTACTAGACATTATATGTATCCCTAATCATCATATTTAACATACTACATTATTATGAACATCTAGATTAGATTAAGATCATACTATGTTATAACCATTGGTTTAATAACCCTATTTCCGCATGTACATGTTTATCAACTTTAAAACCCTATAATTCATGAAATCATTCTAATTCAATTTAATATGTTGGGATCACATAATTATATAATGACATCAGAATATATAGAAGAATCATAATTAACATGATTAACAACATGCTCATCAAACTAGGGTTTTCTTGAATATCATCTAATATTTATGTACTAGACATTATATGTATCCCTAATCATCATATTTAACATACTACATTATTATGAACATCCAGATTAGATTAACTCTAATCAAATACATTACATGCATTTTTATCACAACAATTTAATCGATGCAAAAAAAAAGTAGAGCAGCTAGCAGCGGGAAGATCAACCTTGTCAGAGGGAAGAAGGTAGAGGCTCCAGTGGCTCTGGCTGGAGGAGTAGCTAGCAGCGACGGCGGTGGAGGAGCAGCTAGCAGTGAGGCTGGAGATGATGGTTGCGGCGGCGCGACGGCGGTGGAGGAGCACCAGGGGCGTGGCGGCGCCTAATCTCAGGCGTGGCGGTGCCTAATCTCAGGCGCTGGCGCTGGAGCAGCAGGGGCGGCGGAGAAGGGAAGAAGGTGCAGGAGTGGCGGCAGAGAAGGGGGCGCCGGAGAAGAAATTGCCAGAGAAGGGGGCGCCAGAGAAGAAATCGCCGGAGAAGAAATCGGCGGCAGCAGAGAAGAAAAGGTAATCGGCTCGCAATGAAATAGAAGAAAGGGGAAGAGTCGGGCGATCGTGGGTAATAAAGTTCCCAAATAGCGTCGGTTGTTTCAAACAACCGACGCCTAAACCTCTTTAGCGTCGGTTGTTTGCAACAACCGACGTCCAATTGGACGATATTTTCATGAAATTGTTTGGCGGGAACCACCTTCAGCGTCGGTTATACAAGGATAACCGACGCTGAAAGTGACACTTTTCGCGCAAATTTTCATCGCACATAGGCATCGTTTATACCTACATAACCGACACTGAAAATGACACTATTTTTTTTTATCAAAATTTGGATTTCGTGGGCGACTTTAAGCGTCGGTTTGTTATAAAAAACCGACGCTGAATACAAAGCGGTACCCGTGTCTGGATGGTCTTCGAATATAGACGTCGGTTTGCTTAAACAACCGACGCCTTATATGTTAGGCGTCGGTTTTCCTTAATAACCGACGCCCAGAAAAGTGACACTGAATGCTATTTCTGTAGTAGTGTAGCTATATATTATAAATGTAGCCAAAGCTTTTAGCTACAAATTTTGAGGTTTTTGCTCAATTTTTTTGTAGTTAAAGACCATATTTTTGTAGTGTCGTCATTTGTCTTTGACTTCTACAGAGCTGGAATCACCCAAAGTCACAGACCGACCTCGAGAGACCTGGTAAGACACAAACATAGACTTATCAACACACACATGTACATTAGCCTCAGTGTCAATTATCCAATAAAGTGGTTCAAAAATAGAAAGGATTTCAGATTTATTAAACACGTACCCATCATTGAGGTACAAGGATGTAATCATCATATTGACCACGGCCTCCTCAGTTTTAGATGCGACAACTTTCATTGCCTTCTTAGAAGGACAATCCTTGTTCCAGCGGCTAACTTGTCCACAAGTTCAACAAGGTTTGTTCTTCGATTTCTTCGAGATCTTTGCCTTGGGTTTATGTGCATTCTTAGATTTCTTATCTTTGGTGGTTTTAACGGAAGTAAAATTAACAGTAAGATTTGCATCAGTAGGCACCTTGACCATTTTCTTCTTTAAGTGTTCTTCTTGTATATTAATATCCATAATTAGTTCTTCCATTGTATGTGTCCCTTTGCGGTGCTTCAGAGACATACCAAACGATTCCCATGACTTAGGCAACTTTTCTATGATAGACATAACAATGAACTTCTCAGACAATACCATCTTGGCATATGAGAGTTCATGAACTAGGAGTTGTAGATCATGTGTTTGATCAGAAACAGACTTACCCTCTACCATCTGAAACTTAAGAAATTTAGACATATAATATTTTTCAACATCTTGATTTTCAGTACTAGAATTCTTAATTAACGATTCCCACAGAACTTTGGATGTAGTGACAGGAGGCTTTGAGTAAGAGTCATACAGTTTGTTATTTAAACCAAATAGAATCAAACTGCGGCACGTTTTGTCACCCTTCTTCCAATTAGCAATTATATTTGTATTATCAGGGATCGTATTATTAGATTTAGGTTCAGTCTCTTCTAAGTACTGATCAAAACCTGCAATATTAAGCCAAATTTACATCCAACTCTGCCAACGGGAAAAGTTGATACCAGTAAATTTTTCAGGCATATTGTTGGTATCAATTTTATTTTCCGAACAACCCTGACCGGCCATTGTTAATTAATGACAGAAAGGTAATTTATTTAAGACTGTTGTTAATATTATTAATGTCGTTACATGCAACAACAACATGTGCAATTTTATTAACAAATTCAGGCAGATCCAAATAAGAAATGAAGATCAAACAAAGCAGGAAAACAGAAATAAAAGGAGTCAGAATTCACAAACCACATCGTTCGTTGAGAAACGAACGTGATACTTAAAGAAATCAGTGCCCGACAATCCTCGTGGATAGGCACTGTTCTCCCAGACTCGATCTGACACGAACCTGGAACAAACATGTATCGCTCGCGCTTGACGTCGTCTCGTTGCACTACCACCAGGGTAGCACAGCAACCGCAGGAACCTCCGCCTGACAGTTGTGTCTCGGTGATGGGAAGAAGAAAGTCGCGCTTCGCACAAGAGAAAAACTCCACGAAATGGCTCGGAATGAAGACAGTCGCTCTCTGGATTAGGGCTCTCAAAACACACGTGAAACGACACCTGAAGTTCGTAAACTGTGTGTTTAACTCTAAAGACTGAAGACATATATATAGCCACACACATCCCTAATTCCTATTCCCACTAAGACGCAAACACTCGGTCGCTCTTGTACATATTATAGAAAATTCCGCAAAAGAGACACTTTTCAGTTAGTATTAACAAATATGAATAGGAAAGAAATAATTAATTTTTTGAGTAATTACTTACTTAGTTGTATCCTAGTGTAAAAAGAAGACGGAAGACATTCTCCACAATTCACAAGTCCGAGCCCGAGCCCGAGCCAGGCCAGGCGTGGTGTGGCACGCGCGTGCGTTGTGATGTGGTAACCTCACCCACCAAGGAGGTGAGCATACCTCCCTCCTAAGACCCCTTGGACACTAGTGCTCCATGTGATCCTACATATGTGGACCACAAAAATTCTAAGAGTGAGCAATATGGGATAAAACTTCTTTGTTATTTGTACTAGAGACAAAACTACTTTTCTCACATATACTAATTGCACTACATTGGGCTTAACCCACACTATCTACATGGCTACATCTGCCATATATCTAACAGATTCACCGTCACATATGGCCGGCAAGGATGACCTCCTGTAGCAAGCAGGACATGTCCATTGCGGTGACCTCCACTACCGCATGAACTCTCCTGCACCTTCATCTTATTGTAGAAATTCCTACTTCAGCCCCCCGGGCATACAAACGACTTTGCCATTTGCTTAACGAGTTGATTCCAGCTGTCCTGGGAGTCTGTATTGCTGTTACACGTGCTTTGGGCACCTCAAATCTTTTTCATGATTGTATTTCACAATTCTTTATTTTTGGTTCATAACCTTGCCTTGCACGCAGTATGTTTGGTTTCTTGTCTAGGTAAAGTAGACAACTGTACCATTTAAATAGATCTGTAATTTTGTAATTTTACAATGTATAATGTTAAATTAGCTAATATGATATTTTAGCTTCTCAGGACAAAGAAAATTGTGGTATAAGAATGGACTTGTTCGGTTCACGACATTAGCTAAAAGGGAATCAGGAAAAATAACTTTGGAACGCCAACAAATTCATCAGAAGATAGAGAGAAAAGAAATGTTTTGGAAAGTAACCATTTTGTTACAATTTTTGACAATACAAAAATAACTATTTGTCGCATAAAGTAGTATTTGATCAGAAAAAGTAATTATTTGACACGTCTAATAATATATGATCAGAAAAAGTAAATATTTGAATATTGAATGAATGCAGTAAATTAAATGTATATTAATAAACAAATGTGGTGATAATATTTGAAAATAACAATTTGACACAAAAAGTAACGTTGGCTCATAAATAATAAAAATCGATTACTTAAGCAGATAAAAAATAGAGGTAGCACAACAAAAGGTATATGCATTGTTAAATGTGATGTATATGAGTGGACCGCTCAACGAGCTCGAGAATGGGGATGTCTTGAATGGGAAAATTTGGTCAGGGACGTTCATGCACATTTTTTTGGGTGACGTCCATGTACATCAATCATATTTAATATGCAAGTGAGATATTTTTATGCATATTTTTGTTTTTAGTATTTTGACAATTTAGTTATTACTTTTGAGGAACATGTGCAAAATTGTACTTTTCAATGTAGTTTTGTTACATATCTTGCCAAATAGTCACATTCAGTACAGCCACACTCCCACCATCACTAGTACAGAAATGGTCTATAGCGTCGGTTTTTTTAAGCCTATAGCGTCACTTTTCAGACGACGCCTAAGTGGTCGTCACTACAGAAATTGCTCTATAGCGTCGATTTTTTTAATCCAAAAAAACCGACCTTGTATAGTAAAAACCGACACTATAGACTTTCAAAAACTAAACCCAAATGAGAAATGAAACTGTACCTGAACCCTATAACGTCGATTTTTTAATAAATAACTGACTCTAAAGATTATTTCTAAGGACATATAGCGTCGGTTTTCTTAAAAAACTGACCTTATAGGTGTCTTGGCCGTTCCGCGTAGAACGGTCATGCTGCGTAAAACGACCGTGTTGGGATGAGGTAGAACGGCTGTACCGCCTAGCACGGCCGTGTTGATTTATATTAGCACAGTCATGCTACACGGCACGACCGTTCTACCCTATCTCAACACGGCCGTTCTACGCGGCACAACCATTTTACCTCATCCCAACACGGCCATTTTATGCAGCACGACCGTTCTACGCGGAACGGCCAAGACACCTGTAAGGTTGGTTTTTTAGAAAACTGACGCCATAGGGTCGATTTTTTTTTATTTCTGCAGAAACTGAACATAACAAAACAGAAGAACAAGAATAAGATATGCGAGAGGGGAGCATTAATGCTCAACCGTCACCATTCCAAACTACACATTCATAATAAAAATGATTCATATATTGAGTTGAGTACACATAGACACATCATAATTTACAAAATGACATATTGCAAGTCTGAGATGATATTAAATGTCAGATACAAAAGTAAATATGAAAGAATATTGAAACCACATACATAAATGGAACGTAACTGACATATTTATTCCAATACTATATTGACTTCATTTAGAAAAGCATCTGACCACTCTTTTCGGAATTCATTTAAGTCCTCACGTGTGTACGGATGAGTTGTAAAGATCTGTAACAGAAAATGCACATGCTAATATTTTAAAAAATGACTACAACTCACTTGTAAATTTATGATGTTATTCTTTATTACCTGATCTATAGTCTGAATGTCATTTGATGCTTGTTTGACAATAGCTTGCATATATTTTATTACATAGTAACCACAAGCCCAGTCATTATTTTGTATAGGACACTACAAATAACAAATTATACTTAATGTTAGTAACTACTATAAACAGAAGACTATAAGAGTTGACATATAAGAGTTGAAAATTAATACATATAAGACTAAGCAGTTGTCAAAGTAGCTACCTTGACATTTTTCAAAGTCAATGTCTTTAATTTTGTGGGTATTTGTCATCCGCCTTCACGAAAAGCTTTTATACCCCTATCAATTAAACGATAGTTAGTAAAATAGAAATTCTAAATAGAAATATCATGTTGAAGCATTGACTATATTTATGCTTACGCCATAGCTGGCAATTTCAATTTGGGACCCCTTGTTGTTTTTCCCATTGGGTCAAGATAATAAAGAGTCATCAATTTTAGGACAATCACCACTAATTCCCAATGTCTAGATCTGAGTAAGAATAAAACAAACATTAAAATAAATATATTTATTCATTATTAAAATTATATTGAATAATAATACTTACTGGATGTTAAAAGGAATTAGGATAATTTCTTTTCCCACAGTAGTAAAATATTTGAATGCATCAGAGAAGTACTCACTCACTTCCTCAATATGTGTCTCCACCTAACTAGTGACTGAAGGAACTAAGAATCCAACATTCTTTATATCAAAGTTTGTGGCCTCGGTATATAAATGGTTGTTAAATATTTGTAATTATTTTTATATGTAGAAATAAGCTAAAAATGTGTATTGGAATTTTCTATATTGATAGATCCTTACCTTATCTATACTTCTAATATCAAAGTATTCAGCCAATCATAACGGAACAACTCTATAATATCATCAAGAAAAAAATAACTGTCAAAGTCCCTCCCAGTTGCATCTTCTATTAAATTGATCAACATTTGTACTCCAGAGCTTTGGTTGGCTAAGTATCGATACAAACATTTACATTTACTTCCCAACTCTTCAAATGTAGATTCTGGAATAATAGATGGCTTGGGCATAGGAGGACGACTAGTAGAATTTTTACTTTTTGGTTTGCAAACCTGTTAATTAAATTACATACTTCTATTACACGAGTTCAGATATGCAGTCAAATATGAAAAACATGGTAGAATTCAAGTATACCTTGTCATTGATAACCAAGTGTCTAGGCCAACCCAGCATAGCACCCTCTGCTTCTTCAACTATACTATATTCAGGATTAGATATGGGTAGTGGTTTGTCCCCCATTTCGTCATACACAAGATGGATGGACACACGACAAATGTCATCAGTAATTTGTTGGCAATGTAATGTACCACCAAGGTTGTACACCTTGCATGCTGCCATAAAATTATATTCTAGAACCTCCACTTCAAGTTTATAGTTCATACCAACCTAGATTGAAATAATATAAGTTATATAAGAAGCAGTAGAATAGATACCTGTTACAACTATATATATTATCATATATATATATATATATATATCATACTAATAACACAACATATAGAATAAAAACTTACTGCAGATTTTTGTGGTGGGTGATTGGGAGTGCTCCCATGACCTTCTACAACTGTAGCATGGGCTTGTACCTCATCACTTGAGAGACACACAATATGAATATGTTCAGAAGGTTGAGTAGGATGAAATGAAGACATTATTTCTTGTACTTTCTGCGCTACTAATGCTTCAACCTCCTCTTGTGTAAGACCTCCTACACGACCTCTTTTAGATTGCCAAGGGCCAAAATAAGACTTGAATCCTATGCCAGCTCCTAATCCCCTAACACGGTCAGGATGCTCCTTCGTACCAAGAGCAACTGATAGTTCATCCATGTGGCCAGTTGGGATGAACTTTCCTTCCTTCCTTTGCTCGTGGAGATCAATCTATTCATAGTTAATAAAAATATTAAATCACAATATCAATTAGATATAAATAAATCTAAGTTTGTGGGAGTTACTCTTTACTTAGTTGGGATAAACCTACCATCTTTTGTGCCACCTCCTTAGTTGCAGGGTTGACAATTTCACCTGCTCGATTCTTTCTAGCATCAATCCATGTCAAGTGTCGGGGTGGACGCTCAACTTGAGTTGTACTAGATTCTTCTCCAGAAGAGAATTGCTTCTATTGTAGTTGGCGGCGGAAGGCATAACCACCGGGCCCCAAGCTATGGTCATGCACATTTTTGGCCCGTCTTTCCTTTTGAGCCTGGTGGATAGCCTGATCATTTAAAATGAGATATTGCAATTCAGACTTGGCAAACATGTATAAAAAGATTCATCTCCGTAATTGTATAAAATTAAAGATTCATACAATACATCACAATCTTTATTACCTGAAACTCTTCCGATCTCCTAGCTGCAACAAATGTTTCCCACACCTCAGGATCTATAAAAATATATACATCTGTTGCTTTCTTCTTTTGTTTATGATTATCTATAAATCCCCTTACGAGATATGTCTTAAAACCCCTCCATCGTACACCACAACATTGTAGCACTTTTTCTTGTGATCTTTTTCATTTATATGAAAAACACCCTATACATATAAAATAAGCAATTAATAATGTTGTTTTGAAAAGTAATTAATTCCAAGCAAACTAAATTAGAATCAATAGATAAAAAACATATTAAAATAATATCACTTCCACTCACAAATATATCTTTCCATATGAGGTCTTTTTTGGCATTAGGAACATCATGCCAATTTTCTATATCTATTGACACCTTACTGCAAGCGGTCGCCCCTGCGTAATGCTTGAAAGCACTAGCATGTTCCCCAACAGGTGCTTCTGTGATATCAAACTGGACTGGCAATTTGTCCCCTTTAGCCATGAGCTCCTGCAGCCTACACATTAGTGTTGGACCTCTACTTTTCTTAGCATCACCACTACCATTGTCAGACCCCGATCTCACACTAACCACTAATCACGAGATTAGGGCGCGACGGAGGGATTAACACATAAACAAATCACTGCGAACTTTTTCTTTTTAAAACCTCGTAATGATATCCGGATTATTGTTGTAAACTAAAACATAATAAACTATTGCGGAAGCATTTCAATTAAACTGGCTAGAGAAAGTAAACAGAGTTTACAACATGTAACATTGTTTAACAGAAAGTAAACATAACAGTTAATTTACATCATTATACACATTCCACATACACACTCTCTCTCACCCACGCCATGTCCCAAGGACCGAGGGGAAAGGACTAAGAGACCTCTAACTAGACTAACTACAAACCTTTTATAACTAGGCGTTAGGATGAAATGACCCTTCCGATTCCTGATGCTGATGCTGACCTGAAAATGTTTTGAGTAGAGGTATGAGCCTACTCGCTCAGTGAATAGCATTTCATTTAGCTATCACTAAACAACTCATCAGGTTTATAGATTTAAATAAAACATAAATACAGTACTAAGCAGGGCAGTTCTAATAACATAACAGATTTGCAGAATATAATCACATTTCCATGCATTAACAGATAATTTGAACAGATAAACAGATATAAAGAAATAGCACAAAAGTTCGAATATGATTTGTTTATATGTTAATCCCTCCGTCGCGCCCTAATCTCGTGATTAGTGGTTAGTGTGAGATCGGGGTCTGACAACTTGGTATCAGAGCCTAGGTTGAGTACATAGTTACTCAGAGTCCAGGTCAGGGGACGATAAGAGACCAATAGGATTAAGGTTTAGGTGTCTTTCTTCTATCTGTAGTTTTCTAACAGGAAATATTCTGTTATATCATTGCAGATGGCAGGAAGAGGCTTTGATCGTGATGATCAGGCCGAGAGTCATGTTGGCCCTGATCCTCTGTACTTGGGTCCAGGTGGTGTCGACCACGTGGATGAAGCATCCCAGATGTATAGGATGTTTCTGGAGACCAAAGAGAGGTACAAGGCTAATAGGCGAGCTTCTACTTCTACCAGCAGTAAGGATCTGATGCGATCATATGAGCTTGTAAAGAAGCTTGGCGGCACAGAGTTTAGTGGCACTACAGATCCAGCAGAGGCTGATGAGTGGTTGAGACAGATAGAGAAGGTCTTTCGCCTGATGGAGCTTTCAGAAGAGAAAAAGATTAATCACGCAGTTTATCTTTTGACAGGCGATGCAGAGCTGTGGTGGCATAGTGTGGAGGAAAAGAGGAGAGGTACAGAGCTTTCTTGGCAGGATTTTTCTGAAGAGTTTCATCTTAAGTTTTATCCACCTACCTTCATTAATGAGAAAATCAGGCAGTTACAGAACATTAAGCAGGGGAACATGTCAGTTACTGAGTATGAAGCACTTTTCACACGATTAGCAAACTTCTGTCCGCAGCTTGTTCCTGGAAACTTAGAAAGATGCAGAAGGTTTCAGGAAGGGCTAAGGCCAGAAATTCGGCATACAGTTTCTGCTATTAGTAAAAGGAACAGGGAGAACTTTGGTGAGTTTGTTGAGGCTGCTAGACAGGTTGAGGAATCTGTGAACGCTGACAAGGTGCCTGAGTCTAAGAAAAGATCTGCAGATTTCAGTAGAGGACAATCCAGTAGTGGATATAGAGGTGGAGGTAGAGGTTTCTTTTCTAAACTCGGGCGTGGCTTTAGCTGTTTCGGCAGACAGAGATCTAAGGATGTTGCTCCTTCTAGAGGTAGAGGGGGATACAACCCAGGGAGATGGGGCAGTGCGTCTAGTGGACGGTCTTCTGGGTCGTCAACGTCAGTGACAGGTCCCCAGGGACAAGGGATACCGCCATGTGACAAATGTGGAAAACCACATACTGGTCCGTGTTGGGGTGCAAGTTGTTTTGTCTGCGGACAAGTAGGACATTTCAGAAAGGAATGTCCTCAGCTTCGTCAAGCAGCATCACAAGCTTTCCAGCCTCAGTACCATGATGTTCCGAGTTCTTCTATGGCTTCTGGTTCCAGAGGTGGTGGAGTGCCCAGTGGCAGAAGTGGTCAGAGAAGACAGCGTGTCAGAGGGAGAGCTTCAGCACGTTTCTTCTCTTTGACACCTCAGGAAGGTATAATCTCTTCACAAGTTGTTACAGGAGAAATGCTTTTGTTTAATAGTATACCAGTTTCAGTTTTGATAGATCCGGGTGCTACTCACTCTTTCATACGACGCTCTTTAGTTGGTGAACTTAATATGTTAACTCAAGAGTTGATAGATGAGTTAGTGTTGAGGGTTCCACTAGGTGGACCAACAGTTTTATCTGAGTTCTGTCCCGGATGCTTGTTATCTTTTGGAGGTTACACCTTTGCTGCTAATATCATACCCTTGGATGTTAATCCTTTTCAAGTCATCTTGGGTATGGATTGTCTTGAAACATATCGAGTGCAACTCGATTGTTGGAAAAAAGGAAGCTACCTTTCAACTAGGTGAATTTTCTTGTGTCTTTACTGGAGACAGGAAAGTTCTACCTACGTGCATAATATCAGATGCTGTAGCTGATAAGATGCTACAGAAAGGATGTGAAGCGTTCCTTGCTCATGTGGTTGACACTAGAGCAGAAAAGAGCACCGCCAGTGTTTATGATGTGCCAGTAGTTAGTGAGTTTTCTGATGTTTTTCCAGAAGAGTTTCCAGGCTTACCTCCTGTCAGAGACATTGATTTTGAGATTCAGGTATATCCAGGTAGTCATCCAGTGGCACTGCCAGCTTATAGAATGGCACCTGCAGAGTTGAAGGAACTCAAGGTGCAGCTGCAGGAGTTGCTGGATAAGGGTTTCATCAGACCCAGTTCTTCACCGTGGGGTGCTCCAGTCCTGTTTGTTAAGAAAAAGGATGGTACCATGTGTCTCTGTATAGATTACAGGCAACTGAACAAGATCACTATTAAGAACAAGTACCCTTTGCCGAGAATAGACGATCTGTTTGATCAGTTGCGTGGAGCGACGATCTTCTCTAAGATAGATTTGAGATCTGGATATCATCAGCTCAGAATAAAGGCTTCTGATATTCCCAAGACAGCTTTCAGAACCAGGTATGGGCATTATGAGTTTTTGGTCATGTCGTTTGGGCTGACCAATGCCCCAGCAGCCTTTATGGATATGATGAATCGTATTTTCAAACCGTTCCTAGATCAGTTTATTGTAGTCTTTATAGATGATATCCTGATCTACTCCACAGATGATGTACAACATGAGCAACACCTGAGAGTAGTGTTGCAGTTGTTGAGGCAACACCAACTGTATGCTAAGTTTAGCAAGTGTGAGTTCTGGTTGGCTGAGGTAGCATTTCTTGGACATGTTATCTCGAGAGATGGAGTTAGCGTTGATCCTAAGAAAGTTGATTCTGTGCTTCAGTGGGAACAACCTAAGACTCCTACTGAGATCAGAAGTTTCTTGGGTTTAGCAGGCTATTACAGAAGGTTTATACAGAACTTCAGTGTGCTAGCATCACCCTTGACACGTTTGACGAGGAAGAATGCACCGTTTGTTTGGTCTGATAACTGTGAGAAAAGTTTTCAGATCTTGAAGAAAAAGTTGACCACAGCGCCAGTGTTGGTTTTGCCCGAGGCAGATAAAGGTTATACAGTGTTCTGCGATGCTTCCATGAGGGGTTTAGGCTGTGTGTTGATGCAAGAAGGCAAGGTTGTGGCCTATGCATCTAGACAGCTTAAGAAGAACGAAGAGAACTACCCTACTCATGATCTAGAATTAGCTGCTATAGTTCATGCTCTTAAGACATGGCGTCACTACCTGTATGGTGAGACATGTCAGGTGTTTACAGACCATAAGAGTTTGAAGTATATCTTCACTCAGAAGGATTTGAATTTGAGACAACGCAAATGGCTTGAGCTGATCAAAGACTATGATGTGACAATCGATTACCATCCTGGTAAAGCGAATGTTGTGGCAGATGCCTTGAGCAGAAAGTCAAGTTCAACAGAAGATGCATTTTCTATGGCATGTTTCAAGAGAGACTTGCTTGTAGATATGCAAAAGTTGAACTTAGACTTGGATGTGACTGGACAGAGTGGGTTGATTGCTCAAATGCAGGTCAAACCTACTTTCTATGATCAGATTAAGGTGTTGAAACAGAGTGATGACGAATTGTGGCAGGTTATGCAGGATATGTCGGAAGGTAAAAGGTCAGAATTCAGGTTTTCTGACGATGGTGTGTTGTATCTTCATGACAGGTTGTGTGTACCTGGGAACAGTGAGCTGAAAGACAAAATTCTTGAAGAAGTGCATGCTTCTATGTATGTTATGCATCCAGGTAACACAAAAATGTACAAGAATCTCAAAGAGTTGTACTGGTGGTCTGGTATGAAAAGAGATGTGGCTGAGTACGTGGCTAGATGTGGAGTGTGTCAGCAGGTTAAAGCTGAGCATCAGAAACCTGCTGGTACCTTGCAGTCGCTTCCTATACCTGAATGGAAATGGGAACACGTCACGATGGATTTTGTGGTAGGGTTACCCAGAACGCCTAGAGGTTCGGACTCGATATGGGTGATTGTGGATAGACTAACTAAGTCTGCTCACTTTCTCCCTGTCAAGTCAACCTTTGATGTTCCAAAGCTGGCCAAGATATATGTGGACGAAGTAATCAGATTGCACGGTATTCCAGTTTCCATTATTTCTGACAGAGACCCTAAGTTCACATCCAGGTTTTGGGATCAGTTACATCGTGCGTTGGGCACAAGGTTGAGGTTCAGTACAACGTTTCACCCGCAGACGGATGGTCAGTCTGAGAGGACCATTCAGACTCTTGAAGACATGCTGAGAGCATGCGTTCTGCAGTTCAGAGGTAACTGGGAAGAACACTTAAGTCTGATGGAGTTTGCATATAACAACATCTACCATTCTAGTCTTGGAATGGCCCCATATGAAGCTCTATATGGCAGAAAGTGTAGATCACCAGTTTGTTGGTACGAGGTTGGCGAGAAAGAAATTCTTGGACCTGAGATAGTCGATATGACTACAGAGAAGATATCTGTGATCAGGGAGCAGTTGAAAGCTGCTCAGGACAGACAGAAAAGTTATGCAGAGAGACGACGTCGACCTCTTGAGTTTGAGGTTGGTGACGAGGTTTATCTGAAGGTTTCACCGTGGAAGGGAGTGTTAAGGTTTGGCAAGAGGGGTAAGTTGACCCCTAGGTACATGGGCCCATATCCTATTGTTGAGAGGATTGGACCTGTAGCTTACAAGTTGGATTTGCCGTCTGAGTTGGCAAATCTTCATGATGTGTTTCATGTGTCTATGCTTAAGAAATGTTATCCTGGTACTTCACATACGAGAATCATACTCAACATTTGTCAATTCTCTAAAATTCTCGAAAAACGTGCACATTAACCCAAATCTTGGTTTGTGCATCACTTAACTCAATTAAGAGTTAATTACATTTCACAATATAATTTAATAACAATACATGAGAATTTCTGGTAATATTTCAGAGAAATGTGCCATTTCATGTAAATATCAATTTACACATATTAACGTCAAAAGATATATGCAATTAGGGTTTTCATGCATATTTTATTTATTCATATCTACTTTGAAATCGTACATCTGATAATTTATCAGAAATCTTCATTGTTTGGGTTCATACCTAAATTATACCATTTTCATACATGAATTTCTAATTTCAACATTCAAATGAGCAATTTAGGTTCCAATGAACCATATAAATCTACCGACTTAATCCACACTGATCAATTGCTAAATTTAATCATATAACAGCGTCTAGAAGCAATTTATTAAATAAAAAGTCGGGCGACGCCAAACGCTGCCCGACGCCTGATAACGCATGTTATCAGTGAAATTCGCGCACATAACTGGAAATATTCAAACGCCTGAGTTTATTAATGATAAATAAATGAAACCCCACTCACAGTGATTTGGACTGTCCGGATTCGTCCGGAGATGCGTCCAGGACCTGATTCTGGGCAAATTGGATCGTCTTCTTCCTTTGGTTTGGCTTTTACTGTTGCTGTTCACGGCAAGCTGCTTCACGCTCACCACAGGTTGGCGATGAAGTAGCTAGGACCTTACTAGAACAGCTACTCGTGAGCTAGGGCTGCAAGCTTTGGATCTAGGATCTCCGGACCGAGCTCAAAGACACCTTCTCTATCACCTTGGCACGCCCACGGCGGCCTGTTGCAGTTGCACGCAGCTACGGCTGCTGCAAGTTGGCCGCTTGGCCAAGCAGCAGGTCCGCTGGCTAGGTGGATGGCTAAGGGAGGAAGGAATAGAGGAGGAAGAAGAAGAAGATAGAAGGGAGAAAGGAAGAAGGAAGAGAGGAAGAAGAAGAGAACCTCCAAATCTGAGCTCTGCTCTAAGGAATCGCGGTTCCGCTGCGGCTCATTCAGCCTGCGCGCCGCTTAAGCAATTGGCAAAGACAACGGATAAACAACAAAGAACAAAGAAAGCTTATAAAGAAAAAGTATTGGACATTTTACAATTTCAACCCTGAAATCAGAAAAGTTCATAAATTTTGACTCGAAAGTCCAAATCAGGTGATTTCTTTTGCATACTTTCAAGAAAAATGCCCACTAAAAACCCAAGGCATGAAAACATGCCAATTATACTATTTTATTGGTTCAAAATTCCAATTGCATCCAATTATTACTTTACTCAAATTAATCACCTTAATTATTCACTAACTGAACTTATGTGCTTGATTCAACTAAATCAAGTTAATGATTCACTAACCATCACATGAGCACATAAGTTAGATCAAATAACTTTAATTAGGCTCAAATAATGATGCTTACCGATAAACTTTGATATGGGTCATAACAACCATCCTCATGGTGCTCATGCTCATGCTCAGAATGTTCATCTTCACTTACCATTTTAGAACCTGCAAGTATACATGATAAAAAAAACAAGTGATAATAAAAGCACAAGTGATAAGTTATACTAGCTTGAATGATAATAAAATAAATAATTCAAAGAATACATGCCTCTAGTTGTTAGTCAAGGAAAATTCCTTCAGCATGGTTTTGACATTTATAATATTCATCGGTGTTATCTTCAACATTTACACTTGGAAAACCAACTGAGAATAGACTAGAATCATCATACTTTTTGTAGTATTCTTCTTCATTTATAGGA
Source organism: Alisma plantago-aquatica (assembly GCA_963693085.1). Classification (NCBI taxonomy): domain Eukaryota; kingdom Viridiplantae; phylum Streptophyta; class Magnoliopsida; order Alismatales; family Alismataceae; genus Alisma; species Alisma plantago-aquatica. The sequence continues at coordinate 1,113,209,980 of OY856409.1, read as the reverse complement.
TCTACAATAAACTGTCTTTTTCCATGAAGAACGATAGACCAATTTTTATTTTCTGGGTCATCAATATAGAAAACTTGTTTTGCTTGGTCTGCCATGATGAAAGGCTCATCTTTCTCACCAATCTTTTCAAAATTCATCAATTTGAAACCCAACTCATCCACTAAAACTCCTTTGTTGTTGTCAACCCAATTACACCTAAAGATAGGAACTTGAAAATTTGTATAGTCCATTTCCCATATGTCCTCAATGACGGCGTAATATGACATCTCGGCTTTGTGTGGTCTTTTATCTTTGGCACTAGCAAAATACAACGAACAAGCTTGAACAGTGACCCCACTATTTTGAACTACACTACTTTCATCTTGACGCTCTGTGTAGTATGAAAATCTGTTTATGTCATAACCTTCATATGACATGACATCCATTTTTGGCTTAAAGGCAAGCCATTTTATGTTCTCATCAAAATTATTCGGTGATTCAGATAGTTGATTAAATACTTTCTCTTCAAACCACCTAATAAATGTTTGATTATACTCTCTTGCAAGCCACATTGAACTGGATCGCGGATGATTTCTCTTTATAAGATCATTGTGTTCTGTGATGTAGATACTAACTTCATCGATGTTGTGTAAAATATACAAATGTGCTTGTTCCCACAACTCACGACGGATTCCTTTCACTTGTCATCCCAGAGTTCCTTTGCCACAATAAGATTCAGTGTGATGGGAATTTTTTAGATTGCTAGAAGTTTCATTGCAATTCAAAAAATCATTGCAAAAGTCTATCACCTCCCTAGCCACGTAACCCTCAACAATACTCCCTTCAGGACGATAATGATTCCAAACATCCCCTTTAAAAACACTCATGTAGCGTTCAAATGGATACATCTAGTGTAAGAAAATTTGGACCCAACATCTTCACCTTCCTTGTAATATGTACTACAAGATGAACCATGATATCAAAAAATGAAGGAGGAAAGTACATTTCAAGCTGACACATGGTAACAATTACATCTTTCTATAATTTATCGAGAGTATCAGGATGTATCACTTTGTTGCATATTTCATTGAAGAAGAAACAGAGTCTTGTGATTGCAAACCTTACATGCTTCGGCAATATAGATCGAATAGCCATAGGTAAAATTTGTTGCATTAAGGTGTGACAATCGTGAGATTTGAGACCTATCAGTTTCAGATCCTTCATTGATACCAATCTATGAATATTATAAGAGTATCTTTGTGGAACCTTAATATTATACAAGCACTCACAGAAAGTCTTTTTCTCCTTCTTTGACAAAGAGTAACAAGCTGGTGGTAAATATGTGCGGCGACCCCAGATCTCCACTGATAATTCTTTTCTTATACCCATTAATTCTAAATCTTTTCTAGGTTTGATGCCATCTTTAGTCTTTCCTGGTATGTTCAATAGCGTACCGATGATGCTATCACAAATATTTTTTTCAACAGGCATGACGTCAATGCAGTGTATAATTGCCAAAGATCTCCAATAAGGAAGATCCCAGAATATTGACCTCTTCTTGTATAGAGATTTGTCACATGTGAGTGTATGACTACTTGAACTCTTTCCAAATTCATTAACAATATGTTTCACCCTATCATATACAACATTTCCTGGTATAGGTTTAGGAGCACTTCGTTCCTCAATTGACCCATTAAAGGTTTTCCGTTGCCTTTGATAAGGATGCACTGGTGGGAGAAATCTCTGATGACCAAGATATACGATTTTACCACCATGTTTCAGTCTGATTGAATCAGTATTTTTCTCACAAACAGGACATGCTTTGTAACCTTTTATGCTATATCCAGACAAATTTCCATAAGCTGGAATGTCATTAATCGTGCAAAACAACATAGCACACAAACTGAAGGTCTCTTTGCATGAAGCATCATATGTCATAATACCTTCTTTCCATAGTTTCATTAGGTCATCTATTAGAGGTTGAAGGTAAACATCAATATCATTTCCAGGTTGCTTGGGCCCGGATATCAATATTGACAACATGACATACTTATTTTTCATACACAACCAAGGAGGAAGATTGTATATAACAATCATAACAAGCCACATGCTATGTTGGCTGCTTAATGTACCATAGGGATTCATTCCATCTGTACATAGTCCAAGTCTTAAGTTTCTTGGTTCTTTACCAAATTTAGGGTATAATAAATCAATTTTCTTCCATTGTGGTAAATCAGATGCATGTCGTAGGATGCCATCATCATTGGCCTTTAACTCCCCGTGCCAAGACAAATTTTGCGCATCTTCTATATTAGCAAATAAGTGTTGAAATTGTGGTATTATTGGTAGATACCACATCACCTTGACAGGAGAGCCATTTTTAGCCTTAGCTGAATTTGTGGTCTTATACCTTGACGCACCACATTTTGGACAATTTATTAAATTACTATAGTCCTTCTGAAATAACACACAATCATTTGGACATGCATGAATCTTATTAGCCTCTATTCCCATTGGGCACATTATTTTCTTTGCTTGATATGTTGAAATTGGAAGCTCGTTGCCTTCAGGAAGAATTTCCTTTAACAAAGACAATAGTGAAGTGAAACTCTTATCGCTCCACCGGTTTTGAGCTTTAAGAGTATATAATCGCATCACAACACTCAACCTCGTGAACTTAGTACAACCCTTATATAAAGGTTTTTCAACATCATGGACAATGTTTGCAAATAAAGAAGGTGGATCGACATTGTCCCGAAAACTACGTATCATCTCATCAACCATATCATCCTGAATCGGTTCATCATTGAAATTATCATCATTATCTATATCTTCTATGCCACAACTATTAGTATCGACATTTCTGATCTATTATTAATATTCTCTCCATGCCAATACCATTCATTATAACCTTGTATGATCTCATTGCATATGACATGATTCTTAATTTCCTCAGCAATGTCAACTTTCAAATTGTTATCACAATGTCTACATGGATAATAGAACCTATCTATATGTAGTTTCCTATGTTCCTCAGCAAATCTGATAAATTCATCAAGACCTTTGGCAAACTCTAGACTACAACGGTTCTTGATAGACATCCAACTTCGATCCATTTTCTATATCACATTAAAAATTAATTATAAAACTAAGCATTTAATATTGATACTATAAGCTATAAGTTTTTATTGATAGGAAGTTAATTAATTTTATACTAAAGTGTACCCCATATCCCATTTTTGAATATTTAATCTCACTAGTAACTGTATAATGTATGTTTAGTTTTGAAGAAAATTTCAGCAGTATTTCCCCTAAGTTCTCCAAGTACACTGATGTAAATGATAAATAACCACTCACATATGTACCCAGAGAACAAATGAGGAAATACTACTAAAATCTTCTTCAAAACTAAACATACATTATACAGTTACATCCTAAGTGAGATTAAATATTCAAAAACAGTCCCAAACCGGGGACTATCCAAAATTTACTCCTATGAGTAAATTTTCAACGGGTTTCTAAGTTGATACATGTATAAATGTATTATTATCATATTTATATATTAAGTTAAACATCATGCATCGATGATATCATATATAAACCGTAAAGTGTCAATCTGAAACTACACAATGTATACCCTTATATTTCTGGAATGTATATATAATGATTACATATGTGATTGATAACAAAATGTAGATATGAATGAATAAATATTTTTATTATTGGTTGATTTACTAGTCAAATAAAATGGCACATTGGGAGAGTGAGAATATTATACCTCACTTATACGCTGAAGAAGAAATATATGCAAGTCAACAAAAAGTCAATAGCACCTGTAACAACACAAATACACGATTCAATTCTATTATAATGTATTAATTAGGGGTTAGTATATATCAATTTATAGGAGCAGTAACAAATTCAAAATTGACAAATTTTGATGATTCTGCAACTCAACCAACACGGCCATGTTGGGCAGCATGGTTGTGCTACCTGGTCAGTTGCTTGAAAGTAAAACGTAAACGGAGGAGTGATGAGGCGACAGAGACAAATACCTTGAGAAGAACCAGTCGGTGAGGGAGCTTGTGCGGGAAAAGAACCGGAGAGAGATGTGCACGGCCTTTGCAATGCCTAAGGCGTCGTCGTCTTTCAAGGAAGAAAGCACTAGAGAGAGATGCAATGCCTAAGGTGGCGGCGGCGGCGGCGTCCAAGGAAATGGCGCCGGAGATGGTGGTAAGGAGCGTCGTCGTCGTCGGAGATGGTGATAAGAAGTTTGGGTGTCGTCATTTAAGGAAAAACACACTAGTTTGCCTCTTTTCAGACAGGGAGATGGTTGCGAGAGGTCACCTTTGTAGAGGCGGTGTTGCCTTTCTTCGGGCGCGGGAGCGGGAACGGGGAAGAAGCAGTGGCAAATGGCAACCTAAGCCTTACTATCGGGCTTCTATGTGCAATAATAGAAGACCTATAGCATCAGTTTTGGGTAAAAACCGACCCTAAAAGTCTACTAAAAAATTACTGCCCGGACTTAACCTATAGCATCGGTTTTTTAAGATAACCAACGTTATAGACCTGACTTATAGCGTGGGTTATCTTAAAAAACCGACACTATAGGTTAAGTCCGGGCACCGTTTTTTTAATATACTTTTAGGGTCAGTTTTGCACTAGAACTGACGCTATAGGTCAGCATCTATAAGGTCGGTTATATAAAAACTGACTCTAGAGTTCCAAAGCGGTGTCCGCATTTTTTGTTGACCCTATAGCATCGGTTATTTTAAAAAACCGACCCAATAGATCGAGGTGCGAAGTCAAAATCGCGTGAATTTTCGCGGCGGGAAACCTATAAGGTCGGTTTTTATGATAAAATTGATGCAGTAGTCTATTAGGTCGGTTATTCTAGTAAAAACGACGCTATGGGCAGTGACGTTACTGGCTAAAAATGTAGTAGTATAATGTAAATTTAGACCTTAGAATATACATTGTTTTATTTAAATTGTACCGTAGACTATTACCAAACTATGGATTTACCAGTTTCGGTGAGCATCATTTACGTATAAAGTTATACCAATTCCGGGAGCCCTCACTTAATGATGATGTCGGCATGGCTTAGACATATTCAGGACTGATAGATGCATCAAGTAGTTACGTTTCATGATCAAATAGTTACGTTTCATGGTCAAATGTTACTTTATGTTTTAAATTGTTACTTTTCAAGATCAACAATTACTTTATGGGTCGGATATATGGACGAAACAAATACATATATGGGCGAAACAAATACATAGCCCATATAGGTTCCCTATATAGTTATTTTTTTTAATAGACTTACTTGCTCATCCAATTAAGGTTAGTTGTGGTATATTTACTATGTTGCTGAAATATAACAGATCTAATTTGCCAATGGCTATGCCTTTTCCAATCTCTGTCATAACTCACGTCAAGAAATTGAGGGAAAGAAGGCTCTATGGACACCAAAGTTGGAACATTCTTTCACACCACCACGATTTTGAAAGATCCTAACCACCGAAATCCATCGGTTGACTTGGTCCAATTCATATGAGAGGTCATTGGAACTGGCACGTGCTGTCACTGTGGCGATGTGTTCCATAAGATGAAGGATTTTTCTATCTCCATCGAAGTTAACTTTGATCACCTGTTATTTCCTTCAGACAAAAAGCACCACAACTAATCAATGTTTGTGGTCTCCAAGGATCATGACAATTGTGTTTGGCTTATCAACACCACAACTAGCTATCACATAGTATCTACATAGAATGCTTCTCTATTCCTTTATAACCAACATGTTTTATTACTTTTCTTAACTGATTTGTTACTTTTGATGACAAAATATTACTTCTAGTTTCAAATAATTACTTTTCATGTCAAATACATGATTACTTTGTATACCATACTACATCTAGTTACTTCTATTTCACACAACATAATAATGTTTTATGTCAAATAGTTACATTTTTTATTTACATCACCTTGTAATTACAATCTATGCCCACAACATTGTCATATTATTAATATATGTTTGGTTTGTAGTCTGTTTTTTTTTTTTACTTTTAGTAGTCAACTTACTACTTTTCATGACTCACTGTTACTTTTTGGGTCAAATAATTACATTTTGTACCATATAGTTACTTTTGATGAGTCACTATTACTTTCTAGGTTAAACAATCAAATTGGGATTTATTCCTCAACTTTGTTGCATATGGACTTCACTCATTGTCACCTACCTTTGCAATACTCTTTCATTCGTTCATCAACTATGTCTTATGGAATGTATGATGCCCTCAAGATGAAGCTATCATTCAAAAGTTTCATAATTCAATGAAAATTATTGCTTTCTGTGTCAACTAGATAATTTCATGACCTAATATTACTTTTTGTGTCAATTAATTACTTTTCATAATTAAATATTACTTTATTTGTCAAATAATTACTTTTTTATCAAATGTTACATTCTGTATTAAATAGTTACTTTCAAGATCACACAGTTACATTTAGTATTCCAATATTACGTTTAGTGAACCGCACCGCCTCCTTCTCCTCTCATTCACCATCATTTAGTATTACCAATTTCTTGGACAGACGAAAAGTAAAACTAGTCATTAGAGGTCTTCAATGGACCTAGCATCCAGCCTGCCTCCCGCAACCTTCTCTTCAGCTTTTTTTACAGCATCGAAGTTGCTGCCTGTAAACTAGGGCATGCTAGGTGCAGCCGCAGAAAGGATAGCTCCTCCCAAAGGTAGTATGTACCAACGACAATGCATGAAGTGTAAATCCAAGTAAATAACACCTCTATACTTCGTACCACTAGCTGAAACGTAACCTACTTCACATGATCAAGTTTTGAAAAACAAGCAAAGAGAAGGCCAATATTTTTCCAACTTCACTCATTGACGTGATGTCAATCAAAGCAAGGAACTTTTCGGAAGGAGAAGCACGATCATATGGAACAAACGGTTAAAGCACTCCCAGAAAGTAATATCACGTTAAATTTTTTTTTATCTTGGACCCGTAAGCTTGATGGCCATCCCGCAGACGTTAATCTAAAAAATTACAGAAGTTAATATGAAGCCTTCGAACTAGTTCAACAAAAACCCCTATTATATTGTTCCATGTGAAAGAGCTCCTGTAATGATTTATGTGGAACACTGCACTTTCCGTATTGCCACACTTAATGTCCATAGATATAAAGTCGTGATATACACCCGTCCTATCCATATCCCTCCACGATTTCTGTACATTATAGTTGCACGCCTACCTCTCTCATTAGAAGATCCACACGCACATTGAGAATATAATGTAGGAAAACCAAACCTGCAAATACTAATAAATTCCACAATATCCCCTCTTCTTAAGGAATTCCCCCAAATCAACTAGCCCTGAAAGTCTTGCACGTATAGATCTAGATCCAAACGAGATCGTAGACAAGCATAGTGAGCAGGTTCTTCTCCCTACCGCTCCAGAAGGACAGGTACCCGGCCTCCAACCACTACCAAAAAACATAGTATAGGTGACAGTCATGTAAAAAATAACGCACTTTAGGTGACATATTTGTACATGACTTATAATCTGTGTAGGCCTACGTAAAATAGATGATATACATTTTTGTATATTTGAAAGGGTGACATACTTTAGGTGACATGCATGTATGTCACGTGTAGTCTGTGCAACATAGGTGACAGACATTTTATCAAACTTGAAAGGGTGACACAGTATATGTGACATATATTTGAATCACCTATGTTGTAATGGGGGTTTACACATGTATATGAGTCAAGTGTAATATACAAGGAGACATAACATTTAGGTGACATGTTTGTGTGTCACCAAAGTTATAGATGACATAAATTCATGTCACTTAACCTTAGAAATTTTACAAAATTACTATGCGAGGACATTGTCTTGATATAGGACTTGAATTCTCACAAATGCAATATGGGGGACCTGCTGTTAGAGGAAATTCTCGTTATATGGGCCCCAGCCCTCACATATGCATTTTAAGATAATTTTTGTGAGTGGACATTGTCACTATATGGGCCCCAGTCCCTAAGAAATGCATTGAAAGAGACTTTTTATGAGAAGAAATGTGTCATGGCTCCTCCTGAGTGTATTTTTGTTGGAATATATCAACACTTATTTGGTCACCGTGTGCTGGACGATGATGCAATGCGAGGGCGCTGAGCCGTTGCACGTGACATGGGCACCGACGACGATTCTGTTTGGCTCCCACCTACCTCTGATTAATTATTGTACCTACCCCAGTGTCGTTGATGGCAGGGGTTCTCTGCTTGTCTTGTTCCCCCACACCATAGTATCCAGATCCGACTTACCATAGTGTCTCCCGAATGCAGATAGAAGGCGACCAGAAAAGTTCAGCGATAACTTCAAGTCAGATTCAACTTATCAAGTTTTGTTGGACTTGGCCATACCGATGGTGGCTGCCCTTTTTTCGGCAACCACGCCCATAGAAGCAAGGGATTAGGGCAAGAACGCACTCGGAGCATCCCTGGTGCCTAGCCGTCCAGGTCTCAATACGTCGAGGATCGATACGATAGAGTCCAGCATCGATCCCCTGAGGCGGCAGCCCATACACGATTCCCTATAGTCGTGTGTTAAGCAGGCTTGGCACTGGTCAACCCAGCAGGAAGGACTGCCCTGCTGGCCGCCATACACAAGAGTGTTCCCTCCATGTCTCAGTTCCGCTCTCTTTAATGGCAAAATTCAGTTTTCCCACATCGACAATGACACATTATGACCGTCTTGCTGCGTCACAAGTGAAAAGCCGTGAGGTTGTTCCTGTGGTCCTTTACCACACCGGGCTTACATCCTGCATGGTTGGACATGCTGCACAAGTTTTATGTCCTTTTAGGAGCCTCCATACATGTCGCGACAAACCGTTAGTAGCTAACCGTTTTGGTAATCATCTTTGGGTTGTTCATTTATCTTCACTGAGTCGTGTTGATGGAATTCGTTAGGCGTTGGAGTATGCAGATGTTTGGGAGGGTTTGGTGTTACAGGCAAAGGATGCATGTCAACTTGACCTCCTTTCTTTCTACCTTGATGATGGTACCCTCATTGGGGACACAGAGGTTGTTTCGAAGGCTCTATCCCTCATTCAGGAGCGAGGCCCGATGTATGGTCTTCATCTCAATACTAAGAAGATAGATTTTTTGGCCATCTGATGACCCTAGATGAGGCTCGAATGTGGGCTTATTTCCAACTGACATCTCTCATCCAGAGCGTGGAGTGAAGATTCTAGGTGGCCCAATTTTCTACAGATGCATCTGTTGCGAAGGAACTTCTCCAAAAAGGTGTGATGAAGACCCTTGATATGATGGATCGCATGTCCTCACTCCAAGGCCCACAGTGTGAGCTTCTTCTTCTTAGGTGTTGTGTTGGGATTCCCAAACTGTTATTTGATCTTCGTACACCATCTCCTTCTTCTATCACACATGTGTTGGATATTTTTTATCACAGTCTTCGTCGATGTCTGGAGCGTATTGTGGTTGGTGACGGCCCATGTTTTGGTGATTTACAATGGTGTTTGGCTACACTTCCTATGCATCTAGGGGGATTGGGGATCAAGTCTCTCATGATGTCAGTAAATTTGCTTTTGTTGCATCTCAGATACACACTAAAGATCTCCAAGACCATATGTTGTGTGAGGTCACATGCGTGCATGCAGGGCTCCCCTTTGTCCAAGCACATTCTTGCATATGTAATATCTTGCCATCTTTATGTTGGTCTATGTTGACAAGTATGCATTCTACCACCCTAAAGACCCAATCTATTTTAGTAGACGCTTACTACAAAATGGTCATCCAGCAAATCATGGCAAGTGACCTATCCTTACGGCAACATGCTATTCTCGCTTCTTTATAAGTCGATCATGCACACAATTTTTTGAGGGTTGTTCCTATTGATGGCCTTGGTCTGTCTATGTTACCCATTGAGTATCGAGCTATCCTTCGGTATTGGAATATGATTCCCTTGTATCTAGGTGATGAACGTTGTCTAATTTGCATCATCACAGATCTTGATGCCTATGGTGATCATGCAGTGCACTACCACTCACGGCCTGGTTATAAGTTTCATCATGATGTTGGCACTCGATCTGGGTTAAAGGTTTTGAAAGAAGCTCCTTTGGCCTTCCTTGGCACTCAATTTGATGGTGTTCATTCATTCCAACCTGTAGACATTCTTTTATTTCACTGGATGAATGGAAAACATGCCTGTGTTGACCTAACAGGAGTTTCTCCCTTGACAGGTATCCTTTCAAAAAACTTTAAAGCAGGACAGGCAGCGTCCGAGGTAGCAATACAAAAAGTTCATAAACATGGAACAACATATGAGGCCAATCAACATCATTTTCTACCTTTCGCCTTTGACACCTTTGGGGTGCCTGCTGACGATGCAGTTTCTCTTCTTCGACGCCTTCAACATATATAAATAGGAACCTTATGATGCCTTCATGTACATGTAATGATTTTATTTTTGGGTCATTGGGTTTTGCCATCCAACAAGGATTGGCAACCCAGTTTGTTACTTGCGCTTCTGTGAGAGCTTTTATGTAATCTTTTAAGCAATTACATGAAACATATTAAGTGACATGTTGTGAGACGACACCATCATGATATGGACCCTGACTCCTAAGAAATTTATTTTTAGGGGCTTACTGCAAGAGCACACTATCATGATAGTGGTCACATATCCTCCCAAATGCAATTCCAATGACATGTTGGGAGAGGACATTCTCATGATATGTGATGTGGCTCCTCTCAAATGCATTTTCAAAGACCTGATGTGAGTGGATGCCATAATGATATGGGCCCTAGTTCCTCCCAAAAACATATTCAGTGACATGTTGTGAGACAACATCATCATGATATGGGCCCTGGCTCCTCATAAATTTATTTTTAGGGACTTACCGTGAGAGCACACTATCATGATATTGGTCACATATCCTCCCAAATGCAATTACAATGACATGTTAGGAGAGGACATTGTCATGATATAAGAGGTGGCTCCTCTCAGAGGCATTTTCAAAGACTTGATGTGAGAGGATGCCATAATGATATGGGCCCTGGTTCCTCCCAAAAACATATTCAGTGAAATGTTATGAGATGACACCATCATGATATGGGCCCTGGCTCCTCAGAAATTTACTTTTAGGGACTTACCGTGAGAGCACACTATCATGATAGTGGTCACATATCCTCCCAAATGCAATTACAATGACATGTTGGGAGAGGACATTGTCATGATATGTGATGTGGCTCCTCCAAAATGCATTTTTGGGATCTTCCCGTGAGAGGACACCTTCATGATATGGGTCATGGCTCCTCAAAAGATTATTTTTAGGGACTTGTTGTGAGAGCACACTGACATGATATTGGTCATAGATCCTCCCATATACACCTCCATCCACATGCTACGAGAGGACATTCTCGTGATATGGGATAGAGGGTCACCCTGGCGAAGTCCACATGTAGGCTTTGTGCTTTTGGTTTGATCCCCGTTTATAGCAAAAGTGTGCTGGACAGATGTGATGCAATCTTTGATTTTACTCCTCCACTTCATCCCAAAACCCATCTTCTCCATCACCACATCAAGGAAACTCCACTCCACCATGCCGTATGCTTTGGACATGTCCAACTTCATAGCAAGACTGCCTTTTTTCTTCCCCTTTTCTCTCTTCATAGAGTGGAACACTTCATAGGATATGAGAGCTCAATGTTATGATATACTTCATATATCCTCCTAAATGAATTGTTAGAGACTTGATATGTAATTACATTTGTCATGATATGGGCCCAAGTACCTCAAAAATGTATTTTCAGAGGCATGCTGTGAGAGGACACTTTCATGACATGGGCAATGACCCCTCTCAAAAGAATTTTAGGGACATGTTGTGAGAAGAAAACATCATGATATGAGCCATGACCCCTCACAAATTCAATTTTAGTGACTTTTTGTGAGACATCACTATCATAATATGGGTCTTAGCTCATCCCAAATGCATTTTGAGGGACTTTTTGTTAGATGATACTATCATGATATGGGCCATGACAACTCCCAAATACATTTTAAGGACTTTTTGTGAGAGGACATTGTGGTGATATGGGCCCCAAATCTAGACAAATGCATTTGTAAAGATTTGTTGTGAAATGACACAGTCAAGATATGGGCACTAGATCCTCCTTAATGCATTTTTAAGGAGTTGTTGTAAGAGCTCAATGCCATGATATAGGTTGTGGATCCTCCTAAATGAATTGTTAAAGACTTGCTATGAGATGACATTTATCATGATATGGGCCCAAGCACCTCCCGAATACATTTTCAGAGACTTGTTATGAGAGGACACTTTCATGAGATGAGCCATAGTTCTTCCTAAAATTATTTTTGGGTACATGATGTGAGAGGACAACATCATGATATGGGTTGTGACTCCTCACAACATCATAGTGAGAGGATTCCATAATGATATGGGCCTTGGTTCCTCCCAAAAACATATTCAGTGACATGTTAAGGTCAAGACAGTCGGTGTTATTTTGGTTGTGATGGTTGGCCTTGTTTCATTTGTGGTGGTCTGTTCTACTTCTGGACGTGACACTTTGTTTTGGTCTGGTCGGTACGTTGTTTGATGCAGTCACGATGTTGTGTTGTGAGCATGGATCGCAACGTTGTGTTTCCTCGTTATATTTGACTTGGTCACATGTATAAAAATTAGGAATTATGTGAATAAGAATGGTTGGGAGTAGAAGAGGCAAGAGAGAAAGATAAAGGAATTTAAAGAAGGAGAGAGTGGAAAAAGAATGAGTCATGAAAAAATGGATGAAAATATGAAGGATTGGAGAGAGAGTGAATTTTTTTTCTAGTAAAGTTAATGAGAATAAGTAGGAATGGAGAAGAGAAAGGAGTTAGTATTCACATGAATATAAATTATTTCCTTGATTGTTCCCTTTTAGTTTGAATAATAAATACATATGGGTGTGGAGTCACAATGTAATGAGAATAATAAAGTTTATTTAATACGACAAGTGTGACCACAACTCCCACACAATTTGCAGAGCAACAATTATTTGTTATTCATTTTGCTAATGAATATATTTTTTTGGATTATGTCCCATTTAATTCATGGCATTCTCTTAGTTTTTGACAGTTATCACTCCAACTTCACAACATTATATGTTGTTTTATTTTAAAAAAAACCATGATCAACCATTAATAATATATTAAATACATTCACCACCCATAATATAAATCTTGCTATTAAATTTTATAATATAATTCTTGTCTTGTTTCACCATCTATAAACTCTTTCCTTTCAAATGACATATAATCAACTAGAATAACATTAAACTCCCAATCAAATATTTATATAGTAGAATAACATTAAACTCCCAATCAAATATTTATATTCTCGTATAGTGGAAAGGAAATTATTTGTAGTTGATTGTCTAGGGAGACCCAGTGAGAGACTATACAAGATAATTAGGGATAATGGGAACATGATAATATATTGCTTTATTTTGTGAATTTGATAAAAAAATTATTTTTGATAGAGAAGGATAAAAGCTATGAGAGTGTAACAAAAAAAATTTAGTTGACTTCAAAATATTACTTACCAAAGAGAGACTGGGTGACATGTGCAAATCATTTATTAAAATTTACTTAATTAAGTTTGTTGTTAGATTTTGAATATGAATATGTAGATAAATGAAGAAACGTGTATATTTGTTCTTGAAAAAGAAATTAAGAAAAAAAATATTTATCTCAGTGAGGAATTTTTTTGAGAGATAATTGAAAGTTTGTAACTTTAATGTATTTCAATTGGTTGAAAAAAGAAAGATAATTTGAGTGAACATTTTTAAGGACTTATCGTGAAATGAAATTGTGATCATATGCTCCATTGCACCTCCCAAATGTATTTTCAAGGACTTAGCGTGAGAGGATGTTGGCATATATGGGCCCAAACTTCACTTAAATGTATTTTCAGGGGCTCATTATGAGAGGATATTGTCAATATATGGCCCTGGATCCTCCTTAATGCATTTGAAGAGACACGTTGTGAAAGGGCATTATCATGATCTGGGCCATGGCCCCTCCCAAATCCATTTTTAGAGATTTATTATGAGAGGACTCTGTCAATATATCAGCCCTGGCTCCTCCTTAATGCATTTGAAGGTAGATGTTGTGAAAAGACATTATCGAGATTTGGGTCATGTCACCTCCCAAATGCATTTTTAGGGACTTGATGTGAGATAAAAATTTTCTTGAAATGGGCCATGAACCCTCCCAAATGCATTTTCATGGACTTGTTGTGAGAGGACGTTGTCATGATATGGGACTTGACACCTCCCAAATACATTTTTAAGGACTTATTGTGAGATGACATTGTCAAACCTTACTCTCTGCTTTAGGAACATAGATCACATTAACATAGCTCTAGTACCCCCATCTCCCTGAGGATTGACCCTACTCTTGCCACTTGCCTATACTACAACATGACCCCATGCCCATATGGGCACGTGTGATTAGTTAAACCAGTGTGTCGTACTAGGTCCATATATAAATTTTGAAATATCCATCGTGTTTGTTGTTTGCGGGGTTGCATCTATTCAAACTCTAATTTAGTAGTGTGCAACACCATAGGCAGAAACGCATCAGTGCTCATTTTAGGGTTTGATGATATTGGATCAATGAGTTTTGACCTTGACGATGTTGGTGTTCTTGTTGTTGGGTCTTGTTTTGGTTAATACTGTCGTTTCCCTTGTGTTTTGGGTCAAGAAAGATGTGCACCATGTGGGTTTGAGGTTGAGACAGTTGGTGTTGTTTTGGGTCAAGAAAGGACACTATCATCACATGGGTTGTGGCACCTCCCAAATGCAGTTTTAGCTACTTGCCCTATGATAACATTTGTCATGATATGGGCCCAGACACCTCCCAAATGCATTTGGATGGACTTGTTATGAGAGGACGTTGTCATGATATGGGCCCAGACACCTCCCAAATGCATTTTCATAGACTTGTTGTGAGAGGATGTTGTCGTGATATGGGACCTAACACCTCCCAATTGCATTTTTAAGGACTTACTGTGAGATGACATTGTGATCATATGCTCCATGACACCTCCCAAATGTATTTTCAAGGACTTGGCGTGACAGGACGATGTCATATATCGGCCCAAACTTCATTGAAGTACATTTTCAGGGACTTATTATGAGAGGACATTAGTCAATATACGGGCTCTGGCTCCTCCTTAATGCATTTGAAAGGACATGTTGTGAAAGGACATTATCATGATCTGGGTCATGGCACCTCCCAATTGCATTTCTGGAGAGTTTATGTGAGATAACATTTATAAAGATATGGACTCTGACACCTCTCAGATGCATTTTCATGGACTTGTCGTGAGAGGATGTTGTCATGATATGGGACCTAACACCAAACAAATGTATTTTTAAAGACTTACTGTGAGATAACATTGTCATCATATGTGCCATGGCACCTCCCAAATGTATTTTTGGTTTTGATGGTTTGCCTTGTTTCAGTCGTGATGGTCCATTCTTCTTCTGGATGTGACACTCCATTTTGGTATGGTCTGGTCGCATCGCTGTGTTTGTTATGGTCGCGGCATTGTGTTGTGAGGGTGGGTCGCGACCTTGTGTTGTGGGTTGGTCGCGATGCCCAAACTGTTGTTTGGTCTTCATAAACTATGAGAGGACGTTGTCATGGTCTGTGATGTGGATCCTCCAAAATGCATTTTTAGGATCTTCTTGTGAGAGGACACTGTCATGATAAGGGCCCTAACTCTTTAAGGAAATAAAAATAAGGAAACTAAAATGTTGAAGGAAATAACTTGTAATTGACTTTAATGCATTTAAATTGGTTGAAGAAAGAGAGTGAATATGAGTCAAAATGATTTCAAATTGAGACATAAAAGAAGAATTGTATCAAGAAAACGTTTCCCCAATTTCTTTTACTTGGTAACATGTATAAAAATATGGAATTGTGGGAATATTATATTACAAATCTTGTCACGCTTTACCATCTATAAAGGCTCTTATTTTATTTGATATATAATCTTAAAAAAGAAAGAAAGAAGTTATTGAGAGAAATTTGAAGAGAAAATTGTTGGATGTTAATTAAGGGTATTAAACTTATATATGTGACAATTAATACAATATACTAGATACGTATATCCTGATTTTTTAAAATAACACATTATTTATATTTTTATATTTGCCTAACTATTTATACCCTCCCTATTTTCTCATCTTTCCCCCGGTAATGCACTTACGCTTCCCACGCAATTCCCAAACGTCTGCCCACGTTTCCTCTCCCCTCTTTCCCTCCCACACCGTGCATGACTCCCCGAGTGCGAAAAGGGCGTCGTCAACCCCGTCTTCCTCTCCCAATGATGCGCACCATCTCATCCACAATCGAAATTTCCGCCTTCAAGGCTCCGAAGTCGTGCCTTAGTATTTGGTGCGAGTCAAGGAGTCCTTCCCTCAGTCTTCTGTGTACCCTATCTTGGAATGAGAGAGTCGATGCCCTAGAATTGCTCGAGTAGCTGCCGCTGCTCTTTTCCCATCCCTCTCAACTTCTCGTTTCTGGTCGTCCTCTCAATCTCTCTCGGTTTGGAAGTTGACCTCAATCAATTTAGTTCGTGGGTGCGTGGAGAGCTTGGACGGCGGTCGTCACCCCCAGAGCAAAATCTTGAAGCTTCGGCAGCTGGAGCAACCTCGGTTTGATTCCTCACGAGGTAACCATCTCGAGCCATTGCTCTTTCATCCTGTGCATTCATCTCGCCGTAGTTTTGCCCCAATTGTTGGGTTGACTAGCGACGCCGATCTCCTCTTTTATTATTGTGCTGGCGTTAAGGGACTCCACAGGTCCCTGACCCCTGTGTTAGCTTCCAAGCTCGCTGACCACCGGACAGATGGAGCTAAGACCTGCAAATCTTGTTGAATGATGGTGAAAGCAGGGAGATGGGAGGAGCAGAGACAATTTGGGAAAAAGATGAGGAGATATTAGAAGCTACGGGATCAAAGACGATGCCCGAGTAGACACTCAATTCGTATTATTTAACGTTGTTGTATCACATCCTATCACGGTCATGACGTGCGTCGTAGAGACATTCGTGATGTTTTATTGTGAGATATGGGTAGTGGCACCTCCCAAATGTATTTTTAGGGACTTGATGTGAGATAACATTTGTCTTGAAACAGGCCCTGACACCTCCCAAATACATTTGAAGGGACATGTTGTGAAAGGACACTATCATGATATGGGTCGTGGCACCTCCCAAATGCATTATTAGGGACTAGATGTGAGATAACATTTGTCTTGAAATGGGCCCTGACACCTCCCAAATGTATTTTCATGGACTTATTATGAGAGGACGTTGTCATGATATGGCACTGGACACCTTCCAAATGCATTTTTGAGGACTTACTATGAGATGACATTATCATAATATGTGACATGGCACCTCCCAAATGTATATTCAAGGACTTGGGATGGTTTTGGTTGTGATGGTTGGCCTTGTTTCAGTCGTGATGGTCTGTTCTGCTTCTGGACATGACACTTCATTTTGGTATGGTCATGACACTACGTTTGATACGGTCGTGACATTGTGCTATGAGGGTGGATCGCAATGTTGTGTTGTGGGTTGGTCGTAAAGCCTATGTGTAACACTGGTCGTGATGCCTTGCTTTAACGTTGTTGTATCACATTCTATTACAGTCACAATATGTGCCATGGAGACAGTCACGATGTTGCGTTGTGAGATATGGGTTGTGGCACCTCCCAAATGTATTTTTATGGACTTGATGTGAGGTAACATTTGTCTTGAAATGAGCCCTGACACCTACCAAATGCATTTGTAGGGACATGATGTGAAAGGACACTATCATGATATGGGTCATGGAACCTCCCAAATGTATTTTTAGGGACTTTACGTGAGATAACCTTTTTCTTGAAATGGGCCATGACACCTCCCAGATACATTTTCATGGACTTGTTGTGAGAGGATGTTGTCATGATATGGGGACTTGACACCTCCCAAGTGCATTTTTAAGGACTTACTGTGAGATTAAATTATCACCATATGTGCCATGGCACCTCCCAAATTTATTTCCAAGGACTTGGGATGGTTTTGGTTGTGATTGTTGGCCTTGTTTCAGTCGTGATGGTCCAATCTGCTTCTGGACGTGACACTTCATTTTTCTCTGGTCGCGACACTACGTTTGTTATGGTCGTGACGTTGTGCTCTGAGGGTGGGTCGCGATCTTGTGTTGTGGGTTGGTTGTGAGAGGACATTGTCATCATATGAACCATGACACCTCCCAAATGTATTTTCAAGGACTTGGCGTGAGAGGACATTGTCATGATATGGGCCCAAACTTCACTCAAATGCATTTTCAGGGACTTATTATGAGAGGACATTGCCAATATATGAGCCATGTATCCTCCTTAATGCATTTGAAGGGACGTGTTGTAAAAGGACACTATCACGATATGGGTCGTGGCACCTCCCAAATGCATTAGGAGGGACTTGTTCTGAGATGAAACTATCATGACATGGCATACCAATCCTCTAATCTATGAGTTTACTCACTTTTCATGAGAGGACACTGACATGGTTAGGGCCTAAGCTAATCCCTAGTGAAATATGGTGACTTGATGTGAGAGGACACCATCATGATATGGGTTCCAAGTCTAACCAGAAGTATTTTTTCTAACTTTCTATGAGAGGACACTATCATGATATGGGCTCTGACTCCTCACAAATGCATTTCAGGGGACTTACTGTGAGAGAACATTGTCATGATATGTGCCATAGATGCATTTTTGGGGGCTTTCTATGAGAGAACGCTCTCATGATAAGAGCCCTTGCTTCTTCCATGTGTCTAGGGACTTGAGTGAGATGACACTGTCACAATATTTGTCCCAAATGTACCTTTTAAGACTTACTGTGATACGCCATTGTCATGATATGGGTCATGGCACCTCACAAATGCTTTTTTAGGGACTGGATGTGAGAGGACATTATCATGATATGTGCCATTTCTCCTCACAAATGCATTGACATGGAGTTTTTATGAGAGGACACTTCTGCATATGACATGGAAGGCCTCTACTTTGAGGATCAACTTGGAATGTATATAGTCCTTTGTAACAAAATTTATCTCACTTGTCCTGAGAGGACACTCACATGGTGTGGGATTAAACTCATGTTCAGTGATGTATTGTGAGAGGGAACTTCATTGTCTGGCATTCAATTCCCCTCCTCCCCATGTCCCCTTGGTATTTTGAGAGGGAACTTCATTGTCTGGCATTCAATTCCCCTCCTCCCCATGTCCCCATGTTCTCCTCCCTAGGTCGCCTTGGCATACCAATCCTCTAATTTATGATTTCTCTCACTTTTCATGAGAGAACACTGACATGGTAAGGGCCTAAGCTAATCCCTAGTGAAATTTGGTGACTTAATATTTGTAGTGTGATTTATCATGTGACATGGAACCATTGTCAATACTAGGGACTTGCTATCATAGGGCACTGTCATTATATCTATCATTTCTCTTGTTAAAAGCATTTCCATGGACTTTTGTGAGAAGTCATTATTATGATGGGTCATGGTTCCTTGGAAGTGCATATACATGGACTTGTTGTGGAGCACTATGCCATGATATGGGTGTAGCACCACTCTTGTCCTATCTTGAGGCCCTTTGCTCCCCTATGCCACTAGACATGGGTTAGGTGGATCAAAAGTGGGTCAAGGATGGGTACATGCTGTAGAAAGACCCGGATTCTTCAGAGTTCTACCATGATACATAGAGAATAAAATGCTTCCAGATGAACGTGGCTATATCATTCTTCATATGTCTCCACCAAAAGTGCCTCTATAAGTCCTTGTACATTTTTCGTAGATCCTAAAGGGATAGTGTACTTGGACCCATGAGCTTCATGTAGAATGTTTACCCTATAAACTAGAATCCTCAGGAATCCACATGCATTTCTTGTATCGAATGTTTGTCATGTAAAACATATCCCCAAGGTTTTATACAAAGGGCCCAATTTTTGCTAATTCAAAGAATGATAACTATACATCATAATGTTCTCATATGTCATGGAGCCCCCGAGGTCACATTGGCATACTCATCCTCCATTATGCAATACCTCTGACTCATCATGAGAGGGCACTCACATGATGAGGGTCTAAGCTAACTCCATTGTAATCTTTTGAGATATTTCAATTTGTACTATGAAAATCTGAATGTGATTGACTTATATAGACTGAGTTACATAACTTCTCATAGACTATCAAAGTAGTGAAGATATGTAATAGAGATAGATTGGCAAATCAAAGTATGCATTAATTAATTTCAAAGCCAAACCAGTTGGGTAGAACTTTGACAACCTTCGTTTAAAAAGTTATTTAGCTTGTCAGGGACCCAAGTGTAAAATCTGCAACACGCTTAGCTTGCTGGGAGACAAGATGAATCAATATCTCCCATTTTAAAAAAAAGCTGTCCCAAATCACGGGGATGTAAATATAATATAATGAAACTAAATTTAGGGAACGCAAAATTTCAAGTAACCCCAACCAAACCCCAACGATCGGTCAATCCCCTCTATTTCCCCCACTCGCGCATGGCGCACCAGTCACTCCTCTGTCTCTCTTCCTCGAATCATCACCTTCCAACCCCCCGCCGCTCTTCCGCATGCCCATCTCCGCTTGCATCCTTTTCACGGGCGAGTCACACGATCTGGAAGACTAGTCCAATTGATCTACTCCGTCCGGCGAATCGTATGTAGAGATCACCCGGAGTATCCATAGATCGTCGAGGAGTCCGTTAGAGGGTCGGTGCACCTTTGGGGAAGACACGATCAAACCGTCTCTCCCTGAACTGGAAACCACCGTCATCTCGGCACTCGGCACAGTTGTTGATGGCACGTCTCCCATGTAAGCTGCAACGCGTTTCTTTGTTCTTTTCCTCCAACATACCCTCTCCTTCATTTTCCCTCTATTTCTATATATTCTGATCCCTTACTTTTATTATTACCTTGTGCTGGTGCCGACGAAGACCACATGTTCGATGAAATGCCTTCCAGTACTGATGTGCCCTTCAGTCACAGAGATGAAGAGTGGCCCATAGTAATAGCCTCTGGGTTCAGATCAATGTCTTGCAGCCTAGCTACATCTGGGACATGGCCATGGGAAACTGATCGGATTGTCAAAAGACTCCTAATTGGATCTTGTACTGCAGCAGGACAGTAGGACGACGCCCCTCAAGCCAAGCTCAAGGCTTTCACACAAGGCAACAACAAACATGTCACACTGACAGAACTCACCCCTTTCAGTAGTTATGGATACAAAATTTCATTTCACAACTCATCATTATGCTCACCCTCTTTATCTAAAACTAAAGGGCTTGTCAAAAATGCTACTCTAAGATTCACATTATTGCACATTCCCAATAGAATGCACCTACAAACTGACCTAGGCATCCTGGTAGACTCGAAAATTGCACTGGAATGATGTGCCTCTACCATTCACTGACCTTCTAAGTGGCTCTTACTCTTAGCAGTCAAAACAAATATGGACACGAGTTTACAGTGAAAGTTGCAGACATCAGAAATAAATTTAATGTAATTTTCTTGAGTCTTGATCACCCTGTACAGCCGATGGCATAGCTGATATGTTTTGGTATGACAACATCATTAAATAAAATAGTGATTTTCGTCCCTAATAATTGTTTGCGTGATTTTTTGATAGAATCAAGGCTAGGGAAAATATGCTAGATTTTTGACAACCATTATGGCTCCACTATCATTTATGTACTCTTGTGTTTGAAATCTATGACTCACATGGCTTGTGATACAGAAATGTGGGTTGCAGCTTTACTTCATTCATGGTACATGGTTGCTTATGACTCAGTTGTCCTGTGCTATACAGATATAAGCAAATTATACTAATAAGTATTTGGAACCACTAAGAAGTGAATGTACTCACATTAATAGAACATTGATTCTTTCTTGCATTTTCAATTTTCTTATGTGAAAATAAGTGATTATTCATGTGAGACTAAATGGAATGTTGTGTTATTGTATTCATGTCCAATTAGTATGTGAAGGTTGGTTCAAGCAGCTAGAAAGGTTAGGCCAGGCAGGACATCTTCGTCAATACTTGTAGGTAACCCCTTATACTTGGTAACAATAACTAGCTTACTTATACAATTACACTTTTCATGGCTCATTTTTTGATACAATAACTAAGGCGTCACTACATCATGCTTTTGCTTCCCATTATTGTACGCAACTGTGTTCATCGCATCACCTTAAAAAAGATATTACAAATGAGGACAAGTACCAAAATGGTGGGTCTGAAGCTGAAGTTAACTGTTTATACATATTAGAATGTTGTCAATTAATACGATCCCCTTCATATTAGAAGTAAACTTATTCCATGGGTTTTTTTATTAACTTTTACTAGCTGGAGAGCAGGGGCATCGTAGTCACACTTCTCATGCACATGATATGCAAGTATGTGAAATCTCTTTATACTGATCTAGCTCATCAGTTCACGTATGTAATTTAGTTACGTATAGAAACCACCATTTGTATCTAGTGGTGAGAAATATTCAGTGCTTTATAATGGTCATTCATAGTCTTGATTAGCAAAATATTAAACAATTTCTTTTTTTGCATGATCAAGCCTAGGAATACTTTTTGTAGTAATTTGTAGCCTAGTATGCATTAGGTAAACTACACATCGTCAATTTTTTTTGTAATTACATAATGGCGATTGAAATCCAAATGAAACCTTCCTCCTTCATGTTATCACCTTGTGCCATCATCATTCAGAGGTTCTCATCTAACCAAATTAAAAGGGCTCAATGTATATCCTTCTAGGGAAGGCAGTGTAGCCTTCACTGTGATACAATTATAGGTACAACAAAAAGATAAAAGATGTCACCACTATATACTCTATAGTTTAGCCATACTTGTCAAGGCGGCAAGGCAACACGACGTTCAAGCTGAGAGCCTTGTGACTAGGCGTGACTAGGCGCGACAAGGCGTTGCCTAGGCGACCTATTAAATTAATAATTTCAGAGATATATATGCATTTTTATATTAATGTTTTAACGGTTTTAATTGTTAAAATGTATGAAATATGTGCTAAATAGTCCTAAACCATCTATAAGCATAATCAAAATAGTTTCTATGAAACTATATAAAAAACAAGTACGAGAATAATTTCACACATAGTATATTAGTAATGAAAAGTAATTTGTTGAAACAAGAAAAAAATGTCACATACCTTATGATCTTCACATAGTAATAATATTAAAGAGATAAACATTTAAAGAAGATTAGTGATAACATACCTTACATTTTGAATCTTCAATAAACTTACGATATTGCAAAAAGTGAAGATAATTCAGTCTTTACCCTATATCCTCAAGTGCACTCATGCAAAAGTAATTGTTTCTAAGACAAAAATGGTGACTACATAAAAAATACAAAGCAAGCAAGATCACCATCAAGACATTGTTGTTTAAAGTCATCATTACAAATTAAAAGTACGAACACTTAACAAGATAAATAAAGATATGGATCAAGCATCATCAACTAGGTGAGAACTTGGTCCAAGACCATCATCTTTGGCACCATAATCTTCATAATCATCATTCTCAATGAACTCATCCCACTCTTCCTCAGGATCCACATAAATTCCTATCATCCACTCACTTGATCAATTAAGCACAGAAATAACAATAGGATCAAAATCCTTCTCCATGTTCCCCAACCTCCTATCCTTGAACATTTGATCAAGACGTCTTTGTATTGAATGTAAACAAGCTTCATCAATCTCTCAGCTTCTAATTTACTTCTCCTCTTTGTATGGATCTAAAGATTATAAAAGAGTTGAATGAATATTTATTGACTTATACAGTTATACTAGGCAATCAAAATAAAATTAATTTACAAAAAGGACTTACAAAGTCAAAGGCACTCCAATTACGCTCACAAGATGATGAAGTGCAACATAAACCCAGAATACGTCTTGCTAATGTTTGCAATGTTGAGGTGGTACCCCCATAGCTATCCCACCACTCTACTGCCATCAAGGATATGTAGTCAATTACCAAAATATTTATATTTATATAATGCTATAAGCGTATAACTAATATGAGAAAAGGGCTTACATGGAGTTTTTTGGTTTCTTTTCCTGATAGCCATATCCTTCCCAAATAGGCCACGAGCGTTCTTGTACTCCTCTAGCTCCTGAGAAATTATATCTTGCTTTTTACCATCACTAACCATCCGTTCAATACATTCAATGAGGTCAATCTCATATTTCCCAGCTGCAACCCGATTTGTTTGCCTCATATCATAATAATAGATGAGATTTTAAGTACAGACCAGCACCATACAAGGGACGCTTCATCTGCTTGCCCCAACGGTAATCAAGAATATCCAAGATAGGCTTGTATTCCTTTTTCCTCTGGCCAAAATTTTCAATTATCTTCTCTTTGGCCATCTCAAAAGCACGACCTACATACCGCATAGGTGGCTTCTCATCGGCATCAACCAATCTCAACACAACCACAAGAGGTTGGGTTGCCCTCAAATAGTTCTCCACCTTCTCCCAAAATGATTTTGCCATAACTGTATTGAAACTAAGATCTCCATCTGTGATTTTTGCCCAAGAACTGTTGGTCCATATGTCAGAAACAAAGAGCTTAGTCAAAGAAGGACGATGCTTCAACAAGCTAGTTAAATCTAAGAAATGTGTAGCAAATCGTGTCACCCCACTCCTTACAAGCTCTTGGTGATTGTCACTACCTTTCACAAAAGCATCATGCAGACGAGTGTGTTGATAAATAAAAGTAGTGACCTTTCTTGCCCTTGTAAGAACCCCTGAAAAAATGTCCAATTTAGAGATGTCCTCCAACATAAGATCCAAGCAATGTGCAACACAAGGAGTCCAAAATAATTTCTTCCTCTTCTCAAACAACATCTTCCCGGCCAACACCATGTTGGCTGCATTGTTAGTGACAACTTGCACCACATTTTCCTCCCCAACCTTCTCAACAACTTCATCTATCAAGTTGAACAGTAACTCCCATGTGTGTTCATCAGATGTCGCGTCCTTAGCATAGATAAAGAATGAACCCTCAGGAGTATTTATAAGAAAATTTACCAAAGTACGCTGACGTTTATCTGTCCATCCATCACACATTATCATGCAACCATAAGATCTCCAATGCTTCTCATGAACCACCTGCATCTCCTTACATCTCTCAAACTGCCTTTCAAGTAAAGGCAACCTCAATTGATGATAAGAAGGTGGAATGAATCCCTTACCAGCTTGGATAACTGCCTCAAACATAACATCAAAGCTATTGCGGTTTGCGGCATTAAAGGGAATACCAGCTTCATAAAACCATTGGGATATGCAGTCATTAGCAACCTGTGTAGCTTCTTTTTTGTAGGTATCACCTATTTTAGTTTGTGAAGCACTACGGTTTGCTTTCCTTTTTGCAACAACGTCCCATGGACTAGGAGTGGTGAAAGAATCCATTGGTCCTTTTCCAGAAGAATATTTGCAGACAGGTGGCCTATTTGCAGAACTAGATGTGGTTCGAGACCTTTGGGTAGAAGATGGAACAACGACAACATCACCCTCATTAACAACATTAGGAGTGTTGGACTCATTCTGACTGTACTGGTAATCAAGATCCACCTTCCTCTTCTTATTGCGGTTCTTATAGTCAAGCAACTCCTTAGAAATTGTAGTCGTTGTTTTAGGACACTTGATGCAATCCCGAAATCCTCCAATCAAGTGCTCCTTCAATCTCGTGATGCCCCCACTGTTGATGTGACCGCACAATGCACATTTAACCTTGTTCTTATCACCTACATTTTGCCAAAAGGAATACTTCCACCCTGGGTCTGTGGATTTTGTCCTCAATTTTGGGTCATTTGATTGCATCTGCAAAATGAGGGTCAATCTCCCCAGGTCTTTGAGATTGAGGGGTGGAAGTAGAAACATCAATATCACCAACTAAATCAGAGTCCATCACTATAGATCTACAAAAAATAGAACCAAAAAACAAAATATAAAATTGTAATTAAGTTCCACTTGTTGGGAGAGGCCTCACATGGGCATGTAGCACAAGACAACAAACGTGGGCGCCAAACAGTAAACATTACAGCAGGATAAAACACACTTGGGTCTTAGTGACGAAGAAGAACATGGGAAGGAAGAAGAATATGATGTACATACAAAATTAAGGTGGCACCAGATCAATTAATATAAAGAAAAAAAATCTAGCATGACATTGATCCTAAAATTCGTCAGTAGTCAGTAGCAGCAGTTCTTTGCTGTAGTTGGGAGGGGGAAACAAGAAGGAGATGTAGAAGAAAGGCAATAGGGAAGGGATGGAGCTAGATCAATAAGAAAAATAGGGAAGAAGTTTGTAAAAAAACGTACTTGAAAGTGTTGGCTGCTATTGGAGTGTGGCTACTGGAATTGCCACTCTGTAATGCTCCCTTTGGGTGTTGGCCGCTTGGGGCAACTACTACAACTCTTTTCAAGGTCGCAAGGTAGTAAGAAGCTCCACTTCTTCCTTGGCGCAAGGAAGAAGGTAGCTGGACAGAGTCCACGCTGCATATGGGAGGAGGAAGAACAAGTGAGGGAGAAGAAAGGAAGATGGCGATGGAGAAGAAATGGAGAGGAGGAGAAGATGGAAGAAAAAATCACAAAAAAAAGACTTACCAGTTACCGGTGATCCCCGGCTTCAGTTGCTGGAGTTGGCGGCTTCCGCTGGTGGCAGCTGCTACACTTGGCGGCTTGGTGCAACTGCCCTCAAGGCCGCGATGTAGGTTGGAGACCACCTACCTCGACGTGAGGGAGTTGCTGACACAGCTTCTCCTTGCTTCGTCCAGCTAGGGCAACACTAGCTTGGGGATCACATGGGAGTCGGGGTCGGGGGTTTAGCAGGGAGGGGTTTGCGGGAGATGAATCGCGAGTGGAGAGGAATCGCGAGTGGGTCATGGGTATTTGTTTCTAAGTCGGACCTTAATCGGGTCCCACGCAATGGACCGCGCCAAGGCGTGAAGCGATCGCTCAAACGCCAAGGCAACCAAGGCGTTTGCTTTTTTTTTCTAAAACTAAGTGTCTCCCACACAGCGAGCCAGTATAGCACTTCAATGCTTTGGTGGCCGCCTAGGTGCGCACTTTGACAAGTATGAGTTTACCTACAAGTAACCTTATCATATACATGAAGTCTCGAAGGAACATGTGTAAATGATGCAAGTTGTAACCATCTAACTATGAGTAGACTGTTTGAAGGACAAGCTTTTTCTCTTTATTTAGTTACACCAACTTCTTTGCAATTTTGAAGTATCCACTTCGGTGTTGAATATATTTAGGTGATTCCCTGATGATGATACATGTCATAGATTCATAGTTCTTATGTTATTGACTCTGCCAAGTCAAATCTCATGTTTCCTAATGCTAGTACACAGTTTTTGTATTCGTCAAGTCAAATTTCACCTTTTTCTTATTCGTAGCTAATTTGTACTGGTTGTTAACCTAAACACAACTCGTATATATATTCTTTTGATCTTTATCCTTGCTTTTCATTTTATGTTTGACTATACTCACACAGACAGGGGACACTACACGAACACAGACACGGACACGAGACACTACAATTTTCAAAAATATAGGACACAGACACGATGTTGGAGATGACATACACACATACATATACATATACATATACATATACATATACATATACATATACATATACATATGCATATACATATACATATACATATACATATACATATACATACATATATATATAATTATATATACATAAATACACATAAATGTATAAGTATAATATAGTTGTATACATATATAGACAAATATATACTTATGATGTACATGTATGTATACATACGTATACATACACATAACATGGGGTTAATACATATAATGTCTATCTATGCAAATTTGTAAAATAACTAATTATGTGAGATTTAAAGAAATAAACTTAAACGAAATCTAAATCAAACCCAAAATTCACTTACAATATGAATGCAGACTTTATAAGAAAACACTAGTATATTTCCATTATGAGATAATAGTGTAACATGATAGATGTCTAAAGAATTGTTTTATACATACACATACGTATGTATTAACTCCATGTTATGTGTATGTATACATACGTATACATACACATAACATGGAGTTAATACATATAATGTCTATCTATGCAAATTTGTAAAACAACTAATTATGTGAGATTTAAAGAAATAAACTTAAAAGAAATCTAAATCAAACCCAAAATTCACTTACAATATGAACGCAGACTTTATAAGAAAACACTAGTATATTTCCATTATGAGATAATAAATTATCAATGTAGATTAATCTAGAATACATTTGCAATATCAAATCAAGTAAGTATGAATGAAGAATGATGAATATAATCAATTTGGATGTCAAATTCTTGGAATACTTGTTATATAATGATGAATTATATATATAAGTATGATGTACAATAGATAAATATGTAATAATCCTTAGGAAAAGGATGGGGAGGAGACATATGGTAGTGATGCTGGAATAAGAGGAGGGAGAGAGAAGATATATTATTTATATTTCTTTTACATAGGGTATTAGTTTGAGCTTGTTGTGTCCACGATGTGTCCAAGCCGTGTCCAAGTTGTCCAAGCCGTGTTCATTCCCTGTCTAGGCTTAAAAAAAGCAGACACTTCTGAGCCGTGTTTAAGCGTGTCCATCTGTGTCCACGCCGTGTCTGTGTCCTTGTCCGACACATGTCTTGGACGGCCACAACTTTCCTAGGAAAGTGTCCATGCTTCCTAGCATAAAACTATAAGTTTGTCTATATTCCGAGTATTATATTGGGGTTGACGGGGAGATACGAGTGTGAGAGACATCAATCAGAGGATCCAGACAGATGAAGAGGATAAGTAAGAGGCTAATGAGAGTTTGGTTCATTTTGCATATGTTGTTATACATAGAGGCTCATCGCTTGTACGTGCATCCTTCATTGATGGTCACTGACCTAGCTTGTGGGTGTGCTAACTACACTACTTGCTTCATCATTCTATCTCCATACATAAATATTTCAACATTTTGCACATGTGCTCTTTGGTGATCGAAAGAAATTCTCATTGTAGTTGCCTCAGACATCTTCTAAGTCGAGCTACAATTCAGCAAGACATGCCACAAAAGTTACTCGGGATCTATCCCAATGTGTAGGTTGCACCCTAATCATGTTCCATCTACTTGAAGCCACATTGGGCTCTCTTTCCCCATCCAGTGACTACAAGTTATGCATCATCTCAAGTAAGTCCTCAACACTATGACCAAGTCACTATGACTAGGTCCTAAACTACTTACTCTTATAGCCATGTACTCTGGTAATGCTTGCCTACCTTGCTGCAAAATATATATGAATTACCGTGTTGTTACGATAGAATATAGACTCAAGTGTAAAAAAGATTTACATGCGACCAATTTGTTGACTCATGGATGTTGGTGAGTCACTTGTCGTGGAAACCTAGAGGATATCCAAACATATGAGGCTCCATTTATAATTCCCACATATCAGGATTTCAAGTAGGTGGGTATGAGAAATAAGAATTTTAACTTGTTTGGGGGGAATTGAAAAGGAGAATGAGACGAGGGGTTGCCATTTTGAATAAGAGAAAATACTTCTTACCCTTCCCTAGCTCCCGTTGGTTCCTCTCTCTGTCTCTCTCACAATTTCCCACCCACCTCACTTCTATCTCTCTCTCAACTTGTTGAGATCCGTCTGTGGAGATTTTACATACGTATTTATGGGGTATATTTTTGGTGTCATGTTACCTGTAACAAACAAGAACACCGACACTATATTAAAGGTTGGCGTGGACGTGGGAAGATGGAAAGTCTGTAATTGTGACGGAGATGGAAGTTTGGAGGAGAGGGATCAAGTGAGGGGGATGGTTTTGTGGTGGAGGACCCAATGAATTCTCTGCTCCACCTGTGAATGTCTCATTTCATGCTATTAATTTGTATTTTGTATCTACAAATGGCCTTTTGGGTTAGCATGAAGATCACAAGATCAATGAAACCAGTTCAGTTTTTCAATTAGCTTAAGTGGGTAAGTTTTTATCATTGATGATGGTTGTATCTGTTGTATCTTAATCAATAAATAAGTACAGAGGTGGGGTTAGTACGAGCTCCTTGGTGATGATTGTTTATTGATCCACACTTGTTCTTACAAAAGCCACGGGTTTGTTTATTTGAATTTTGTTGTGGTATATTATTTTGCAGAGTAGAATTTAATGTATGAAACTTGTGACAGCCACAAGCCCAACAATGATTGTAGATAATGCTAGTAAATTGTTGTTGTTGAGATTATTTAACTCCCACATTTTTTGTATTAGATTTCAAGTATTTCTATTAAACAACAAATTATTAGTCATTGGGACCATTGACAAACTCAAAACAACAACGAAGAATATAGTAAAGTACGTCTTGGTTAGAATGATGTGCAAGTAAAATCCATCTGGAATTGCTGGCTAACACAGAGGACTCCATTTACAATCCCGCAAGTGTACAAACCCACTTCCTGCAAAAGTGCTGCAAGTGTCAATTTATCATTTAGTTTACTAGTTTGGCTGCACAAGACATAAAATAACAGTTACAGTCACTTGAGACTGTTGTTAGTTTTTAGTGCACCCATTATATGCTGTTAGCACATGAGGTGGCTGTCTGTTTTTAGCACAACTATAGAATACATGCAACTACATAATACTGCTGTAAGCTTTGCATATGATCATTTGACCATGAGGCACGGTAATTTGTAAAAAGAGTTACTATATGCTTTGTACCTTTATCATTTACAATACCAAGTTGACAATATAGGGAACATTCTAACTACTAAAACTAATTGTATAATATATATCATTAGTTATTCTGCGTAGAAATGGTAATATCTATATCCTTCATTCCAACAAGTAGATGGACATAATATGTATCTCATTTGACATTATAATATGTACATTATTATTGTTTCAGGTGAGTTGGAAATTATAAATTGTGATGGAAGCAATGACCATAGTGGAGAAAATGGGCACATGGGGAATATTTGGTGGACAAATTCTCTCTAGAACAGGCCACAAAGGCATACAATTTGAAGTAAAACACTATCTCAGCTTCTACAACTTAAGAGGAGCGTACTAATAGAAGTCATGCAGTAAAGAAAAGGAGACAATATGTTTGTTATAGAGAACTTTGTTGCGCAAATGTTTTCCAGGTAGGTAGAGGATTTCCTGCCATGTCATGTCCATCAACGTGCATACAAAAGCACCGTAAAATGAAATTTCTACCTACCTTATAGTAAAAATGGGTTTCAGGCTCGGGTTATCTTCAGGTTTCACTACACTGTGTTGCGTTGGGGATGGGTCATATGTATGTGTTGGATATTAGAAAAGTTGGCAAATTGATTATGTATGACATTACCTTTTATAAGAAATGAGATTGTTCTTTATGCAATTGCAATTCTGACGTTTTATAAATAGTTTATTTTTTCATGTTGAAAATGAGTTGTGACATGCATATGTACTTTTTTCTGATGTGGTGGTAGATATAAGATAGTTCTTGATGTCGTTTGTTAGGCATTACATACATGACGTGCATGCATGTCCCCTATAACCATCTTTTATGAAATGGGTGACATGTGTTGCTGTTATGTTTTTGGGGTAGGTGATGGTCAATGATGTCACTTATTGTCATGTCTTAGAATCTAGAAACTACCAATAGGTGATGTTTATTCAGATAGGTGTCATAGCACAAAGCCCACACTCTATAGGTGACATACATTTTTAAGGTGATAGGTAGCCATGCCACCCTTTTGCTTATACATCACATGCTTGAATGTCACCTATTCCCTATTTTTTAGTAGTGAACCTATTACGACTGTGATGAACACCTGCATCAAAGGACATGGCGATTACCATCAGATCATGAGTGGGTACCCGATTGTAGTGTTGATTCCGAAGAGCTTTGCCATGACCACTCTATGCCTTGTGTTGTGATAGTATTGGAGGGGTGCCGATGAACAGGGACACGGAGGTGTTGGTACCGCCATGACCATGTGATTGGGTTTCACCTATTTCCTTTGTTGGGAGACGAGTGTGTTTAGGAGTCGGGGTTGTCAGGCCTGTGTAAGATCCACAAAAATTGCAACACCAATTTGTGAGGTCCGTTGTGACGATACATATTAAAACCATGACGATTATGTCCCAACAGAAACACTATTACCCCCCGGCGTCCTGGCAAGACAAAACGTCAAAGAGGATGTGTGCTAGGTTGTATATATATATATATATAGAGAGAGAGAGTCAGGCTAGAATACACTCAAGTGTACAGATTATGCTGTACACCTCAATGGTGTTTTCCTATCTAGACCTGGTCTTTCCAAAATCCAATCCATTGATCTTCATGGTTACAATACTAATAGGCCACATACAAAATTTGAGCTCATTTGGATGAGTGTAAGTCACTCATCCAAGGACAACAAAATCGACGCACAAAACTAATTTGAAATGCATGATTCATGGTTACAATACTATATATATATATATATATATATATATATATATATATATATATATATATATATATATATATATATACACATATATATACATATTTATATATACATATATATGTATATATATAAATATGTATATATATATGTGTGTGTGTGTGTGTGTCTATATATATATATATATATATATATATATGGTTGTTTATTCGTTACCCACGTGGGTAGCCAGATTTTTTCTACCCGTTGGCTACTCACACATCCAAAAGAGTAACTATATGGTACACAAGAGTAACTCTTCTAATAAAAAGAGCAACTGTATTGATATAAAAAGTAACTATGTGACTAAAAAAGTAACTGCGTAAAAAATATACAGTCAATAAATATATGGACGGGTTTTTATTTTATTTTGGTGAAGCAAATAATATTATTTTTGGATCAATTTTTTTGGGGAGCTAGATAAAATGCTCCTCTATAATTGCAAAATAAAAAATAAAAAAAAGTAATGGGAAGGGTGTGCGGGTAGCTACCCGCGCGAGTATTAAAGATAATCGATATATATATATATATATATATATATATATATATATATATATATATATATATATATATATATATATATATATATATATATATATATATATATATATAGCTGACCGCGCAGGTAGATAAGTCAAGTTATTCGGCTCCCAATTTAATGCTCTGTTATGCTGATATGGAGATGTGGTAGAAGCCTTATCTAAGAGTACAATTGTAAGTGACAGCTTTGTCACTGCTAGATATGTACAATTTGACAAATAGTTGCGTTGAAACTATTAACAATTATACTGTAAATGATTATACATGCATGGAGTAGTGATGCAAGTATGATTAAGAGTAAAAATAGTAGGTGCCAACTACTTCAATGTTGATCACATACCAATTTTAAAGGATATCCATGTCTAACGTAACGAGTCTAAAACCATTATAGTGGTATGTGATTCAGTCCTATTTTAGGGCTTCATCTTGTAGCATTTTGCATTTCAATCATATCTGTACCTATTAGATTACATGTTATTTCCCTTAATATGCATATTTGTAAAACACACTTATGGAGATTATTTGCATGTTTTTCATGTACTTGGACCACACTTGGATGGATGAGAGAGATGGAGGGTTCCAAAGAAGGCCATAGAGCTCCCCCTACATACCCCTAGTGTCCAAGAATCAAGATTAAGCAAAAAAGTCTATGGATAATGAAGTTTGAAGCTCAAAGTGCAAACAAAGCCCCCAGTACGACCGTGGTAACACAGAACAGTCATGCTACAAATGAAGAAATCACAAGAAAAATCTCAGTTTTGAAGCAGCTACAAAGCATACTCTACCACGGCCGTGCCACGCCGCACGGTCGTGCTGTGACCCCCCAACGCCGTCGTGCCACACAGCACGGCCGTGCTACCAGCTACCAATACGGTCGTGCGACGTAGCACGGCCGTGCTACCAGCTCCTACCATGGTCGTGCTACACAGCACGACCGTGCTACCAGCTCCCAACATGGTCGTGCTACCAGCCAGCCACTTCCCCAAAATAACCTGACATTTTCACCATTTTTCACCTCGGTCGTTCCCATCCACCACGACCATTCCACTCACAACCCAGCACGTCCGTGTTACTCACAAAAACTTAGCCACTTTTCCACTACATTTACCTATTTTGCCCCTACTTGATCTAGTGCTTCCCCCAACACCTATATATACCTAGGTGGCGCCTGGGGCACGAGGCTAGATACCCTACAACCACTCTAGCCTCTCCATTTCGTCCTCCATCCATTCCCACCTCATTCCACCTCCATTTCACCATTTCCACCACCAAAACCCTAGTTTTCCATTGTTTTCACCCATTTCCACCATACATCCATGCCATTCAACTACCTTGGAGGAGAAAGCTCGAGCTACAGCTGCTAGGAGGTGGAGAAAGAGGAGTCTTTACCGATCTCATCATGTATTTTCATTCCTCTACTCATTTATCTTCCTTTCTTTTTGTATTTTCCATGTTTATGAGTAGCTAGGCCCCTTGTGTGGGTTGTTTGGGGGAAAGTATGTTACTTTGATACCATGTTGGGGGAAATTGACATGTAAACTTTTTAATACCATTTGTTAATAATTATATTCTATTTGCATCTCATTCTCCATGGATTTCGTGTTGGTTTGTGTGTGAATTCGCCTAGGAATTTAGGCAAATTGCTTATATGTGTGGATTTTAGGATTTGCCCTTAGGTCCAATTCTTAGATCCCTAGGCTGCCTCCCATCTTCCTCCATCCTAATCAATCTCCCTAAGCCTAAGTGAGAGATCTAAGTAGCTAGATTAGATAATTCTAGTGCAATTAGCATGGAGCCTTCTCAAGGCTAGAATGTGGGAGAATTGGGGTCCAAAACCCTAATTTCACCTCCCCATTACTACCCTCGGCCCCTAATTACCCTAGGAATGCCTAATCTAGAAATCTATACTTGATTAGTCTAATTAAATTGAACTTAATCCCTAACCCAATTGAGCCTCGTAAGGGTAGTAGGGGTGTTAGGGACTAGTTCCCTTATACACAAACTAGCATATCCATGGCCATTTAGTAGCTTAGGTTAATTCATTAGACTCTAACTTGTTGTTTGGTTTGGATAATCTAAATGGAATCATAATGTTCATATGTCATCCCCCAACTTAAGTGATAAGTTCATACCCCTAAATAGCCCATACCTCTCTTTCCTGCTTAAAACCCTAGTTTTGTGTTTTCTTAGCTTAATTAGTTCTTTTCTTGCTTAGTTAGCTTCTTGCCTTACTCTTACCTTGTTCATGCTAGCTTAGCTCTTTAATTGCACTCTTGCCCTTCTCTTGCTTGCCTTAGTGTAGTTTGCACTTTCATGCCTAGATTAATCCTTTCTTGCTTGTTTAGCCTTACTCTAGCCTAGGGTTAACTTAGATTCATTCTTGCCTTTAATTCCTCATTTGTTCATAGTAGTTTAACAATCAAATCACCTTTAACCCCTTAACTCTAGTCTCCGCAGTAGGAACTTAGCCAAACTAGCCTAGCTCTAGTGCCCCCTCTTCTCCATGTGGATTGACCCTATACTTGTCGCCTTCCTATACTATGATACGACCTCGTGCGCTTGCGGGTGTAGTTGTTTTAGTGTGAGTAGGTGTTAAGTTAGGTTTTATAAAAATCGAAAGTGAATCCACCGTGTGCTTCTGTCTGTGGGGTTGAATCTATTCAAACTGTAATTGAGTAGTGTGTAACACCATTGGCGGGAGCGTACCAAGATTTCTGGTGCCTTTGTCAGGGATTAGAGGTGTTCGGCCTAGCTAATTAGTATTTCTTTGACTTTTTCTATTGCCCTCATCATTGCTATTATTTATTCTTTATTCTTTGCATTCTTTGTGTATACTGGTTTACTAACTTGTTCTGTTTTTTTTGTTGTGCTTTGTGCATATGACAAGCCATTCGAGGAAGACAAGATGGAAGGTCAATATGCACGAACCCATCAATTTCCTCCATTGCCCTACCTCCAAGGCTATCCTAAGCCTAACACACCCCCACCACCTCCATCGCCACAACCTTCCCACCATTTCACCTTCCAACCTCAATTCCCTCCTCCACCTCAATTCCAATGACCATTAACAACAATGCCATCACCACAACTATCACATGCTCCCCCTACTTTCTATGAGCAAATGGATATGGTTTCAATCTTGGGGTGTGACAAGAATGTCGTGAAGGTTATCACCCATATTGGTCTAGTCGTCTTCAACCTCTAGCCACCCATTACCATCTAACACAAGGATAACAAGCTTAGGACAGTAATAAAATGTGACCATCTCCATTAAAACATATCTCTAGTTCCATATGCATGGCTATCATGAAGAAGGGTATTGATTTAAAGACAAGAATCAATATATGTACATATGGAGAGTGAAAATAATAGAGATAGTTAAGAGTTATGTAACCCACCTTAAGAGGGTCTCCATGAAAGGCACGAAGCTCCTTGGTCCAATCAGCAACACATGTTAGATGTGTTGTCTCAGGCAGAGCATAGTTGTCTCGGGAAAGGTACTAAATCGGGCAGAGCATAGTTGTCTCGGGCAAAGCCCTTATATCAGGTAAAGCCCCATATTGGTCTAGTCGTCATCAACCTCTAGCCACCCATTACCATCTAACACAAGGAGAACAAGCTTAGGACAATAATAAAATGTGACCATCTCCATTAAAACATATCTCTAGTTCCATATGCATGGCTATCATGAAGAAGGGTACTGATTTAAAGACAAGAATCAATATATGTACATATGGAGAGTGAACATAATAGAGATAGTTAAGAGTTATGTAACCCACCTTAAGAGGGTATCCATGAAAGGAACGAAGATCCTTGGTCCAAGAAGCAACACACGTTCCTCTCCAAGAACATCATCCATCCAAAGCTCCAAACATGCCTTCGACACCATCATCATCACCTCTAGAAATAAAGGAAAAAGAAGAAGAAGAAGATACCATGGTTATGCATAGATCAAGAAGAAGAAAGGAGGGGAGATAACCAAGGCCATGTCTACTCACATCAAGGGCCTATCCATGGCCGAGAGGGGAAGAGGGAGGTGAAGAAGAAAGCATAAGGAAAAGCTAGCAAAGAAGCATGACTCACCAAGGTCAGATCTTGAGCAAGGAGTCTCCATGGCCAAGGTGCTCATCCTCCCAAGCTCCATGGGAGTTTGCTTAAGCTCCTAAGCTTCCATGCTCGTCCCATACAGGTAGGGGAAGGAAAGTGGACAAAAGGGACCATTTGGTCAAGGAGGAAGGGAGTTATATACACCAAGGAAGAGAGAGGTAGCAAGGGAGAGGTGTCATGACCACATAAACCAAGATGCCACTTGCTCTTGCACTTAACTCTACTTGTTGCCACCCTGGCTGCTCATGCATGGCCTGGTGATACACTATAGAATGTGTATCATGCAGCTGGGCAACTTCCATGGCTGATACACCCTCTTGGGCGACACACCTCCAAGCCCTAGCTGATACACTATAAGACAAGGTGTCATATGTGACACATATATGATATAAAGACCATATAGAGATGTCACTCCTCATCTATCAACCAAACAAGGAACCCCTACTTCCATACATGTTCTATATGATTCCAAAAAGAAGGAAGGTGACTCTAGATCTGATAAATTGCATATTGACCCTCCACTTTGGGTAATTTGCAATTTACACCCAAAACTGGCACACAAAGCACAAGCATCAACCAACCAAGCTCAAACTTGGAACATAGGTCCCTCACAAGGTGCCCCATAGCATCATTCTCTTTTTCAATGATTCTAGAGAAATAAAAGAATGCTCTACATGTGAAATATTGCAATATAACCCCTTACCTTGGGTAAATTGCACTTTGGTCCAAAGCAGGCAAACATTGCTCAAATAACATCCAAACGGGACCAAACTTGAAACATGAGCTTACCACATGATATCAAAACATCTAGAGAGATTAGATTAAGGCTCTAAGAACCTTTCATAAGCAAAGAAAAGAGGGTTAGCCCAAAACATGGGTCAGGGTCCTTACACTAGAGATAGTTGTTAATTGTCTAGTATGTCCTAAAATCGTCCATGTACTCTCAGGTCAGGGTGAAAAGTTTTTCTACAATGTTTTGGTTGAATCGAGTTTTCTATAGCATTTTCATGCTTGTATATTTGGAATATGTGGATAAGTGTTCCTATGTAAAGTTTATATTGTAGCTGAGGATACATAGTAGTTGTAAAGGATTTTGAGCATTATATGAAATAAAGCAAGTTATTGATCTTTTATGAAAATGTTTTTAAGTGATTGGGAAATCTTGAAATCGATTTTAATTTCACCTTGTTTTCTGGGTTTGTGTTAAATTAATGAGTAATCATGTTTTGTGTTTTGAATAATCTCATTTAGTGTAACATATTTTCACATGATCCTTGACCACTAACGGTAGGTTGGGGAATCTCTTAGACCCACATTAGGCTCCTCTAAGGGTGAAGGAACCCTAGGACCAACCTCCTTCACTCCCATCCATCCAAAGCATGATAGAAGTACTAGAAAAATAGGCAATTAATGTGCAAAATTACATTTGATAATAAACCATTTGAGGGAATTAATATGCATTCTAACAAGTTTAAATGTGGTTGAAGGATAAAAAACATAAGACTAGTCCTAGATTCATGTTGCATCAAGACCAAAGTCCTCATGAAAAACAAATCATATGCAAACTATCTAAGTATACAAATTATATTATATATTTGCAATTAAGCATTTCAAGGTTAAAAAACAAATACTACACAACATGCTATCATTCACAACTTTTAATCCATATAATATAAATGGATTATTATCAAAAACTACGTCCAAACTATTACATTATGGATATATTGAAGAAACCTACTAAAGGAGGTTACAAGAAGTTTTTTATTTGTGTGAGGTTGACTATCCAAGAAGGCAACACATTATAAACACATGTTTTGCAAAGCCATGATCCACCAGTTCTAGAAAGTATTTAAACCAAGAAATTGTTCTTTCAGTATTGTTTTGTTTTTTAGTATACTTTCATAAAATGTAAACTTATTCTTCCATATTGTGTGGAAATTTCAACATGTGTGCATTCCTACTTGACTACGATTGATGCTTTCAAGTGACACATTTGATTTTTTTTACTTGGGTAATTTAGCTAAAAGGGATGCTTCTTTTTAGGCTATCTTCAACTTCATTTCTACTAATTTTACACAACACTTAGTCAAATATTCTAAACTTGATGCATTTTTATAGTTATGATATGGGAGTTGCTAGATTAAATAATTCACCATGTTTCTTGTTGTAGGTCATTTTTACTACTAATTAGAAAGAAGGTTATCAGTTCAAATACAAAATTTAGACAAGGGCCCTACCTTTCTTTTTCATAGTTTTATATATAGTGGAATATTCTTCTTCACTCTTATTAGGAGTAATTCCATTCATTCCACCACCACAAGTGCACATTCTCAAACATGTTTAATGAAGTTACAAATTATTTAGTAGTAACAATATAAAAGTAATAAAAAAAGATTACAAAGTGTTCCTATTTAAAATCTACAAAATTTTACATACAATATGAAGATTCAACCATGTCTTAAAGTCTTCTTTAAATTTTGTTGGAGTACCATCTATTCTCAAACTAAGGTGGGGTTAAAACCTTAGTACTTTACATATAAAAACAAATAAGGTGAGAGAAATTATGTCTACGTGAGAGCATAATAATGAAAATATGTAGAGTTTTCTACTATGTCAAAATATCAAAATGCACCACTTCTCTTAGACAGTTCTAGTGAAAAAATCAATCTTGTATAATGAGGCATATGACACAACTAATATAGTATAGCTTAATTTCAAGTGCAAACAAGGATGACATCATCCATTCTATAATCAACAAGAATTCTATTTGATTAAGTTGTTAATCAAGAGTGTGTTGGAATAAATAAAACCTCACCTTGATTATTGGATACCCCCTTTACTAAATAGTTTCATGTTAGGTAGAAAGATCACATACAACATCATATTAGTTGAATAAGTTGTGCACTTGATGTGGGCGATGATCAGAGGACAAAATCGGATGTAGGTTAAGATGGATCTATCAAATATATATATATATATATATATATATATATATATATATATATATATATATACATATATATATATATATATATATACATATATATATATATATATGTATATATATATATATATGACTATAGGAATTGGGACTTTATCTGTGAGTATCTCAAGAGAAAGTCTTGATTGGGGAACTTGATCGACCTCATTATGAACATTTAATAGCTTGAAAAGTTGCAATATCATGACATGGAGAAATGTTGACTTCATTTATAGCTTCAAAAGGATATTAACACAGTGTTGCTCTCTCAATTGATACACTTGTGCTTTTCTTAGATCGATTGAGTCAAGATAGCATGGAGGGGCAGAACAAAGTAGGATGGAAATAATTGAGTATAACCACAAGGCATCATCCTTCTCCAACATTTACTTCGAGATGACATCATGTTTTAGGGAAGCCTAGCCAGAGTAAGGTTGTAAAAATTTAAAGTTGTACAAATTGTTTGGGTAGACATATGGCTAAGTCTTAGCAAGGAAAAATTAACCAAATTATTCTCAAAGGACACTATCACTTCGACCAGAAGAATGATTAGTTAGTGCATCGGAATTGCATAGAAAAGAAACCCAACCAGGAATTGTGCAGTTACGAACCTCTACACTTGAGCTAGCACAACCTTGTACTTGTTGGGTTTGAATTCCATACATTATAAATTTGTGTTATCGGTTAACTATACACTATATTTCGATGTTTGAGTGATTGTTGCCTGATTTGTCCTTAAAATGGTGCCGACTTACCTAATGCAAATATCATAAATACCTATGTTAATATGTTATTGTATAGACTAGATTATATGTAACTTCATATATGGGAAGAACTAAGGAGTAGAAGAAAATGAGAATGATTTCCTATAATAAGGTTGAGGTTGATAACAAGGATGGTGGCCTAAAAATCAAACTAGTAAGAATTCAAATGAAGCACTATTACCTAAAACAATTTGGGATTACTACATGTGCAGACATATCCATTGGAGATCTAAATGTCTACAAAATATAAGCACCTAGAAGATGAAGGAGGGACTTTAGGATCCTTGTTATAGAAATTCATCAGCAAGCATCTGACAATGATGAAGAAAAACATAATGCTTGTGGTTGGAAATAGCAAGAACATCTCAATGTGGAGTGAAAATTGGATCAAGGGGGTCAAATTATGATGAAGCACACTAAATTGGAAGTACTAAAGGATTTATGGAACCTAAAGGTCTTCTCTATGATAGACTTTTGTTATAGATGGCACTTTAGCTTCATCTATTACTGGTTTGATGATGACACACTTGTAAACATGTGGAGTATGTGCCCACCTGACTTTCACATGGAAAAGAATGGCAATTTATTAGTGACAAAAAGGACATTTCAACATGAGTAAAGTTTACAAGAAGCAAATCAAGAACTACAAATAAGTCACCAATGGTTGTTTAAAATGATAAAAAGGTGTTTCTTGGAAAGAGATACATGAGGGGCTCAAAAGGAACTACAATTTTTCTACTTGAAGTTTCACAATAGAGTCACCTTTCCTCTATGTGGATATCTCCCAAAAACCACTTTCATGCTTTAAGGGATTGTAAATTCACATATGCCTTATGGTTGATAATTAATTGGCTACACTACTCTAGATCGGGAATGAGATGGATCTCATGAAATGGAGACCTAAGAATATAAAAAACAAGGACAAAAATAGAGAAATACCTATCTAGTTTTTACCAACGTGGAACTTACTTTCATTCAGGAACATCCATATTTTAAAAAATACTCAACTACACATATAACAAGGGGCCACACTAATAGAGAAACATGTTAATTGTTTCACATGCCTTTGTGAAGGTGGATGTTATCCATAAATCCAACAATTCCAAGAAATCTACATGGATGAATCCATCAAAAGGGATGCTCAAGTTAAATGGTGATGCAGATGTTCTCAAGAAAAGCAATAAAGTAGCGACCAGCTTCATGTTAGGGGACCACCTAGGATTGTGATTGACATGTGATGTGAGTAAAATTGCCAGTATTGATGTCCTAGAATAGACTTTGCTTCCATCTTCAAGGGTATACATATAATATCTACATTGAGAGGACACCAATAGCTAGCAGAAGTTATGGGAAAGGGATATATTTATTGTTTCCTCTTAAACATTCTTGGGAATTCAGTATGTCCTACCCTCTTTCCCCTATCATTTTTACCTTACCAAAGTTTCTTCCCCTTTTCCTTTACACCTATAAAAGGTAGGACACCCCCAATTGTTCCCTTTACTCACAACAATCACCCATTCCTTATAAACACCACTCTCCTCCTTTTTCACCTCACCAACCACCTCTCTCTATAAGACTCCCTCTCAATCATGGATCCATACTCCCATCATATAATCCCCCTTGTAATATATGTCCTAATGTTACTACTACCCCACCACAACATCAGGTGAAGGAAACAACGACATAGGGACCGATCTTATAGTGAGATGAGGCCAAATAGAAGAATGGCAGCAGTGTGGAATTCTTGGAAACCACACTCTAGGATATTTGTCCATAATCCTTAGTCAGACTAGGTACATGGACCCGCCACTTTTAGAAGGAAAGACTAAGGCAGTCGTTGCCTTAGTACATCTTATATGTTGCATAGATTAAGTATAATAATTAATGTAGTCTCCATAATGCTATTATATACTTGATCATATTTGGTATACGTTTGTTCTATGTTGCACAATAAAAATTATTTGATCTTGAATGTAACAAACAAATAATATCCTCAAATATATATAAACTATTAATACCCACATTGTGGATAGATTTACTAGACTTAATACTTTATGCTTTAATAGTTTGTAAATCTACTTTTTCAATTAACATTAGGCATAACTCATACAATTACTCTTTACAAATAATAAGACTTATTACAAATCTTTCTTGATTGCATAATGATGACTAATTCTATATGCTACGAATCTATTATGGTAATGGTGGTAAAATCATGAATGAAGTCCATGTTCATCATATAAGCTCTTAACTGTTAAGGGAGAATTAGGTTTCACACCCTCAAGTAGTATGTAACGCCTATGGTTACCCATGGCTCGCCTCTATTGTGTAATTTTGTATCCCTTGTTAAGGGATATTGATTGATTAGTGATACTTTGGGGGGAGCATGCTTTGTCGTATGTAGGTCACTAAAACTCAGACAAGGTTTATTGATTGATTAACTAGAAAGAGAACGAACAAAACCAACATATTATAAATTGATTGGCCTATTCTTAATCATTTGGGTACAAATGGTATGGTTGGTATGACTGAATAAAGGACCACATGTACCTACATTGGGGTTATTTATGCTAAAAGAATTTTTAAGATTGATAGAAAGCACAATTTTGGCCCAATAATGTATTACTAAAAGTCATTATTCAATTATATATAAGAAGTATAAGATTAGTTCATCATAAATATTTACCAAGTGTGTTTACATATTATATTGGTTATGATTGAAAG
This sequence comes from Alisma plantago-aquatica, assembly GCA_963693085.1. Classification (NCBI taxonomy): domain Eukaryota; kingdom Viridiplantae; phylum Streptophyta; class Magnoliopsida; order Alismatales; family Alismataceae; genus Alisma; species Alisma plantago-aquatica. Next base: position 1,113,166,172 of record OY856409.1, on the reverse strand, counting down.
ATGAATAAAACATCTTATAGTTATATACTTATTCGTATATTATCACTTTGTCTACATACACTAATGAGAATGTTTTCCCATGTGATTGGGATCTTGCAGGTACCAATGCATGAGTCGTTCCAGCTATCTGACAGTATTGGATGTACACGAGGGGGATTATGATGATGGTGTTTTGTCAAATAGTGCTTTGTCTTATTTGTTTTGCAATCCAATAAACATATTTTGAATTTTTTGATGACTCAAATTTTATCCCTAAGTGTCCATATATTTTCTAAAATAAAAATCTAAGATTTTTTCACTCATAATGTGCTTTTAATCAATATTTTGGCATACTGATTGTTCTTTCCTATCCATACTTTTTCATTTTGGTTGGCATTTGGGCATTACAACTAATGGTATTAGATCGATTCCCTTCATATGCCCTCCCATTCTCTAGGTGGTAAGAGCAATATTTTATATCTTAGGAACTTTATTAAAATTTGAAGTATAGATGAATAAAAAGTTGGGTGCATCTAATTCACTTTGAACTTTAATTACTCTATCCTATAAATTAAGAATCCAAGTGTCAAATTTTCTCTCTATAATTGGGTACTCTAACCAAGTGCCTAGTTATGTGAATAAACAAATGATAGTATGATACTACTTTCAATATAGAAAGTAGATAATATGTTCATCTATAAGAGTATAAATAGAGCTTTATTAATATAAATTAGATGCCTCATATAAGAGTTAGACGAGACAACTCTAGTATTGCAGAGAAATTGTTGCAAACGAGCCCTTGTAAGTGGAGATTTTATCAGGTATGATGTAATTATTTGAAGTATTTAGTGCCCTTTTTATCAACAAATGTAGGGATAGAACACATAGGTGGGCCCTAGGTTACCATAGATCAATTTCTCAAGATGGACCAACCCACCTTCTCTAGAGAAGATAATCTGTAGAAAGCCAAGGCTTGGATGGAAGATATCGAGGAAGCATTTGATACCCTTATGTTCCCCAAGGATTGTATGGTTCCTTTTGGGGTGAATCATCTGGTCGATGAAGAAAATATGTGGTGGTTATCTGTTAGAGATGTGAAGTTCCTTGTAGAAGTGACATATGTTGGAAGGAATTCCCTAATGTATATGAAGATAAATACTTCCCTCTTCATGTTAAGGAGAATCTGTAGCAAACATTTTTTCATCTTCAACAAAAAATAAGATGACTCAAGATAAATATATGACAAAGTTCAGAAAATTGGAGCAATACTGATTGGTACAATACAGAGTGAAAATGGGTTCATAATTCCATTAGTGTCTTGAAAGGCCCTATGTGTAAGATGGTGAAGATCATAGACCTTGATATGATGGATGGAGTTGTTAAGTGTGCTTCTGATATGGAAGAGAAACTCATGTCTTGGGTCAAAAATAGAAATATAAAGGAGAAGAAGAGGCCTTTCCCATAATAAAAAAAACAATAGTTGGTGACCATGGTAGTCAATTAAAAAGACAAAGTTTTAGCCTAACCAGAAGGGAGGGAAGCCACAACTTAAAATATGTTCTCACTGTCATAGGTATTTCCCTATAAAGAAGTGATATATTATCAGTGGGGAATGCTTGAACTTTGGGGAGAAAGGAATTTTTGTGAGATATTTTCCAAATCCAAATTAGAATGCAGCCCATAGAAATGACATGTAGATTGAAGCCACAAGGAAGATTCCTAGTAGGTGCTCACACGCAATGCTAGAAGTAGCCAACAAATTGTATGAAGTGGTACAAGGTATGCTACATGTCTTCAATCATCATACAAAGTTATTATTTGATTGTGGCTCTTCATTCTCCTTCCTATCTAAGACATTTTCTAGTATGCTAGGCCATGAGATAGAATAAATTCCCTTAATTTAAGAAGAAACAACATCTACCAGGGTAGTTAGTATTTCTAAATATTTTCTTTGATAAATTTCCTTACTCATTGAAGGGAAGGCCTTGTTGCTAATCTTATAATTATCAACGTGAAGAACTTTGATGTAATTCTTGGAATGGATTAGCTTTAATAGCATATGATTATGGGTTGTGTAGGGATGAGAAGGTAGTATTTTGAGATCCTAGAAGTCCCTAAATGGTTTTTAAAGTAACAAAAGAGTCAAGTGGATGACTTTGCATCTCTTCTCTTAGGGCTTAAAAATATTGTAAAAGGGATGCAAGGCATTCCTCTCAAGTAGAGTTAGGATGGGATCCCAATAATATAAGTTGGAGGACTTGGAGGTGTTATGTAAATTTTTTATGGCTTCCCAGATGATCTTCTTGGGCTACTACCTCCAAGGGGGGTAGAATTCAACATTGAGATTGTACCAGGGACCAACCCAGTCTCTAAACCACCTTATAGAATGCCACTTCTTGAACTTAAGAACTAGAGAAGCAACTACAAGAGTTTACCAAAAGGGGTTCATATAGACTAGTGTTTAGCATTGGGGAGCCCCTATCCCATTTGTGAAAAAGAAGAATGCATATATGAGGTGGTGTATTTACTACCACATGCTCAACCAAGTCACTATAAAAAATCAATAACCTTTGCCTTAAATTTACAATCTTGTTGATCAACTTCACTTAGCAGATATCTTCTCAAAACTTGATCTTTGATCAAGATCCCATCAACTACAGATTAAGGAGAAATATGGATGACCTTTTCATCTTAATATGGACACTTTGAAGTCTTGATTATGCTCTTTGGGTCTAACAAATGTAGATATTACATGCATGGACCTGATGAATCACATATTCATGCCTTTTTTTCATCACTTTGTGATTGAATTTGTCTGACATACTAGTCTATTTCCTTGATTAATAAAAGCATAAGGAACATTCAAGAATTGTGTCAAAGACTCTAAGAGAAAACAAACTATAAACCAAATTTGTAAAATGTGAATTTGATCTTGTTCATGTTATATTTCTCAAACACGTCATCTCTAAAGGTGGTGTATTTGTTGAACCTACAAAAGTTGAAGTAGACATAGAGTAGAAAAGACCACAGTTTATATATGAGATCTAATTCTTGTTGGGTCTTATTGGGTAGTATTAGAGATTCATAGAAACGTTATAAATATTTCTTAGACTTTAACAAGATTGACTAAATATGAATCAAAGATCCCATGGATGCCAGAATGCTAAGAATTGTTTTAAAGTTAAGAGTCGTTTAATGTCTGCTCCTATCTTGACAATTCTGTTAGGTAATGGAGGCTTTAACATTTTCACCAATACATCTATTTCTAGGTTGGTTTGTGTATTAAGGCATAATGAGAAGTTGGTTGCTTATGCCTCTACACAACTAAAGAATTGTGAGAGGAATTTCCTGACCCACGACTTTGAGTTGGCCGTCATGGTGCATTCTATGGAGAATTCGCTTCACACTTTTTACATAGAGAAGTTTTAGTTTATAATGATCACAAAATTCTTAAGTATCTATTTTTGCAAAATGATTTGAATATGAGTCAAAGTTGATGTCTAGAGTTATTATAGGGTTATGACTTCTCCATATCCAACCATACCAGAAAGGCAAATGTAGTTTTAGGTTCCTTAAGTAGGAAATGAGAAGGACATCTACCCACTCTAAGATTTGAGCTATGCTAGTTGTTGGACAACATGATAGTATGGAAACCTAAGTTTTATAGACGACTTACCCTCTTAACAAACATAAATTTTCAATATGAGTTCTTGAATAAAGTGTTACACATTCAATACAATGATCATGAGTGGTAGAGGATAAAGAGAGCAACTAAAAATGCATATTCTAGATTCCACCGTTATCATGCTTGGGTATACAATTCAAGAACCATTTCTAGGTGCCCATTGATAAATCCTTAATATATGAGCTCCTACAGGAAGCCAATAGATCTAAATACTCTATAAATATTGGAAGTACAAAAATCTATAAGGAATTGCAAAGGACAAAGGGTTGAATGAGGGCATTAATGAATTTGTGGAAAGATGTATAGTGTGTCATTAGGTGAACATTGAGAAACAAAAACACACTATGGTGGTGATGATACTACATACACCATAATGGAAATGGCATCTTACAACTAAGGACTTCATTAAAGGTTTTCTAATAAAAAGTAAAAAACCATGATTTGATATGTAAGATCCCTGACCTAGTTTTTTGGTTGATCTTTCTTTCTTAGCATAATTCGGTTCTTAAATCCTTAATCTAATCATGTGCAATTCTCTAATAACATGTGGCATGCTTGTGTTTCAAGTTTGGTCCAGTTTGGATGAAATTTGAGCTAGTTATGCTTATGTGTTCTTGTTTTGGACCTAATTGTAATTTACCCCTTTTTAGTGTTTTTCTTGCAATTTGTCACATGCTTGATGTGCCTCACATGTTTTGGCATTGTGTTGTAGATATTTGTGCCTCAAGGTGTTTTTTGTACCTTGGTTTGATGTGTTGACATCATGTATTGAGGTTCTAGGGATTGCTTGGATGCCCTAGTTTGATGCTGACCTTGAGGGTTGATCGATGATCTCCTTGGTTTTAGTGATTTCCAAGAGGTTTCTTAGATCATGTTTCCTTGGTCGACAGGTTTGGATTTGAACCTAGTGGTCTGTTTAGATGAAGATCCAAGAAACCCTAGGTTGTGTTCTATGTGATCAATGGTCTTTTGTTTCTTTTTGACCAATGAGATTTTGGACCCAATTTTCCCTTTGACTGATGCCTTTCTGAGCCAAGTGAGATTTTTGAGTTTCCTTGGTTTAGTGACCCTTTATGCATGCATGATCTGACTTCTTGCATGGATGAGTTTTGGTGGACAAGTGCCACGTGTTTGCATGATACCTAACCTCCCTTACCTCTCTCTACCCTTGGATATATAAACCTCTTCCTTTACATGCAAGTGATCCCTTTTGCACCCTCTTCTTTCTCTCTTCCCCTTGGAGCACGCCCCCATTGTGTTCTTAGTAGTGGAGGAAGGAGCTTGACCTTGGAGAAGGTGGTCAAACCCCTTAGCATGTTGATTTAGGGTTTGGAGCAACCCTTCTTTGGTGATTGTTTGGTGTTCCTTGATCTTAGTAAGTGATTTTTCCTTCTTGATCTTTGTTTTCTTGATACCCTACCTTTCATCTTTCTCTTTACTGAGTCCATGGGTCTCCATGGTGGTGCTACTTGAGGAACTTTTCTCTTCTTGGCCAAACTCATGGTTCTCCATGATAGTGCCTAAGTTGAGTTGAAGATCATCTCTCTTTCATGTCTTTTCAGCCTAGGGTTTTTTCCTCTTCCTTATACTCCTTTAACCTATGGTTTTGTTTCTCTTTTTTAGGTGGTGCTATCTTGGCCACGAGGTGGTGATTAATCTTGGGTTTTCCTCTTTTTCCTTGGAGCATCTTCTAGTTGGAATTTTCCATCCTTGTAAAGGCAAGTTAAATAACTTTCTCCTCAATTATTGTTGCACTTAATCTTACATGAAAATGATGTATCTCTGGTTCTAAGTAGAATAATGATGATATCTTGAACTATGATTTATGTTTATGTGGTGATCTTGAGTAGATGAATCCCTTTTTCTAGACTGTAATCTTGTACAGATTTATCTTGTTGATGATGGAGGTGATGATCTTTATATGCATGTGCTAAACTTTGATTTTTCCTCATAATAATGGTTTTGGTTTCTTGCTTTATAATGGAGGTTTGGATACATGGATGATGATAGAAATGTTGGTTTTCTCTCTCTTACTTCCCCATTAAGTTTTCTAACATGTTGGTGGTGGATTTAGGGTTTTGGAGATGAATGTTTTACTCCTTGGTAGTTTTAGTCTCATGATGATGATCAGCCTATTTTGATCTCATGTTGGAGGTGGTTTTCTCTCTCTCTCTCTCTTGACGTTTATCATGTTATAATCATGTGGGTAATGGCTTTTGAAAGTTTTTAAGTCGCTAAGTATGGATCTCCTTGAGTGGTCGCAATGATGACTATCTCCTTCGGTCGATGAATGTGTTGATGTTCCCTTCAGTCGCCAAGGTCCCACCTTTTGTGGTTGTTTGAGTGTCGGACTCTCTCTCTTTGGTTGATGAAGTGTTGAGGTTCTCTTCGATTTCCAAGTTTTCTTCGACCTAGTTATCTTTGTTCAAAAATATAGCCTTACTTTTCTTCAATTGTAATGCATTTGTCTTCTTTGACCTTGATAATGGTGTTTTCTCTTGGGTCATTGAAATGTGTGACTTAGTGTTTCTCTTTGGTTGATGACACCCTTGAATCTATGCTATTGATGAAGGTTTTTGGCCCATGTATATTATCATGCCTTATTGTCTTTATGTTGGTGATAGTTGACTTGTTTGCTTCCAAGAAAGTTGGAAGTGATGATAACTACGGTTTAGTGTTAATTACTGATCTGAAACCCTGATTTGGGTTACCTTATTGAATCCTAACCTTAATTGTAGGTACATAATAATGTTGCCTACCATACTTGAGTAACTAGCATGTTGATAGAGTACTTTCTCTCTCCTAAATTGTTGAAGCACTAATTTGTTATCTCATGAGCATCATAGTACTTAAATGCATGATTGATTGTAGAAACACTTACGTAACACTTGTGTAGTGATGATTGTGAGCCTTGATGAGGCATGGAGAGATAATGTTATTTATGTAGGGAACTATGTGAATGGCCTTATGACCTTAACCAAGGTTGATTAGTCTAATTGAGGTGATATGCTCTAGTGATGAGATGAGGGATTGATATCCCATAATAATGTGATAATGGTGATGGCCCTGTCTATGGAAGTGGAATAGTACCATGTGGTGATGTGATATGCTTTGTGTTTCATACATTTTTATACATTTTGATGTTGCACTCTACCTATGCTTGTAGAATTCTTTTAGTGTTTGTATGTAACTTGATTGATGCAATAAAATACACCCAATTGGCATTAACTAATCAAATGGAACCATGATCATGTAGTTGTCCTAACCATGGATACATCCAAGTGTTAGAACTTGTTGGTCGGTGTAATGAGTATTCCTAAGGGAAACTCAAAGAACATATTGTGAAGCATGCAGGGTTCTTGGAGACTATATCCTTGTCATCCTGATCCCAGGTATTTAGGGAGGATGGTTGTGGTCATACGAAGCCCTCAATTTGAGAACAGTTTTATAGGTGTCTCGGTGAGTATATATGTGATGTGTTTGGAGGACAACTGTGGTTGTACCTCAGTGGAAGAGCTATGTGCCCTAGTGGCTATTGTTGTGACATGTACCAAGGGCATACTAGGTGTTTTCAGCTTGACTATATGTCACTGGTAGTAGTTTGACTGATATGTCACTACCTTGCAGACTCATAGTGGCCGAGTGTGGTGAAGATCTCAGGATTCTAACTCTTCCTAGATCTTGTGTGGAACTGATTGCAACCAAGTAGTGGTCAGTTGGGTGGTACAAATCCAAATCCCTAGGGCTTAATAAAAGATGTAATACAACCATGTATTATATCCGCTTAGGGTTAAATACACTTCACATTGCTTATTTACCCTTGCCTTGTTTCTATTGTTGCTTAGTTGTTATATAATGTGGTAAGAGAAATCAACTGTTATACATGTTGTTCATATTCCTTCTTATTTTGATACTATGCTTATCTGTTATAGTTGTTCAACCTGCTTAACCTGTGTAACCAGTTTTAATTATTCTTGTATCTGAATTTTCTGATCTTGTTTAATAGTTATATATTTTTGGTAACAATAATAATTAGAGGAGAGTTATATCTCTTGATGGGACATGGGTCCCGCCTTGTGGGGTTCCACACCTTTTAAGGTAGTCAGAGGTGGTGTGGTGGAGATTGTGTTGTTGAGGAAGAGAAACTCATATATCAATAGACTTTGAAGGTTGATTATGATGCTAGTGTTGTGTAGTAGAGTCCTAGTGTCGTCCCTATACTCTCAAGTTTGGGAAGGGATGTGTATTGTAGATGATTTTTATAACATCACAAGGTTTTCGTAGTATGTCGTGGTTGTATATATATGGGTTGCACATATGAACATGATCTTTTGTAACAAGTGTGGCCTCATCCACTGTACATATGTGTATACCTGACATGGTATGTGATATGTGATATAGGTTATAGACCTTGTTGTAATATGTTTTTACATAGTGATGGTTATATGAGGTTAGTTTTAATTTACATGTTCTTTTGGGAAATGTGGTTTATTAATAATTGATTGCATGCTTTGTTTTGATTTATCTCATTGATGTGGAATCGGGGTGTCATATGTTTGGTTGGTATCAAAGATTTAGGTTCACTAAGTCTACATGGACATAGGACTAGGTTTGTGTATGTTCTTGCATCCTCCAACATATCTGATTGTAGCTTATGCTTAGGAAGATATGTCTAGAGAGCATGAATAACATGCTTACAGTAGTGTTGCTACACCAGGAGGTGGTGCGAGGAGGCATGCCAGAGTAGATAGAGTGCCTAAAGTGCCTCAGTTCGACCCAGAAGCTATGGACAACCCTGCTTTTCAGTCCATGTTTGGATAGTTGATGGCCACAATTTTGCATAATGTGGATAGAGAACTTGTATCTCAAGTCGGGGTTGTTGTTAGGAATGTGGAATCCCAAGGTTTGGGAAGACCTTTAGGAAGTTTTGGTGTGTAGGGGAGATCAATTATGCTGGTACGACAGACCCAAAGGATGTGGATGTGTGGCTGACATAGTTGAAGAAGGCTTTCAAGATCCTCAATATCTCATAATAGGACAAGGTGAAGTATGCAGTGTACCTACTGAAGGGAGGTGTTGGCCATTGGTGGGCCATTGAGGAGGATAAGAGACCCGAAGTGGTGATCAGTTGGGAGGAGTTTTGGTAAGAGTTTGTGAGCCGATACTGACAAAGGCATACCTTGATGAGAAGATCTCACAGTTTGAGAAGATCCAGCATGGATCAATGATGATCAATGACTATGAGGAAAATTTTATGGAGTTGTTGAGGTTCTATCCTCACATTTTTGGGAAGGATAAGGAGAGGATCTGATGGTTTGAGAAGGGTTTGAGTATAGAGTTGACAACAATATTGTCTGCTTGGAGAATCGGGGGCAATTTGCTACCTTCATTGAGTCTGTGAGGAGGATAGAGTGGTCAACTATTGAGAAGCGTGAATCCAACACTAAGAAGAGGTTGAATCAATTTTAGGGGTAGTCTTCTAGTGGATTCAATAATCTTAGGTTTTTTTCACCTCATACACAACAGAGATCAGTGGTATAGTTTCAATGTCACTGGGTAAGGGTAGAGGTTGTAGTTTTCCACCTACTAGAGCTCACAGCATAGCATTAGTATCATTGATAGTGTTGTCCATACCATGGTATGAGTGTAAGACCTATTTCAGGTGTGGGAAGATCGGACATACGAAGTGGTTTTTCCCTGTGAAGGACAAAGAGATGACACAACAATCGTGAAGCAGGGTTAGTAGGGTTCCCAGTGGCAACAATTCAGCAGTGGTGGTGGTAGATGATGCGGTCAAAAGCATGATCCTCTAGGCAGGCCAGTATAGGATGTGGACAACAATAGGCAACAATTCGATTCTATGCTATGAGTCAGACGGAGGGAGTGGTCAATCCACGGGTCATGACATGTCAGATGGAACTTTTTCATTCTGATTTTTCTGCATCTTCTTTTGTATCTATTTTGGTTGACCCGAGTGTGGCACACTCTATTATCACCAGAGAGGTGATAGATAGTTGTTATTTTTCTATAATTCATAGATTTGATAGTCTTCAGTTAGAAACTTCTCTTGTTGGTTCCATCGAGTTATGAAAAGTGTGTCCATCTTGCGTTCTTTCTTTCTTGGGATGCAACATTCAAGTGGACCTTATGCCACTTGGCCAACATGGATCTGATGTGATATTTGGTATGGATACCTTGGAGAAGTACCTGGTGGTCTTGGATTATATTTCTAAGATGGAGACGTTCCATGATGGATATGTTTCGTGGGTCTTCCAAGGAGATAGGAAGATTCTTCTGACATGCTTAGTATCAGCTATGACATTGGAGAGGTTGATGAGGCAGGGGTGTGAAGCCATCTTGGCACATGTGATGGATACCAAGGTGAGGAATATGAGGGTCCAGGAGGTGCATGTGTTTTGAGAGTTCGAGGATGTTGTTTTGGAAGAGTTTCCCAGTGTTACCCCTCATAGAGAGATTGAATTTGAGATCAATATTGTTCCTGGTACACAGTTGATAGCATAGTCATCCTATAGGATGGAACCCACACAGATGCAGGAGTTGAAGAAGCGGTTGTAAGAGTTGTTAGAGAAGGGATTTATCAGACCAAGAACTTCCCCTTGGGGTTCTCCCGTATTGTTTGTCAAGAAGAAAGATGGTTCTATGAGATTGTGTATAGATTATTGACAGTTGAACAAGGTCACGGAAAAGAACAACTACTTTTTACCAAGGATAGATGATTTGTTTGATCAGGTAAGAGGTGTTGTATTGTTCCAAAAAATAGATCCTAAGGTCTAGTTACCACCATTTGAGGATTAAAGTGGATGACATACCTAAGTCAACTTTTAGTACTAGGTATGATCACTATGAGTTTTTGGTTATGCCATTTGGGCTAACCTACACACCGACAACATTCATGAATATGATGAATAGGATGTTCATGCCTTATCTTGACTAGTTCATTGTGGTGTGCATCAAAGACATCCTAGTATATTCTAGATATAGCCACAAGCATGAGCAACATCTACGCCAAGTATTGATGTTGTTAAGACAACACAAGTTGTATACCAAGTTCAACAAGTGCAAGTTCCAGTTGAAGAGGTGTATTTTCTTGGGCATGTGATATTTGCTAAGGGTGTTTGTGTGGACCCGAACAAGGTGGATTTTGTTCTAGAATGGGAGTAGCCTAAGACACTTATGGAGGTTCATAATTTCCTAGGCACAGTAGGCTACTACAGGAGGTTTATCAAAAACTTTAGTGTTGTGGCATTACCCCTAACCAAGTTGATAAGGAAAGGTGTACATGTTGTCCGAGACGACAAGTGTCAATGGTCTTTTCATCTTTTGAAGGATAAGTTGACCACTACACTGGTGTTAGTTCTACCAGGGAAAGGAAAGGGCTATATCATCTTTTGTGATGCGTCAAAGAACGGCTTGGGATGTGTGAGGATCATGACAAGAACATGATTTTCTTTGCTTCACAACAATTTAAGAAACTCAAGGAGAACTACCTGACACATGATATGGATCTTGCATTTGTGGTCAATGCTTTGAATATTTAGAGGCACTAACTTTATGGAGAGAAGTATCATATCTTCACTGACCACAAGAACCTTCAGTTAATCTTCTCAAAGTAGGAAATGGGCATGCGGCAGAGGAGATGGATGGAGTTGATCAAGGACTATGATTTCACAATAAACTATCATCATGGAAAGGTGAACGTGGTGGATGATACGTATAGTAGGAAGTCTTGTTCATCATCATATGTTGATAGGGTACATTTATGTTCTTTGGTGTGCTATAAGTGAGACATGTTGGTGTTGTTGCATCAAATAAATGTTCAGTTGGAAGTCTCTTTGTTGGCAAGCTTGTTAGTGTAGTTGTAGATGAAGCCTACCTTGTTGCAACATATCAAAGATATGCAATGTGATGATACCATGATACAACATATCTGATCAAAGTTTGTCTGCAAGAAGCATGGTGGTTTCCATGAGACAAAGGATGGGATAGTTTGTTTCCATGACCATATAGAGTTGCGAGATGTTGACGGTTTGAGGAAGATGGTTCTTGAGGAGGCTCACTCTTTGATGTATGTGATGCATCCAGGAAGTTCCTAGATGTACCATAACTTGAAGGACCTATATTTGTGGGTTGGCTTGAAGCGTGAAATAGTTGAGTTCGTGGCAAAGTGTCCAGTGTGTCAATAGGTCAAAGTTAAGCATCAGAAAGATGGAGGGATGTTGCAATTGTTGCCTATACTGCAATGGAAATGGGATCATTTCACTATGGACTTTGTGGTTGGTCTTCCTAGGATAGACAAAGGTCATGATTACATATGGGTGATAATTGACAGGTTGACCAAGTCATCTCACTTCTTGCTAGTCAAGATGACGTACACAACATAGAATTTGGCACATGTGTATGTGGCTGAGATAGTGTGTTTGCATGGTATTCTAGTGACTATAGTGTTTAGCAAAGGTCCTCAGTTTACCGATCATTTTTGGAGTGGTTGCATACATCCATGGGTACATAGTTGAGGTTTAGTACAATGTTTCATTGCACATAGATGGCGAGTCTGAGAGGACCACTAAGACATTAGAAGATTTGTTGAGGGCTAGTGTCTTGCAGTCTTTGGGCAGTTGGGATGTGCACATGAGTTTGATAGAGTTTCCCTACAACAATAGTTATCAAAGGAGTATCAACATGGCACCACATGAAGCCTTGTATGGGAGGTGTTGACGGTCTCTTCTCTGTTGGTATGAGATATGTGAGTATCAACTTTTGGGTCCGGAGATTGTGCATCAAACTACAGAGAAGATCAAAGTGATACATCATTAGCTGAAGGTAGGCCAAGACATACAGGAGTCTTAAGCTGATAACCGTTGCATGCCCTTAGAGTTCCAAGTGGGATATCATGTGTATCTCAAGGTTACTCCTTAGGAAGGTGTGTTGAGGTTTAGTAAGAAGGGTAAGTTGGCTTCCAGGTTTATGGGACCTTACCCTATGGAGGGACGTGTTGGGAAGGTGTCCTATAGGTTGGAACTACCTCTAGAGTTGCACCAGCCACATCCCGTCTTCCATGTTTTGATTTTGAGGAAGTGTCTTCTAGAAATAGAGAAAGTGTTGCAGTCAGTGGAAGTTGAGTTGGAAAAGGATATGTTGTATGTTGAGGATATTGTGTTGATACTGGATAGGAGGGTGAAGAAGTTGAAGAAGAAGGACATAGTTCTTATTAAGGTTTTGTGGCATCATTGTAGCATGGAGGAATCTATGTGGGAGTTAGAGGATGAGATGTGTAGTAAGTACCCATCTTTGTTTACATAGGATTTTGGGGGCAAAATCCTTGTTAGGGGTTTATGGTAGTAAGACCCCTAACCTAGCTTTTTGGTTGATCTGGATTTTAGCACAATTAGGTTATTATCCTTAATCAATCATGTGATGTTCTCTAATAGCATGTGACATGCTTATGTTTGAAGTTTGATCCAGTTTGGATGATATTTGAGCTAATTATGCTTATGTGTGCTTGTTTTAGACCTAATTACAATTTTACCATGTTCAGGGTTTTACTTGTAGTTTGTCACATTCTTGATGTGCCTCATATGTTTTGGCATCATTTTGGAGAGAGTGGTGCCTTAGGGTGCTTTGTTGTACCTTGGTTGGATGTGTTGACATCATGTGTTGAGGTTCTAGGGATTGCTTTGATGCCCTAGTTTGATATTGACCTTGAATGTTGATTGATAATCTCCTTGGTTTTCGTGATTTTCAAGATGTTTATTTGATTTTGTTTCTTTGTTCAATGAGTTTGGAGGTTAAGCTAGTGGTCTCTTTCATCATAGAGCCAAGAAACCCTAGGTTGTTCTCTACGTGATCGATGGTCTTTTGTTTCTCTTTAACCAATAAGCTTTTGGATCCAGATTTCCTTTTGACTGATGCCTTTCTAAGCCAAGTGAGATCTCTTACTTTCCTTGGTTTTAATGACCCTTGATGAGTGTATGATCTTAGTTCTTGCATGGACAAGTTTTGGTGGACAAGTGGCACATGTTTGCATGACACTTAACCTCTCTCTACCCTTAGATATATAAACTGCTTCCTTTTCATGGAAGTGATCCCTTTTGCACCCTCTTCTTTCTCTCTTCCCCTTGGAGCTCGTCCCCCTTTTGTTCTTGGTGGTGGAGGAAGGAGCTTGACCTTGGAGAAGTTGGTCAAACCCCTTTTCATGTTGATCAAGGGTTTGGAGCAACCCTTCTTTGGTGATTGTTTGGGGTTCCTTGATCTTGGTAAGTGATCTACCCTTCTTGATTTCATTTTCTTTCTACCCTACCTTTCTTCTTTCTCTTGGCCGAATTCATGGGTCTCCATGATGGTTTTCTTGAGGAACTTCTCTCTTCTTGGCCGAACTCGTGGTTCTCCATGATAGTGCCTAAGTTGAGTTGAAGATCATCTCTCTTTCTTGTATTTTTAGCCTAGGGTTTTGCCATCTTCCTTGTGCTCCTTTAACCTATGGTTTTGTTTATCTCTTTGAGGTGGTGATAGCTTGGTCGTGAGTTGGTGATCAAGATTGGTTTTTTCCTCTTTTTCCTTGGATCATCTTGTTGTTGAAATCATTCATCCTTGTGAAGGCGAGCTATATAACTTTCTCCTAGATTATTATTGCACTTAATCTTGCATTCAAATGATCTACCTCTAAATCATGGTTCCAAGTAGAATAATTATGATATATTGAACTAGGGTTTATGTTTATATGGTGATCTTGAGTAAATATGCCCCTTTTTCTAGACCCTTATCTTGTGCATGTTTATCTTGTTGATGATGGAGGTGATGATATTTACATGCATGTTCTAAATGTTGGTTTTCCTCTTAATGATGGAGGTTTGGAGACATGGATGATGATAGAAATTTTGGTTTTCTCTCTCTTGCTTCCTGGTTTAATTTTATAACATGTTGGTGAGGTTTTTAGGGTCTTGGAGATGATCTTTGCCTTATGTTTTACTCCTTGGTGGTTTTGGTCTCATGATGATCATCAACCTATTTTCATCTCGTTTTGGGGGTGTTTTTCTCTCTTTTCATGTTTACCATCCTATAACCATGTAGTTGCTGGCTTTTGACGGTTTTTGGGTCTCTAAGTATGGATATCCTTGAGTGGTCTCTATGTTGACTATCTCCTTCATTTGATGAAGGTGTTGATGTTTCCTTTGGTCACCAAGGTCCGACCCATTGTGGTTGTTCAAGTATTGGACTCTCTCTTTTTAGTCAATGAAGTGGTGACGTTCTCTTCAATGACCATGTTTTCTTCAAGTTCTCTTCGGTTGAAGACGTGGCCTTACATTTCTTCGGTCCCCACACACTTGTCTTATCTGACCCTGATAATGGTGTTTTCTCTTTGGTCACTGAAATGTAACTTAGGGATTCTCTTCGATCGATGATACCCTTGAATCTATGTGATCGATGAATATTTTTGGCCCATGTAGATTATATGCCTTATTGTCCTTATAGTAATGATAGTTGACATGTTTGCTTCTAAGAAAGTTGTAGATGATGATAACTAGGGTTTAGAGTTAATTGCTAATCTGAAACCCTAATTTGGGTTACCTTGTTGAACCTTGACCTTAACTGCAAGTACATAATAATATTTTCTAGCTTACTTCATTAATTAGCATGTTGATAGAGTACTTTCTCGCTCTTACACTATTGAAACCCTATTTTGTTATCTCATGAGCATCATAGTACTTAAATGCATGATTGATTGTGGAAACACTTATGTAACACTTGTGTAGTGATGATTGTGGGTGCATTGATGAGGGATGGAGAGATAATGTTGTTCATGTAGGGAAGTATGTGAATGGTCTTCTGACATTGAGCAAAGTTGATTACTCTAATTGAGGTGCTATCCTCTAGTGATGTGATGAGGGATTTATTAACCATGATAATGTGATAATGGTGATGGCCTTGTGTATGGCAGGGGAACAATACCATGTGGTGATGTGATCATATGTATGTTTCATACTTTGTATACCTTCTGAATTTGCACTCTACTTATGCTTGTAGAATTCTTTTAGAATTTGAATGTAACTTAATTGATATAAGAAAAGACACCCAATTGGCATTAACTCATCAAGTGGAACCCTAATCATGTAGTTGTCCTAGCCATAGATCTGTCCCAGTTTCATAACTTGTTGGATGATGAAATGAGTATTCCTAAGCAAAAGTCAGAGAGAATATTGTTGTAAAGACATAGTCTCTACTATTAAACATGATAAACAAAAACACCAATTGTGTGGCAGCGGAAGAAATAAAACTTGACTTTATTCAAAATGTATAAAGAGTACATTACAAAATTTCCATAAAGGGAGTACAACTTTATACAAAACATTGGATCTAGGTAGAGGAAGACTTAGACTAAACCAATATTGTCTCCAAACAAAACAACTTAATATATAAAAGCAACTATGATCATGCAAGCTATATGTTCCTTTTCTTCTTGTCCTATCCTTAGCCTTAGGTTCACCAAGCTTCCATGCGCACTCTGATCCTAGCTTGGATGGTTGGGATCATCCAGCAAGAGAAGGATAAAAGTATGTGTCAATCAAAAGGAATAGGACAAGTAATAGTCAACAACATTGCATAATAAAAGATTCTCTATGCTACAAGATTTTAAGAGAATGAGGTGGATATTCAAATAAGAATAAGAGAACTACCATAATCAATCATCACAATAATAATCACATAGCATGAATATATTAAGACACAAAGTCATCTCAATGTAGGGTGAGGCACCTACCGGACCTCACCAGTGGCAGGGGGACTAAAACCCCAGTGCCTAATATATAAAATGGCTGGGGGACTAACACCCCAGTGCCTAAAAAGTGGCAGGGGGACTAAAACCCCAGTGCCTAATATATAAAATGGCAGGGGGACTAAAACCCCAGTGCCCGACAGGAGGACTAAAACCTCAGTGCCCTATGGGTGGTTTGTACTCATGTACACTACATTGTCATTTGGCCTAAAATACATCATGCTTAATAGTCACTTGGCAGTAGTGAGAAGTATAACAACATTGCAATATAGCAATGGGAATAAAACCCAAGAATCAATAAATATGCCATCATAGGCAACAATAATATCCAAGAACTCTAAGTAAATGAGACAACATATGTAGTAGCAAGATTCATATAATGAATGGGCCACAAAGGCAAAAGAAGCATAAAATAAGTAAAGATACAAATAAAGGCATTTAGGAGTATATCAAGGCTAGAACAAAATGTTTGTATGGTTGGATAAGATCCCAACTGAAGAGTAGGTTGATTGCACAATATACATTCCACGTAGATTTCACATTCATCATAGATGTTCACATAAATATGATTGACATACTAAAATAGGATCCACATACCTGTTTTAATTAATTACCATCACATACACCAATCTGATTGTATCACCATTCCACATTATTCTAGTTGCAAACATTACACATGTATTAATATATATAAAGACATAAAGCATAGGAAAAACCCTAATTTTGGAACTTATCTACAAAACCACGATTTAGGGTTTAAAACCTAGTCTAATAGATTAGTCGTATTCTCCTGAATAAGAAAACATATTTTCTTTTACAAATTGGAGTTAAAATGAATTAATTATGTGTTTTAGAACATCTTATACACTTAAAAAGGCATTCAAAGCAAACTTCAAAACAGGAATCCGAATCATGACTCAAAAACTCCAAAATCGAATTCTACATTAAAAATCCTTTCCGTTGACTATTTATTTGCATTTTTCTGACATGGGAATGATTTATTATGAATTAAATCATCTCAACCAATCAGAATGCAAGAAAAATCCACGTAGGCTAAAAAGCTTGCGCCAAGGGAGATTGAGCAGAGGGCAAAATTACCAAAATACCCTTGTGGGTTAAATAGGTCTATCACAGTCACAGGGGCACTTTTGTCATCTTTACATCTCGATAAATCATAGCTGAGAAATCAAAACAAGATGGGAAAGATCAGAAATGTCCATGACCTGTTACTTGGTAGATCAACACTGCGCGGGGGGTGTTAAGGTCATTTTCTGAACTGGGATGTTCCTCTCGTATCAATGGCGAGAGCTCCTAGCTTTAGAGATGACCTGAGATCCAAAACGCGATGGCAAGGCTGACATAGAGAAAATTGAGGCTGCAGGGACCTTGCTCGCATCAACCCAAGGCAATGGAGCAAAAGTCTGATGTCGAGGGAGCTCAGGAGCAGAAGAAGTCACTCCAGACTTAGCCGGAACAAGGGAAGGATCATCGGGGAAAACCACCACGAAAATGCGACAAAGCAGGCAATTGAGATCGGGATTAGCTTCGCGGATCCAAGGCGAATCAAGGGAAGGCATCATCGAGGGCGGAGAAGCAACCAAGCCTAGAAATGGTAGGCACCGGTGGAGGAGCGTCACGGTGTCTATAGGACCCGGCTCCAGGGGAAACCGTGGGGCAAAGAAATACTAGGTGAGTGAAGAGCGGTGACTGAGGATGCTTACCACACAACTAATTGGCCCAAGGTGGTCGGAGCAGGCAGCCCTGGCTCGCCATTTTCAGAGAAAAAGAGCGGCCAGGTCTAGGTACCTCGGGCTATGTCGAGAGGAATTGGAAGAAGAGGAAGGTAGGTCGGGGTCTGAGGGTGGTATTCCCGGCCTTGAATAGGAAAAAGGGGAACTCTACCCCGCTCTGTAACCTTTCCGTGAAGAAGAGGAGAAGGGCACAAACGGGCGTTTCCTCCACATTGAGAGGGAGATGATGAGTAATGGCTCAATTGAAGCGTCAGAGCAAGGCAGTTCGTTTGGAAAAGAAATCTTGTAAAAAGGTCGTGAAATGACAGAGAACGGAGCTGAGGAATCGAGCTCGTTACACATGTAACGGCTGGAGGTAGAAGACAAGTTCTGGGTCGTTGGATGCGGGTTAGGCTTCACGCGAGCCGCTGGATCAGTGTCCACGATGAACCCACGTGGATGTGTCACGTGTGACACTGATTAAATCCGAACTTTATTGCTACAAATTCGATATCAATGAAATCAATACAATATTATGGTTACACCATATTAAAAGATTATAGAATGGATTTGAAGGGTCAAATGAGGTCCAAATGACACCAAATTTTAACCACAGGTTCAAATTAAAGTCTAGAACAATGCTATGCAATTAGATTTTCATATTTATATCCAATAAGGCCTTTAATAAATATATTTCTCATTAAAGTGTATATTAATATATTAAAATGAATGAGTTATTTGAAAGGTCTTCTTTTAATGGATTGCATGAGTGAATTTCGAGATATCCATCCATTATTAGTTTTAAGAATGAAAACTCATTATTATATTCTATTTATATATATTATTATCATTTTTTAGAAGAGAGAAGGAAATTAGGTTAATTACACTCATAATTAATTCAAATACACATTATTACTAATATATTTATCCAAAAAGCTCCAAATTAATATTATCTATTTATATTCTCACATAAAATTCCATTTTGCATTATTAGCCCTTAATTATTACCTTAAGTGGGTTATTTGTGCAAACACCACTTTTTTTTTGAGGTTAAACAGCCCCGCTTGTATTACTCCGAGCCCAAAGAAGGCTCAACCCAGTTCATTACAAACGTAGGAAAAGAAGATGAAAAAATAAAAGGACTAGTTCTACCGGAGGCCTCGCGAGCTAGCTTGTGTGCTAGACCATTCGCCCGCCTGTTACAATAAATGAAAACTAACTTATGAAAGTCTGCCTTCCGACTATGAATGTCTGCTAGAATGGTTCCCAGGAGGTCTGGTCACCTCGTATCATGTTGATGGCTTGTATAACAAGTTATGAGTCCGACTCCACCACCAACCTTGTCATCTGCATGTCCTTGGATTTCCGGATTCCCTCTCTGATTGCCCATGCTTCTGCTAACTACACGTCGTTGAGCGATGAGTGACTGCTACCTGCTACATGGAGTACCTGTCCGATATGATTCCTCCACACTAGACCGGTGCCATCAGCTCCCTGTATGTTGACTGCAGCGTCACAATTAAGTTTAACATCTCCCTCTGTAGGACGCTTCCACTGGGTTGACTTCCTGCTTCGCGGATCAGGTTGTTCTATGCTAGCACGTTGTGCATCCTCGTAGTCTTTAATTAGAGCAAGCAGATACCGCTGTATATTGAGAGGCAGTTTCGGTGGATCTTTGAACGTGACTGCATTGCACTGAGTCCACACTGTCCAAAGAGAAGTTGTCATAACGTTATTGTCTTCCTCACTTGGCTGGTTCATGAGGCGCTTGATTGCTTGGCCTGAATCTCCTTCGCCAGCTTTTATGATCTTCACTTTTATAGATTCTAGATTGTCCTTCCAAAGTTCCCAAGCCTGCGGGCATCTGAATAGTGTATGTCCTATGTCTTCTTTCCCATTTCTACAAATATTGCAAATTCCGTCTGGGTGATAGTGTCGGTCGAACAGCCGACCCATCGTGGCTAGTGCGCCCGTCATGCACCTCCAAAGGAAATGTGCAGCCTTTGCTATGAGACCCTTCCTCCATACAACACGCCAACTGTTTGCTTCCCCAATCCTCCTCCGCTCGTCCCTCTCAGTTGGACTTTGTGTTGCTATCCAATATGCCGACTTCACAGTGAACACCCCGAGTTTGTCTAGTTTCCAAAAGAGTCTGTCCTCCTGTTTTGTGATACCCAGCGACATCGTCATGATCTTTTGTGCTATCTCCTGGGTGAACATGTTGTTAATAAGCTCTTCATCTCATTCATTCGTGCCCTCTTTGATAAGTTGACTCACCCACCAAAGATTGGTGCTAGAGAAATTGAGAACTCTTTCTATACTTCCTTCTAGTAGTGGAATCCACAGGTCCATCCAGATATTTATATTAGCCCCATCCCCTACTCTCCACTGCATCCCTTCAAGGATTATAGATTTTGCATTCCAAATGCTTCTCCAAGTAAAGCTCGGGTCATATCCCCTTCTGGCATTAAGAACTGATCCCCTTGGGAAGTATCTTGCTTTGAGTATCTGGTAAACCAGTGTGTCCCTTCTGTGAAAGAGCCACCATATTTGCTTTGCCAAAAGTGCTTGGTTAAAAATCTGTATGTTTCTGAACCCCATCCCTCCTTGGTTTTTTGACTTGCACATGTTGTCCCAGCTCACCCATGCTATCTTCCTCTCCGCTCCCTTTGCTCCCCACCAGAACCTTGAGATAGTGTTGTTAATTGTGTCAATAAGATATCTGGGTAACTAGAAGATACTCATAATGTATGATGGGATGGCTTGCGCTACCGCTTTAATGAGGACTTCTTTGCCTGCCTTTGATAATAGTTTCTCTTTCCATCCTTGTAGCTTCTTCCATATGCACTCTTGAATGAAGCCAAAAGCTTGTTTCTTAGATCTCCCCACGACCGTAGGCAGCCCAAGATACTTGCCATTCCTGTCCACTTCTCTAACTTGTAACAACTGTGTTAACTCCCTTTTCTTTTCCCGATCCATGCCTTTGCTAAAAGCCACCTCGGTTTTGGATAAGTTAATCTTCTGACCGGATGCCCGCTCGTATTGGCTGATAATTTTAAGCTAACTTCATGCATTCTTCCTTGGTTGCTCTTGCGAATAGGATGGAATCATCTGCAAAGAAAAGGTGAGAAACCCGGGGGCCTAAGCGGCTTGCTCGGATTCCGTGTAGAGTCTTTTGTTGTGCTGCCAAAGTTAGAGAGGTAGAAAAAGCTTCAGCACATAAAATAAAAAGATAAGGTGAGAGGGGGTCACCCTGGCGAAGTCCTCGGGATGGTTGAGTCCTCCTGGTCCGCTCCCTGTTGATGGCGAAGGAATGTGTTACAGTTGACATACAATCAAAGACCTTGCTCCTCCATCTCACACCAAACCCCATCTTTTCCTGTATGAAGTCCACAAATTTCCATTCCACCCTGTCATAGGCCTTGGACATGTCCAACTTGAGAGCAATGTGACCCTTCTTGGACTTCTGCCCCCTCTTCATTGTATGGAACAGCTCATACGCAATGAGTGCATTGTCAGTAATGAGTCTTCCCAGAATGAAGGCACTTTGGTTCTCAGTTATGATTCTATCCATAAGGGGACACAATCTGTTTGCAATGACTTTGGACACTATTTTGTAGATGACATTGCATAAGCTGGTGGGCCTAAAATCACCTATCTCCACAGGATGCTGGGTTTTAAGAATCATTACCACTAACATTGCATTGAGATCAGCAATGTTTCTATCTGATTTCCACCATCCTTTGATGTAGTTTGTGACGTCTTCCCCTACAATATGCCAGTACTTCTGAAAAAATAAAGCTTTCATTCTGTCTGGGTCTGGCGCCTTGTTTGGATGCATACTTTTGAGGGCTGAAAGAATTTCTTCAGATGCAAAATCTTTCTCTAGCTCCCTGCTCTCACTAATACTCACTTTGGATGTGATCCCGCGAGTTGCCTCCTCCCATCCACTGGGGTTGGATGTCTGAAAAAGGGATTGAAAGAAGAGCAACACAATCTTCTCTATTTCTCCCTCTTCTATTTTCCACTGTCCATCTACATTCTTTAAGCCTTCAATTCTGTTCCTTTTTCTTCTTTGAGATGCCTTGTGGTGAAAATATGTTGTATTCTTGTCCCCTGCTCTCATCTCGTTCACTCTCTCTCTAGCATGCCAGTATGACTCATCCTTCCTGTGACATTCTTGTAACTCCTTAGTGATACGAGTACATCTCTCAAGTTTTAGACTGTCAGGTGGAAGCTTTTGAAGTTCTCCCAATGCATCCTCCAGTTCTTATATTTTTTTTCTTCTTTCCCCAAACTTTCTAGTGGCCCATTCCTTCAGTTTGCTGCCGCAGAATTCCATCTTTCTTGGCAAATCTGTCAGATGTCTTTCATCCCATACTAACTTTACAATATGTTCACAGGCCTCATCCTCTATCCACATGGGTTCAAAAAAGAAGTATTGTTGTCTTCTCGATTTCTTTCTCTTTCTATGCTCTGTATTGATGATGATAGGAACGTGATCAGACTCATACTTAGCGAGGTGAACAACCCTTTCCTGCGGAAATTTGGCCATCCAAGCTGCACTTCCTAGCGCCCTGTCAAGCCTTTCCCGTACTGAAGTCTCCGGGGTAAGGCCTCTCTGCCAAGTAAAAATGCTTCCACTGTATCCCAGGTCCGTAAGATCACAATTGTCAACTGCAAACCTGATGTCCTGGATAAATCTTAGTGGTTTGGGTGGCCCCCCGTCCTTCTCGGTATTTGAAAGAATTTCATTGAAATCTCCAAAGAAAAGAGCAGGAATGTTTGTGTCCCCTTTCAGCTCTCTCATGAGGTCCCATGTCTTAAATTTTTGTTGTTGTGCTGCCCATCCATAGATACCGATAGCTCTCCAGGATACTCTGTTTCCTTCCGAAATGTCACAACTACAGTGGTGCTGAGAATATGAAATAACGTTGAGATCTACATCCCTCCACCATAAACCAACTCCTCCTATTCTGCCTACGCTTGCTAAATAGACTCCTTGGGTATATCCACACTTCCTCCTAACGACTTCCAGATCAGTACTATTGATCATAGTTTCCATAACGAAAACTATGCTCGGACCCTCCCTCCAGCACCATGACTTGAGGGCATTTATCGTGTTAGGGTGGGCCAGTCCATGATAGTTCCAGCTTAGGATTTTCATTGGTCTTCATGGGGCTGGTCCTCTCCAGCCTCCGCTACTTGGGATGTGCACTCCCCTGTTTGCTGACCTTCTTGATTCATATTCCTTGCTTTCTTGCCTGTCTCTGCCATTGGCTCATTCTCATCAAGTTCCATGTCACATAATTCAGATTGTCTGCCTCTCTTCCCTGCAATATTGTTCCATTCAACTTTGTGTTCAGGTATCCCCAGTCGTTGGCTCCTATTCATTTTATAAACCCATAGTGGTTTGATCTTCTTACGTTGTGTTGCCTTTGTCTTCTTTTCTGCTTCCGTATTGCTCTCCTTCTCCTTTTGTGCCCCTGTTCTGGCTGCAGATTGTTCATGTGGTTGATTCAGCCTCTGTCCCATGTATACGTTCTAGGGTTGTTGTGACACTGGTTCTGATCCTTCTCGTCTTCCCACTGTGTCTGCCATTATTGCAAGGTCAGTTGCTTTCCTTCAGTCGGCTTCCTTCTGTGGCTCTATCATCTCTACTCTATTATACTGGGCCTTTGTTCTTGTCGCACTGGATTCCCTTCCTTCCCTGTCCCTTCTTGCCACCATCTTGCCGCTTTCCTCTGGTCTTCCTCCTCGCGGGTCTTCCCTGCCGTTCCCTGTGTTTGTGGGTCTTTCCACGAACAAGTCCTCAATGTTATATTTCGTCTCCCCACCTCCATCCTCTTCGTTCCGTGCTTGGGTTTGTGACATTGGTTTCCCCATTGTCTGTGTTGCAGGGACCCTGCGCATCTCGTCATACCACCAGTCTGCCTCCCCGCCCGATCCTGCCGTGTTGCTCGACACCGCCTCCGACGTCGGTTTGTGTTTGAACTGGATTTTTCTTTGTGCTCTGGTGTTGTCGAAGATCTCCTCCTAAAGTGATTGCCTTGGCTTCCTTGGGGATGCCTTGAGCCACGCTCCCCATTGTAGAACTCAATTGTCTTCCTCTTCACCTTCATTGCAGTCTTTGACCACGTGCCCCAGCCGGCCGCAGCAATGGCAGAAGGTAGAGAGGCGCTCATATTTTATCTCTATCTCCACCAGTTTATTCTGTTTCCCTCGAATCCGTAGAACTCTTTTCAGTGGTTTTGAGACATCTATGTTAATTCGGACTCTCACCGACGAGTCCCACCCCAACTCATCCAGGTCCGTTGTGACCACAGTGCCAACCCTGGATGTTATCTCTTCGACGGCCTGTCTGTGCCTGAACCCTAGGGGGATCCCTTAGAATCTAACCCAGAACAAGCTGTGATCGATAACTATGTCCCCCGGTTGCTCATTCGATTCTATGTCTTTGAACAGAAGGAGTTTATCATCAAAGTTCCACGGAGCTCCTTCTTCAACCTTTTGCTTGTTGCGCCAATCAAAGAACTGTATGATAAAGTGGACTCCTTCGATCTGTTTAAAGATGACCTTGTCGTGAAGCCCCCACACTTGGGTCAAGGTGCGCTTCATCGCCCAGAAATTTGTCAGTCTGCCTGCTAGGATCCGCGCTACCAGTGCGAGTTTCAGATGGCCTTGATCCTCCGCCCCCGCTGTCCGCGTTACTTCTATCGGTGTCTCCTCCTCCGGTGTCAACTGTAACCGCGCACACCGTTCCGCCAGGTCGTCTGCCATCGCTGGAGTAGGACCAGGGAGATCACCCAAACCTTGAACCTGCAAGAGAAAGACCACGAGTGGAGGAAGATATCCCACGCTGCAAACCCTAATCGCCTAAGTGACGGGGAAGCCGTGAGGAAAGAAGGCTCTGATTTGTATAAATGAGGGAAAAAGGTAATTTAAATCTAGAATTGTGCTCAAATTGCACAAGGAGTCCAAAAAGAATATAAAAGAAGGGAAATTTATGAAAAAGGTCCAAAGGGACTATAAGGCCAAGAAAAGTTCAAAAGTGGGTAAATTGCAGGAAAGACCCTGAGATTCAGTATGTTACAGCACACCACCCCTTAAAGAGGATTTCGTCCCCGAAATCAAAACAAGAGGGAAGAGAGGGTGGGTGTGTAACTTCCCAACCTTAAACACTAGGTTATAACCCTTAATCTAGGGTACAACACAAAATCTACATAAGTCAGGTGTTACTAAGGTTTCCACAAAACCTATAGCCTTTTATCAAACTCAAATTAACATTTTTACCTTATTAATATAATCTCTAACATGAAGAGGTATCATATTTATTTTACTATCGCTTGTGCCACATTTTATTCAAAACAATTACATCTCAATATTATATCATGTGTATTTCCCTCATCAAGGGTTTTAATCACAATTAGGGTTTACTAAGCCATTTCAACATTAATTAATGTATTAGGTCAAAAACCTTAATAACATGATTTAATTTTCCGTTATCCTCTTAAAACTATCATGTAGAATTATCACACATTATTTTGTAGAAAAAGTTAATATTATCCAACAAGTTATTAAGCCTATAATAATTCCAAATAATGTTCATATTGTACATTGTCATATCATCTTTCATACCCATATTATTGACATCATTAATCATTTTCATCCATTAAACTTCATATTATAAAGTATACATATTTTACTTCACATTAGGCATTTATGAATATTTATGCGAATCCAATTATTCAATATCATGTTTGAGTCATTATATGCATTTTAGTGAATATGATGTAACACATTAAATATTAATGAATTAATTCATATATCAAGTTATGATTAGGTGTTCATTAGAGAACAAGGTGATATACCTTACATATATTGATAACCTTGTGACTATAATCCATTTACATGCATCAAGGTATATTATGTGATGATGACACCTAATGTCACTAATGTATCATGAAAGGCATTAAGGGTATATATATGTATATGTTGTCAAGGCTATATGATTACATATTAGGGTTTAGGTCAACATCATCATTACATGTTAAAGCATCCTTAGGGTACATTATCCATACACATTTTACCATTAGGGTGGCATAGTCAACGTTATGTATATTCACCATTAGTAACGAGTAACCCATTATTATGTGAATCAAGCCTATATTAAGGTTCAAGCATATGAATTATCTCTATATGACTTACTACATATTCATGTGTGTATAAACAAACAAGTTGAATTACAAGTATAATGTGTTTGGTAAATTTCTTGTTCACATAAGTTATTATGTACATATGTCCACATAGATAGGGTTTCTAACTCTAAAGGTATTTGATTTTGCTTTTAATTGGGATTCCATCCCCCTAAAAAGGGATTTCGTCCTCAAAATCAGATTTGCAAAACCAAATAGGGTACTAACACCATTACCATCACTCCACCACTTAAAAGGGTCAACTAAGTCAAACTAAGCTAAGGGTAAAAGGTACATAAGGTTCAACACTAAAAGGACTTACTAACCAAGCTTCAGGGTGTAACATAGGGTACACTAAACCCTAAACATAGGAGTATAAGGTATTTAAGGATGATTTTTGTGTAAGAGATCAAATCAACACTTATGGTTTTCCTAAGGTATTCAACAATTAGGCAACATGCCCAAAGATAGACTATTTCGAGTTGTCTGTATCAGATCAGGCCAGGCCAGGTCATATGAGCTCAGGAGTCCTCATTACTAAGCTAGTGGGGTGGAGGAAAATATTGCCAGCCCCGAAGCTCTGACCATTTCTAGACACCATCACTTTCAACTTCTTGCTCTAGTAGCTTCTCAATAGACAATTCACCAAAAAGTTGACAAATTTTATTTTTAATTAATTATTATTATGATACTAAATCAAACTTTCATGCTAGGTCAACTCTAAGGTGAAAAACTAACTAAAGGGAAACTATATACTCTAGGGAGACAATTTTTGAATTAGTCAATAATTTGACTACCTTGATGCTCTGATACCATGCTGTAAAGACATAGTCTCTACTATTAAACATGATAAACAAAAACACCAATTGTGTGGCAGCAGAAGAAATAAAACTTGACTTTATTCAAAATGTCTAAAGAGTACATTACAAAATTTCCATAAAGGGAGTACAACTTTATACAAAACATAGGATCTAGGTAGAGGAAGACTTAGACTAAATCAATATTGTCTCCAAACAAAACAACTTAATATATAAAAGCAACTATGATCATGCAAGCTATATGTTCCTTTTCTTCTTGTCCTATCCTTAGCCTTAGGTTCACCAAGCTTCCATGCGCACTCTGATCCTAGCCTGGATGGTTGGGATCATCCAGCAAGAGAAGGATAAAAGTATGGGTCAATCAAAAGGAATAGGACAAGTAATAGTCAACAACATTGCATAATAAAAGATTCTCTATGCTACAAGATTTTAAAAGAATGAGGTGGATATTCAAATAAGAATAAGAGAACTGCCATAATCAATCACCACAATAATAATCACATAGCATGAATATATTAAGACACAAAGTCATCCCAATGTAGGGTGAAGCACCTACCAGACCTCACCAGTGGTAGGGGGACTAAAACCCCAGTGCCTAAAAAGTGGCAGGGGGACTAAAACCCCAGTGCCTAATATATAAAATGGCAGGGGGACTAAAACCCCAGTGCCTGATAGGAGGACTAAAACCTCAGTGCCCTATGGGTGGTTTGTACTCATGTACACTACATTTTCATTTGGCCTAAAATACATCATGCTTAATAGTCACTTGGCAGTAGTGAGAAGTATAACAACATTGCAACATAGCATTGGGAATAAAACCCAAGAATCAATAAATAGGCCATCATAGGCAACAACAATATCCAAGAACTCTAAGTAAATGAGCCAACATATGTAGTAGCAAGATTCATATAATGAATGGGCCACAAAGGCAAAAGAAGCATAAAATAAGTAAAGATCCAAATAAAGGCATTTAGGAGGATATCAAGGCTAGAACAAAATGTTTGTAGGGTTGGATAAGATCCCAACTGAAGAGTAGGTTGATTGCACAATATACATTCCACATAGATTTCACATTCATCATAGATGTTCACATAAATATGATTCACATACTAAAATAGGATCCACATACCTATTTTAATTAATTACCATCACATACACCAATCTGATTGTATCACCATTCCACAATATCCTAGTTGCAAACATTACACATGTATTAATATATATAAAGACATAAAGCATAGGAAAAACCCTAATTTTGGAACTTATCTACAAAACCACAGTATAGGGTTTAAAACCTAGTCTAATAGATTAGTCGTATTCTCCTGAATAAGCAAACATATTTTATTTTACAAATTGGAGTTAAAATGAATTAATTATGTATTTTAGAACATCTTATACACTTAAAAAGGCATTCAAAGAAAACTTCAAAATAGGAATCCAAATCATGACTCAAAAACTCTAAAATCGAATTCTACATTAAAAATCCTTTCCATTGACTATTTATTTGCATTTTTCTGACATGGGAATTATTTATTATGAATTAAATCATCTCAGCCAATCAGAAAGCAAGAAAAATCGACGTAGGATAAAAATCTTACGCCAAGGGCGATTGAGCAGAGGGAGAAATTACCAAAATACCCTTGTGGGTTAAATAGGTCTATCACAGTCGTAGGGGCACTTTTGTCATCTTTACATCTTGATAAATCACAGCTGAGAAATCAAAACAAGATGGGAAAGGTCAGAAATTCCCATGACCTGTTACTTGGTAGATCAACACTGCGTGGGGTGTTAAGATCATTTGTTGAACTGGGATGTTCCTCTCATATCAATGGTGAGAGCTCCTAACTTCAGAGATGACATGCGATCCAAAACGTGAAGGCAAGGCTGACATAGGGAAAACTGAGGTTGCAGGGATCTTGCTCGCATCAACCCGAGGCAACGGAGCAAAAGTCTGATGTCGGGGGAGCTCAGGAGCAGAAGAAGTCACTCCAGACTTGGTCGGAACAGGGGAAGGATCATCGGGGAAAACCACCACAAAAACGTGACAAAGTAGGCAACTGAGATCGGGATTAGCTTTGTGGATCCAAGGTGAATCAAGGGAAGGCGTCGTCGAGGGCGGAGAAGCAACCAAGCCCAGAAATGGCAGGCACTGGTGGAGGAGCTTCATGGTGTCTATAGGACCCGGCCCCAGGGGAAACCGTGGGGCAAAGCAATACTAGGTGAGTGAAGAGCGGTGACTGAGGATGCTTACCACACAACTAATTGGCCCAAGGTGGTCGGAGCAGGCAACCCTGGCTCGCCATTGCCAGAGAAGAAGAGCGGCCAGGTCTAGGTACCTCAGGCTATGTCGGGAGGAATTGGAAGAAGAGGAAGGTAGGTCGGGGTCTGAGGGTGGTATTCCCGGCCTTGAATAGGAAAAAGGGAACTCTACCCCGCTCTGTAACCTTTCCGCGAAGAAGAGGAGAATGGCACAAATGGGTGTTTCATCCATAGTGAGAGGGAGATGATGAGTAATGGCTCAATCAAAGCGTCGGAGCAAGGCGGTTCATTTGGAAAAGAAATCTTGTAAAAAGGTCGCGAAACGACAGAGAACGGAGTTGAGGAGTCGAGCTCGTTACACATGTAACGGCTGGAGGTAGAAGACAAGTTCCGGGTCGTTGGATGCGGGTCAGGCTTCATGCGAGCCACTGGATCAGTGTCCACGATGGACCCATGTGGATGTGTCATGCGTGACACTGATTAAAGCCGAACTTTATTGCTACAAATTCGATATCAATGAAATCAATACAATATTATGGTTACACCATATTAAAAGATTATAGAATGGATTTGAAGGGTCAAATGAGGTTCAAATGACACCAAATTTTAACCACAGGTTCACATTAAAGTCTAGAACAATGCTATGCAATTAGATTCTCATATTTATATCCAATAAGGCCCTGAATAAATATATTGCTCATTAAAGTGTATATTAATATATTAAAATGAATGAGTTATTTGAAAGGACTTCTTTTAATGAATTGCATGAGTGAATTTCGAGATATCCATCCATTATTAGTTTTAAGAACGAAAACTCATCATTATATTCTATTTATATATATTATTATCATTTTTTAGGAGAGAGAAGGAAATTAGGTTAATTACACTCATAATTAATTCAAATACACATTATTACTAATATATTTATCCAAAAAGCTATAAATTAATATTATCTATTTATATTCTCACATAAAATTCCATTTTGCATTATTAGCCCTTAATAATTACCTTAAGTGGGTTATTTGTGTAAACACCCCTTCATTTGTATAAATGAGGGAAAAAGGTAATTTAAATCTTCAATTGTGCTCAAATTGCACAAGGAGTCCAAAAAGAATATAAAAGTAGGAAAATTTATGAAAAGGGTCCAAAGGGACTATAAGGCCAAGAAAAATTCAAAAATGGGTAAATTACAGGAAAGACCCTGAGATTCAGTATGTTACAATTGTTGAGTATGCATGGTTCTTGGAGAGTACATCCTTGTCATCCTGATCCCAGGTGTCTAGGGAGGATGGTTGTGGTCATACATATCCCTTGATTTGAGAACGACTACAATCGTGTCTTGATGATTATATATGTGATGTGTTTGGAGGACAACTGAAGTTGCATCTCAATGGAAGGCATTTGTACCCTATCTAGTGTTGTGACTGGTACCAAGGGTGGACTAAGTGTTTTTAGTTTGAGTATATGTCACTGGTGGTAGTTTGACTGATATGGCACTGCATTAAAGACTCATACAAATTGAGTGTGGAGAAGATTTTAGGATTTTGGCTCTTCCTAGAAATTGTATGGAACTAATTGTGACCAAGAGTTTGTCAGTTGGAGTTTGAGTGGTACGACTCAAACTCCCAAAGTCTTAATAAAAGATGTAATACAGTCATGTAGTATATTTGGTTAGGGTTAAAAATACTTCTCATTGGATGTTTACCCTTGCCTTATTTTTATTTTTGCTTAGTCATTCTACTATGTGGTAATAGAAATCAAGTATTATACATGTTCTTCATATTCCTTCTTATTTTGATAGTTTGCTTATCTAATTTTTCAACCTTCTTAACTTGTATAATCAGTTTTAAGTATTCTTTTAGTTGAATCTGCTCATCCTATTTAATAATAATATATTTGTGGTAACAATAATCATTGGTGAGGAGTTATATCTCTTGTTGGGACATGGGTCTCACCTCATGGGTTTACACACCTTTTTAGGTAGTCGGCGGTGACGTTGTGGAGATCGTGATGTTTTGGAAGAGAGGCTCAGAGGTTAGTAGTCATTGAAGGTTGGATATGTTTCTAGTGTCGTGTAGTAGATTCATCATACCATCCTTGTACTCTCAGGACTAGGAAGGGATGTGTTTTTTATATTATCTATAGAATATTATGAGGTTTTAGGTAGTATTATGTGGTTGTATATATATAGGGCATGTATTTAATACCCGCACAAGTAGCTACCCGCCCCCTATTTTGGTTTTTTATTTTATTTTCTTACTTTTGACATGTAGAGTGTTATGTTACCTTGCACGTTGTTACTTTTCATGCATAGATAGTTACATTTGCAACAACTATAACAAATATATGATTATATATATATATATATATGTGGGCATTCATTTAATACATGTACGGGTAACCTGGAGTTTGCTACCCGGCAGCTAAAAAAGTAACTCTTCTTGTCAGAAAAGTAATCCTGCTATCAAAAAAGTAACTATTTTGATTAAGAAAAAGTAACTATGTGACCGGCTTAAATCACGCGTCCAAAAGGAGCAGATTAAATTATTCAGACTTTTAAAGAGATAACCCGACTCTCAGGCCCCCGCAATGATAACGGGGTATGATGTAGCGATCGGGGTCAAACACAGGGACAAGGTTAGTAGTGCTAGGAACGCGGAATCAACACTCTATACTCCGGTATAAAAGAGGATTTAAAGGATTTCCCCAAGGAACAACAACTTGAAAACAAGAACAACAAAGCGAAGGAAATAAAAGAAAACAAACTATAATGAGAATATGGGAAAACTCAGACCGGGGTTCCCTAACCAAAACGTCCCTCCAACAAGCATACTATCTCTCTCTCCTACATACTCATATCAAAATTACAAGCAACCATAAAAACACCTATTCCAATCTCTCTCGAGATGAGGATAGGACTAGGCTTGAAAGAAGCCTCTCTCTCGAGATGACAACTCAAAAACCCCACAGCAAAACGTATGGTTTAAAGCATTAGCAATCCAACACTCTCATGCATTCATGCTACTCCATGTCACGGGATAAAAGTGATATTACTCTCTCGAGATATCAACAATCAAACATCACAAGATGATAGCTAAGCATACAAGTGAAGCGTTAAAGAAAGTTTGTGGAAATAATTTTTATATGAGTATGTATATTCAGACAAGAAAGGATAGATACGCTGCCACAATGAAACATTATAAAGAAAAATAAACCAAAAGACTATCTCCAATGGAGTTACAAGAAAGATGATGGTTTTAGGGTTTTAGGAGTTTTGTGCAACAGTTTCTGAGGAGTTAAAACTATTGTTAAGGCAAGGCACGAAGGAAGAAAACTTAGGAATAACGAGCGGCAGCGGAAAACATCCATCACCCTCTTCTCTCAAATAGGGTACCTCCAACTAAATGACAACACCCTCTCTCAAAGGTAATGGACATAGGTTGGAGTGGGAAGGCAACCCGAAGCAGCACCGACCCTGGGTACTCTCGTAATCCCAGATCAGACCAAGCTCTAGAGTTACAACATCCTTCTCTCGAAGGAGCTGAAACGGGAAACATGATTCGATATCTAGTCAAAACATGATCCAATAATACAAGATAGAGCCCAGATGTTATATAAGAAATCATCCTACAAAAGGGAACCAAACACAGAATAATAGGTATTAAATTCCACAGATTCTATAAGCATAGACATTGTGTAAAAAGGGTTCAGTTACAATGCATAATAAATGAAAGTAAATGCTGAAAAGGGAAGATAGGTATCAGCCTCCTTGATGTGGGAGGTTGATAAACAGCAATAGACCCCTAAGGCACCACTAACCCGATACCGGGAAGGAGCTCTGCCCGATATGCCTGTGTCGGGTAGCTGCCATGTCGGGCGACATACCATGACAGTCTGGCATATCGGTCAGGGCTCTCTACCCGATACGGTCGTGTCAGGAAGCCACCCTGTCGGGCGACACGCCCTAATGATTGGTAAGTATCGGGTTCGATATCATGTTGGGTTATATATGACTTAGGTTCTCGGGTTCCTTGTATCGGGTGTAGGGGGCGAGCCATCTCGGGTTGAAGCCCATCTAGGAACCCAACACACTAGGTGGCCTTCTTGGTTGTATCGGGGTGTTGCGGCTACCGGGATGGGTTCTAGTGAACCACTCTCATCCCTCTCGGGTTGGGAATGAACTCACCTAGTGTCATAGTTATGACTTAGGTTCTCGGGTTCCTTGTATATAACCGTGTTTTTGAATCTGTTATTGCAAACCTAACTATCTATGCATGAAACTTTACAGTTTGCAAGGTAATGTAACTATCTACATGATAAAAGTAAGAAACTCAAAAAAAGTAACCAAAATAGGGGGCGGGTAGCTACCTGTGCGGGTATTAAAGATGGACCCTATATATATATATATATATATATTTGTTGTGTATTCTACCCAGATTTACTGTTTTAGTCATATAGTTACTTTTTTATCGTCATAGTTACTTTTTTGTCCATCGAGCTGAGTTACTTTTATGACCATATAGTTACTTTTTAGGCTGATGGGTAGTGAAATCCAGGCTACCTGTACGGGTATTGAATGAACGTACATATATATAGGGTATATATTCACTTCCCATGTGGGTAACTAACTTTAGTTACCTGTGGATTCATTTTTATAATAGAAAGGTACCTATTTGTAATGAGAGTGACAATGTTTGTAATGAGATGACAAAATTTGTAATATAAACACTCATTTTGTATTAAAATGTAAACTACTATCATAAATATCATTTTTACTGTAATCAGACGTGTAATACAAAATGAGTGTTTTGTTACAAATTTAGTCATCTCATTACAAACAATGTCTGTCTCATTATAAATATGTATCTTTCTATTACAAAACATATGCACGAGTAACTAAAGTTAGTTACCCATACAGGTAGCGAATAAATGGTCATATATATATATATATATATATATATATATATATATATATATATATATATATATATATATATATATATATATATATATATATATATATATATATATATATATATATATATATATATATATATATATATATATGTGTGTGTGTGTGTGTGTGTGTGTGTGTGTGTGTGTGTGTGAGCATGGTTTTTTATAACGGGTGTGGCCTCAACAACTGTACATATGTATAGACTTGATATGGTATGTGATATGTGATACTGGTTATGGACCTTGTTGTA
The DNA here is from genome assembly GCA_963693085.1 of Alisma plantago-aquatica. Classification (NCBI taxonomy): domain Eukaryota; kingdom Viridiplantae; phylum Streptophyta; class Magnoliopsida; order Alismatales; family Alismataceae; genus Alisma; species Alisma plantago-aquatica. Next base: position 1,113,131,509 of record OY856409.1, on the reverse strand, counting down.
ATATGTTTCCGCATAGTGATGGTTATATGTGGTTGGTTTTAATTTACCTATTGTTTTGGGTAACGTGGTTGTTTAGTTGTTGATCGTACACTTTTTTTGTGTTACCTTGTTCGTGTGGCATCGGGGTGTCACATGATGTGTGTGATTTTGGATAGATCAATAGAATCTATTCATTTCTTAAAAACAAAGATTAGTCAGTTTGTGGATAGCCTTACTCGTCCCTACGTCTAAGAGATTGTTTGATTGCATGGAGTTCATGAATTAATTGTGTCTGGAAGAGACCCTCAATGTACATCTGGTTTCTACAACAACTTCCAATGACACTAGGGGTACTTTGCTGAAATTTAACACCACTTTTCGTTGTCAAACAAATGGAAATCAAAGAAAACAATCTAGACCTTGGGAGACATATTTAACTATGTGGATGTTGGGATGGTGGAGTTTTCCTACAACAATAGTTACCATGCTAGAAACAAGAAGTCTCCTTATAAATCTCTTTGTAGACTCCCATGTTGTTCCCAACATGCTCGAATTATGTGGGTGAGAGAAGACTCTAGGTCTAAGATTTTTTTTTGAAGTGGGGAATTTCACCCCTGTCCAAGGTAGCAGGACACCATCAGCTACACCGAGGGCTATAGTTCCTTCCTGTAGTGCCCCAACGAATTCGCTGAGATTTGAACCCGCAACCTGCGCTTCACAAACAACAACATTGACCAACTGAGCTAGTTGGCAAGTGCACTCTAGGTCTAAGATAGTCAAACTTTTTGATAAAGTTGATCAATTCATAAGAGACTTTTGGAAGTGTTTAGTAGATAGAAGGGATATGCTAACAAGAAAAGAAGGAATAATATATACATGTATACCTATAGCAATGATATGTATCAACCCATTTCGAATTGTGGAGTGCATTGGAGACCTAGATATAAGACAACTACGTTTACAAGATTGTCCAACATGCATGATGTGTTCCGTGTATCTACACTGAAGGATTATGTGCATGACCCATCCTTTATCCTAGAAAATGTCATAACTGATCTACATCAATATTAGACATATAAGGAATGATCACTCAAGATTTTAGGATGTTTTTCCCATAGGTTGAGGAGAAGGATCAATCTTATGTTAATAGTTGCTTGATAAATTTATCACGGGAAGGATGCAATTTGGTATCTAGAAGTAGAGATGCAAGAAAATTACCCTCACTTGTTTGGTAGGGCTTTAAAATTAAGGAAAATATTCATATTCAGACGTAAGTATGTAATACCTACACTAAAAGGATTCTAGAAATTGGAGAAGTTAGGCGAGAAAGCTAAATCCATTACATTCTCCATTAATTATAGGGAAATAAACCTTTCACATCCTCTTTCCCCTCTCCTTACCTCCTTCCCCAACTCTCTTCCCCTTTGACTCTATGCCTATAAAAGGTTAGACAACCCCAACAGTGCACTTCACTCCACAAAAAATACATATTCCTTATAAACATCAATCACCTCCTTATTCACATAACCAGCCACCTCCCTATATAAGACTCCCTCTCCATCATACCTCCCTACTCCCATTGTCTATTGCCCCTTGTAATATAAGCCCTAACATTACTCATGTCCACTACAACATCATGTGAAGGAAACAGTGGCATAGGGACTAAGCTTTTTCACAAAAGCAATGAGGTGGAGTCGAATTGAGGAGTGGTGGTGGTGTGGGGTTCTCAAAGACTACATTCTAGGATACATGTTCATAATATTTTCCAAACTAGGAATGTAGACTGGATCCCACCTTTAGAAAGTATGATTGAGGTAGTCATTACCTTGGTAACATATTACACATTATATACATTGAGTAGAATAACTAATGTGGTATCCATAATGGTATTATATACTTGATCATGTTTCATACACATCGATGATATGTTTCACGATTAAGGAACTACAAAATTTTAAAAGTAATGAGAAAATCATGGTCCTAAATAAATACAAAATATTGAAACTTGCATTTTGGATTTATTTACTAGACCCAATACTTCATGCATTGATACCTTCTAAATCTACTTTATTTACTTATATGTCAAGCATAATGTGTACAATTCATATTTTCAAATAGTAAGACTTATTAAAATTCTTTCTTAGGTGTGTAATGATGATTGATTTGCATGCTACTAAGATATATTGGTAATGATGGCACTGTCATAAATGAAATCCGCAATAATCACATAAGCTCTTAGTTTTTAAGTAATAATTAGGTTCCCCACCCCCAATGGTATATGATTACTATGGTTTCTTATGGCTCGCCTCTATGGGATGATGGCAGTAGGCCACTTAGACTCATATTGATTGATTGATAGGAATGGGCGGCGAGCCCACTAGAAAATTCTAAAATGATGCTTTATTCTTCTTAGGATAGAAATGGTTTTGTTGCCCTATCTGGACCAAAGGACTACATGTCTTGGTGGTTGGGGTTATTTTTGGTTTAAATTTTGTTAATATTGATTGAAGATACACATTTGACCCATCCATAGATTATTTAAAGTTATTATTGAATAAATGATCATAAGTATAAGACTAGTCCATCATAAAGATTGATTGTACTTGTTTACCTATTATATTGGTTATGTTTGGAAAAAGAATAAAACATCTTATAAGTTTAATGGTCTTTAGTCAAATGGTGGCTCTATCTTCTTTGTCTTGCACTGTGATTGACATATTGAGATCTTGTGATCGTCTAAACGTCTAACCTTACTTGTACATATATTTATTAAAAATGAAAAATATGAGAATTTTCAACACATTATTGTTGTCTTTATCATTGTTGTTGTGTTTTTGTTGTTCTTCTCTCCATAATTTTGCACTTTGGTTTGCGTTTGGGGTGTTACAATGTGGGTTGTGCTGAATGATATGAGGATGATTATTATTGAGTTTGATAGTAATGTGTCCTTGTAAACTCCTATTGACTGGCCTCTAGACTCTAGCTCTATACTTTCCTATCTACAAGTGGTTCTTGCATCTCATGGAGTTAAAATTAAACATCCCTCCAACCTACAAGAGAAGAAGATAAAATATGTATGTTGATCTGCTAATCAAATGGGCAACCAAACAAGATGACACAGTGTGCACATGGGATAGTTGTCTTGAATTTTGTTTCTTATGTTTACAAGGACGAGTTGGAGACCCCAATTGGTAGGAGCATAATCCAAGGAAGTTGCATAATTTCAAGGAATGAAATTGAAGTCAAAGGACCCATAAATAAGATATTCATTAATTTAATTAATCAAATGAAAAAATTTAGATCATAGCATAGGACCTTTCAATAAGAATTCAAAATATGTAACGAATATTTTAACCTTATAAAATAAATCATATATTTTATTTAATCTATTTCTATTCTTTTATCAAAAAACAATAAAATGATCTCATATATCTCTCTCTTGTTTGAAACATTTTCCACTAAAATAATATCTTTATTCAAATAAATGATAAACAATGCCTCCCATAAATTTCATGTCTCTCACTCCTACTTATCATAGAATTCATTAAGATTACTTCACATTCTCTTAGACAAAATCTTCTCCTTCTCATACACTTTTATTCACCCCCCACAACCACTTCCACTCTCTCCGATTCATCTCCCATTCTTTACAACATTGTCTTTATTTCTATATTCACCCCAACCCCTGCTACTTGTTTTCATCATGAACCACACGCGTTCTCTCCCCGGAGAGAGTTGCCAAGCTTGAAAGGAGCTCATATTTACACACAACGAATGATAATACTAAGTCTTTGATCATTATCATCATCCTCAAATAGTGAGCTCGTATGTTTTTAGTTGACATATCAAGAATCCAAATTTTATTGATACCTGGATTTCTTATTTTCTCCTCATTATAAATCCGAAAGGCTTTATGAAAGAGGTGCACGTAATCAACTATCTCATGAATATTAACCACGATAATTTATTTGCTTGATTCTGTCTTCACTCTTTCTGACTTCAGACATGGAAAATGGCACATGCTTCCGTAGAGTACCTCATACAAGTGATATTCCATAGCTTGGCCAGGAAAAATTATATGATGATATTTTTTATTGTTACTTTCTAGAGATGGTTAACTTATCATTTCATATGTTTCTTTTCTATTTATTTATTTGCTTGTAATCTGCTCTAGCAGCTACAGAACCGCACAACATTACCATTTAGCAAATTTGTGGACATGGTATCACAAAAAGTTGTTGATTCTCTTTGTTACTAAGATTGTCTTATTCTTTTTGCTTAACTACTTCAAGTGTGAATGCTTAATAATTTTCAATTTATCACAGTTCTAATGAAGAGTTGTTGATTGTTCCAATGGATTCAGAATACACATGAGCAAAATGTCTCAACAACCGGTATGTCGGGCGTGTTTTCCCAACGAAAATGTGGACATGTCATATGTGCAACATCCAAGTTGTGAGATAACCTTCCATTTGGCTTTTCAGTTGTATGTGCAACTCTTGTGATGAATTTCCAAGTAGAGATGGCTTCTTGGCTGCTTATTCCTGTGATTGTGGATGTGGTACAAAGTTGACATATAGCTTTACAAATGGAGATCCTTATTGTTATCATTTATTGTATCTTATATAAACATCAATAAACAATATTAGTATACTGACCAAGTATAATTCATTTATTTTAGTGCAATGTATAAAATTTGTTTCTTCAATTTGTTATATGTTTATAAAGAACTTTTCAATACAACATTTAAACTTTGATGATCATAGATTGTGTACTTCAATTTAATTATAGTTGATATTATTTTTCACATGCATGGCACGTGTGTTTATTCATTAACTTTTAGATCTACTTTACAGTAAACTTGCAGAATACTTCTATTTCTTTTATTTTTCATGGGATAGTGCTGGCATTATTTTTTGGCCAAGATGTTATCTTACTTGGATTGTAGGACATGTACGATATACATATGATTTTGACTAGAGGGAGGAACATTGTTTGCTGAAATGCGCTTGACGTTAGTATTTGGAAATACATTATCATCTTGTGAAAAATATTACTCAAATAATCTAAGGTTGTTCCGCTTGGGCAATTCAAGCACAACAACGCCAGACGTGGTGAAAACGTGGACCTTTAGGCTAGGTTTGTTACGTGGTGAATAATGGGGAGGGGAATGATAGGTGAAACAAAATATGTTGTTTATTTGTCATGGTGATAAGGGATCATGGTGAATCCATGGTGAATCCGTAGTGAATTTTGGTATATTTTTGTCCCCATAAAAAAAGTATGGTGAATCATGGTGAAAGAAGTTTCTTTCAAGACTCCACTACTTATTCAGACACATATGCAAAAAAATGTTCTACTAAATATGATTCTAACTTATGTAGGGTGTTTTTGATAAAGAATTATCCCTCCCCATCCCTATAGCCATGTAACAAAAAATATTTTTTTAGTTTTTCTCCATCTCTATCATTATCACCATGCACATGTTAACAAACAACACATTTTAACTATTTCCCCATCACCCTCACTGTCTCCTTTCTCATCATCATCAACGTTCCTATCACCATCAATTTATTCTCCACGTACCAAAATTAGTGTGGATTTATATATGAGCTAAGAAGGTCCTAATCTCACTTTAATCCAATTGCTAGCCTAACTTATGGGAAACAACGAACGAGATAAGTTGAGTTCATGTCATGCCATACTATTTATCAGCAAAAAGAACATTGACCATATTTAGGACCCTTTGGATCCCGTCTATACTAAGTCCAGACTGGAGCTCTTTTTTTTTTCCTAATCTGTATTTCTCTCGGTAAGGAGACCACCATTCTTGCTTCCACAAATCGTAACTCCATCAGCAACAACAAACTCCCACGGGCCAAAGTCAGATGAGAAGAAGAGGGAAATTGTTACTTGAAAACAGAATTTGCATTCGTTATATGCACTTTAATTGCAGAACTGTTTTAGTATGCTTGAAAAAAACACTTCTTATGTTACAATTGCAGATCTGTTTTAGTATAACTGTAGTATATGTATACTACACAATGGTTGCAGAACTGTTATTAGAAGTATAACAGACTACAATTCGTATGACTGTTTTCTTAACCCTTCGGAAAAGATAACAAGAGTATAAATAACGGCCGACGATTGTTCTGTCTGGCAGAGCTGTCGTATATGTCTGTATGTAATAGTGAAAGATATGATATCAGAATTTTGAAATGTAAAATCCAACAATTCAAACATAGGAAAACCAACTTTTCAAACTGATTTGTGTGATTTTGCATCATTTTCTACACGGAACAAGACACGATGTAATCTGCTTCTACACCGTACTTTCATTTTACGCAACAAAATGAATGAAATCGAAATGATATGTTACCATTCCAATTTCATCCAAACCAAACATGCCACAACATCCTTTCAATTGTGCCTATCTTGTATTCTTGTTCGTAGTGTTCACCTATAATTCATACGTGCGCACTCCATACAAAGGGCATATAGTGCTGGCTATCTTTTCCTTAAGATGGAAGTTGGTTTCACCCAACTTATAGTCGCCAATTTTCTTCTGGTGATCTTAATGATACATAAGTTGCCAATTTTCTTTTGATCTTAATGACACATCGAATAAAATTGATTTTTTTATCATTACGAATAAAATTGTTTCTGTAATGAAAGACATCAAAAGGAATTGGTTAGATACATTCTTCCAGGCTATTCTCTCGTCTCCTTTAAAGATATGAATACTGTTCTTCAATCAGTAATCGAAAACCAAAATCATCGTATTTCAAATTTCAGAAATCTGGCGAGTAATCAGATCATATCGTACTATATCCTTGAGATTTCTCCTTTGCTATGGTTCTCAGGACTCGCCCCGACGAAATTATCAATGTTATGCTTAAGTTGTTTAAAGACGAAAGTGTTTCTTGTATGTATCATTAAAAGATGCTGAAATTTTCAACCGCGATACGTTCAGTGATGTGACGTTTCTTTCTTAGGGAATCATTTGGAATGGTTTTCTTAGCTGTCCACTAGCAAGAACTAACTATGAACTTTCTTTGTTTTGAGGGAGAAAAAAATTATTGTCTCAATCATAACGAGAGTACGGGCTGCAGTAGCTACAGACAAGAAGTTGAGAGAGACGGAACACAATTTGTCCAACAAAATGTATGTAAATTTTGTGTTGGAATCTTTTGTTAGTAGACAATTGGCATCATGTACCAGATGATCAATGTATTTGATGACCATGTCACCTTTTGTAAGGAATTCAAGAGGCTATTTTATTCACTCTCTAAGTGAATGCATGCAAAATTTCTGTTAGAATTTTTTGTTAGCAGGCAATTGGCATCCTACATCATATCATCAACGTATCTAATGGATATTTCACCTTTTGTAGGGAATTCTTGAGGTAATTTTGTTAACTCTGTCCTCTCCATGCAGACATAAAAAGGTTCATAACATGCTGTACAAAAGGATATTCAATAGTAAAGTAAGGAAAAACTAAGGCCCAGTTTGGCCGCTGTTTTTGTGAATACTGGTAGTTGGTATTATATTTGATCACGGTCGCCGTAGTAAGCAGAACTCAGAACTGCTGCTCCTGAATTGTCGTAACAGTAAGGCGTGCTTCTCTAATCACGCCATGTTCGGCGGGATGAACAACTACCACACTCCTCATACTATTTCTGCTATTCCTTACGCTGGCTGACACCCGCCTATAGCATCTCGTTGCTCGGCCACCCTCAGCTCAACATATTACCGCTGATAAGAAATTTACTATATGCCGATCATCAGGATTTAGGAAGTCAGCACCCAAACCACCCCTAAGACAAAGATTGATCATCAGATGCACAGCGAACGGTTCTTTCAAATTTTCAAACTATATCCCACACGTGAGCCGCCTTTAAATATGCATCTGGCTATACGCAAGTAAATTTAAAATCCTCTTCCAACAATTAGTTTAATAAACCCGACCTTTTTCCAATCAGACCATCCGTAACTTTAGAATGCGTCTTCAAACAGCACCTTATGTTTCACTTGAATGAGAAGTCCATGATAAAAATGGGGTTCTTATCGGCTGTTATCGTTGTCATGCTTACGCCTGTCTTTTTGGTAAGGAAACTAATGGGTATTGTATAAATAAGTTAGTTTACTTCACGCCCATATTCCTGGCCATTATTATACTAGACAGAAAAGGCGGAAAAATGAACAGCCTGCGACAATAAAGTGAGTGGAACAGCGGAATGGTATGTGGAATTCAAACACTTCTTCGTCAATCTTTCGTGGTGTAGCCCTCCAACTTTGAATCGAGACTAAGGCGTGGACCCCTCCTTTCCTGTCCTAGTTTTAATTGAAAATAATAAACGTATTTTGTAAGCCTTCCCCGTCTTTGAAACATAGCTGTGATGGATTAGTTAGAGCACAACATGACGCGGTTAAAAGACGTTGCGTCTTATATCTGGACATAATTGTGATTGGAGCATTTTGCAACTGTCAGAATAAAGGCAAGGGTGACACATGTAGGGAGGGCCATATGCAGCTGGTTCCCATGTGGATCTAGTGCCCTTCATGTCTTAAATGAAAGTCACATATTGCTGAGTGGGAATGCAACACCAATTGAAATTCCATCATGAGGTAGAGGGATTTCTATCCTTTCCCTACAATCTAGATCCCCTTTCACTCATTTGGCTAACCAAAAATTGAATTTGTGGTCAAGGTTGTCCACATAACGTTGTCGATTGCCATCATTGGAGCTAAGAAACCTTTCATATCCATTACCCCCAAGAACATTTGGATCTAAATCTTGATCTTTGATTCCCCATGTCAATTAGCCACTACTAAAAATACCATTACTTTCATTCTATAAAGTAGTTTTCAAAAGGGAAAGGCAGTCTCCCACAGAACTCTCTTGATGTTCACTTGGATCCCTATGATGTATGATACATAGTTTTCCTTTGGTTGAGAGATTATTGTAACCCCGCCCTTGGATAGAATAATTAAATGAGTTTATATACCATTTTTATTATACATCGTGTTGAAGTAGTTTAATGCCACTAAGAGTGCATATATATATATATATATATATATATATATATATATATATATATATATATATATATATATATATATATATATATATATATATATATATATATATATATATATATAGAGAGAGAGAGAGAGAGAGAGAGAGAGAGAGTCGGGCTAGAATACACTCTGAGTGTACGGATCGCACGAATACACTCAAGTGTGTTTGCATATCAAGACTATTTTTTGCAAAACATAAATCGTTGATATTCACCGTTATACTATAACTAGGCTACATACAAATTTTGAGCCCATTTGGATGAGTGTAAGTCACTCATCCAAGGGCAACAAAATCGACGTGCGAAACTAATTTGAAATGTATAATTTTTGTGGTCTTCATAACATGAGCTATACATATCCAAATGTGCTCAAATTTTGTGTATGAGTTGTTCACGAGATGTTTAAGAAGATCAATAGATTAGATTTTCAAAAAAAAATATTGCATCATGAAAAACTACTTGAGTGTATTCCGCTCCGGATACACTCGAGTGTATTCTAGCCTGACTCTATATATATATATAGACACACACACATATATATTTACATATACACATATATATGCACAAATTGGACCGAAAATCTTTAGAAAATTATACTAATACATGCTATAAGTAATCAAATTTATATTCAATTTTTAAGAGTTTCATATTTATATAAGTTTATTCATTAATTATATATGAAGATAACATTATATAATAAGTCCTTGACTCAGCTCTCAAGAAATTAGAGGCATACTTATTCCACTTTAAAGGTACTTCAGTTGTATTTAGATATGTGCAATTCAAAGACATATTAGTCCAGTTCAAAGGCTCGGAGTGGTTATGTCACAAATGGACTACCCATTTTGAGAAGACTTATTGTATAATGATGGATCATAGCATGCAAAAGTAATTATGAAAAGATCTTTGAAATTAATGTTATATTGAATTTTTATTGAATAATATATTTTATTTATACTTTGAAATTCAATGCCAATTATATTATTGTGAAATCTCTATTATGTGCAAGGCTATGTATGTGATGCACATTTATAGTGAGCAGAAACAATTGTAGTTGTGAGAGTTAGAGGTTTAGAATACTAGGATATCTTCATTGGTGGGACTCTATCTTATGTGATGTTATCAATTTTTCATTGTTATAAGTTTTCTACTTGATTCAAATTCAACAAACGGGAGATGCTCACTCCTAGATTTTTTGTATAAGATAATTGAACACAAGGTGTTATTCTTATTCTATTGTTCTTTATGTATATTTGATCTCGATGTGATGTTTGCACATATCTATTGGTTGATTCTTGTGCATATGTGCTTGTTGTTTTTATGGATAGTGTTGCATGTCACCCCTATCTACATTGATAGCTGACACGGTTTTACCGTGCGTATAACGCAAGTGCACGTGTCTGTAAATACCACAAAGTCTCTACCAAAGAATCATGGCAAACAAAACACCAATTGTGTAGCAGCGGAAGTTAAAACTTTGACTATAGTTAATTGTATAAAGAGTATTGTACAAAATTCCTTAAAAGGGTGTACAACTTTATACACAACAATAGGATCTAGGTAGAGGAAGACTAAAACTAAATCAACTTGTCTCCAAACAAAACAACTTAATATATAGGAAGCTATGTCCAAGATACAAGGTTGAACTCCTTATCCCTAGCCTTAGGCTGGTTCACCATGCTTCAACTGTGCACTCTGATCCTATACCTGGGTGGTTGCGATCACCCAGCAAGAGAGAAATAAAAGTATGTGTTATTCAAAAGGAAAAGGACAAAGAATAATGCACAACATTGCATAATAAAATGATTCACTACACTAAGAGTGTCAAAAGTATGAGGCAAGTATAATAATTAAGAATAAAGAACTTCTACCAAGTTGCATCTACCACAATAATAATCAACAAGCATGAATGATATTTTGACAAAAAATATTCTAATGCAGGGTGAGGCACCTACCATACCTCCACCAAGAGGAGAAGGGAAAATGCACATCCCAAACCTCAAAAGTATATATAATATGGGTAGAAAATGCACATTCCCCAGGGCAAAATTACACATGCCCTCTATGGGTGGTTTGTACTCATGTACACTACATTAGTTATTTGGTCAACAATTCCTCATGCTGAGTAATCCACTTGGAAGTAGTGGAAATATAAATAATATTGCATCATAGAAAATGGGGAATAAAGCCCATGAAACAATCTCAATAAATGAACCAACATTGGTAATAGCAATATTCAAGTATTTCAAATAAATGAGTCAACACAGGAAATAGAAGATTCAATTAAATAAGGAGTCAAATAAAGGCATTAGAGAGAAGATATCAAGACTAGCAATTGCCTCATTAAGAAAATGGGGGTTGGATAAAACCCAACTAAAGGATAGGTTATTTGCACATATATTCCACAATCATAGGATCCATATACATAAATAGGCTTCACATACCTCATTGAAGATTCACATCCATCATTATCACTAATTAGATTGTATCAACATCCATTAACCCTAGTTACAAACATTTCACATAAATTAGCATTTATTAAGCATTAAAGTATAAAGGAAAATACCCATTTTAGACCTTATTCAAAAACCACTGATTTAGGACTCAAAACTAGGACCAAAAGCTCACATAGGTTTCACTGATTAAGAAAACATATTTTATTTCTCAATTTAGAGTTAAAATGCATTAATTATGATTTTTAGAACATTTAACATACTCAAAATGGAATTCAAGGTAAACATCGAAAAGTCATTGGGAATCAGGTCTCAAAAACTACAAAATCATATTCTACATGAAAAATCCTTTCCAACGACTATTTATTTGCATTTTTCTGAGTAAGGACCAATTTACTATGAATTAAAGAAACTGGACCAATCAGATTGCAAGAAAAAGCCACGTAGGCCTAATGCTAGCGAGAGAGAGAGAGCGAGAGAGAGCAAAATGACCAGAGGGTCCTCAGAGTTTGAACAGGAAATGAGCAATGTGGGAGGGAAAATAGGAAAATTTCCATGAGTCATCTTCTTCCTCGTGAGCCAGCCATGGCCGCGATGGAGGTGTTTGCCCAGTTGGGCGTTTTTGTTATACTTGACCAAAATGCGAGTTGAAATACTCTAAACAAAGAGGAAGAGAAACGGAACTCACCTAACCCATTAATTTTCTTGCTGGTGTAGCCTTGTTCTAGGGAGAGCTGTTGCAAGGTCAGGAAGAAGGTGGGGGTGGCGGTGGCTAACCATGGAGTCTACGGGAAAATTGGAACCAGAGAAAGCTCGCAATGATGTCGGCGGAGGTGAGGGAGGCTCCATTTATAGGTGAGGAAGAGTGAAGCACTGAAACACTAGGGGAGATGAGAAGCTTCGGCCAACACACATGGGCGTTTCAGCCACAGTGCGTGGGAGGCGTCGAGTGAGGGCTCAAATCGTGCGGCTCGAGGAGACGAAGCCAACGGTACTTAAATCTTGCAAAACGGTGGAGAGGAGAGGGAGAACGAGGTGGAGGAGCCTAGGTGTCATCTTGGTCAGTGGGTTGGAGGTTGAAGATGACTCCATATCCTTTGGATCGAGATCCAATGGGGGGTCGGGCGCATGACACATGAAATAAATGACATAAATGAAAAATCGATTCATATTCTATAGTTAAACCTTATGGGAACTTGAAAAATCCATTTGCATGCTCAAATAAAGTGCAAATGACCTCAAATTTTAACCATGGGTTAATTACAACACCTAAAACAATTCTATGCCATTAGTTTCTCGAAAATCACATGGTTAGGTCTCTAATTAATTTATAGACTATTAAAGCATATAATAAAGCATAAAAAGAGCAATTAATATAAAGAATATCTTTTAATGACATAATAGGGTATTTCTCAAGATATTAGTCACATATGAACATTATGAGTCATATCTCAACATATAATATTCTTATTAGTACATTATTTCCCTATTTGGAGGAGAGAGAAAGTAAAGGGGTTAATTACTCCCATATATTAACTCAAATACACATTATTACTAATATATTTATCCAAAAAGCTCCAAATTAACATTATCTACTTATATTCTCTCATTAATGGTCAATTGCATAATTAGTCCCCAATTATCACATTAATTGGAACATTTGTGCAAAAACCCATGAATGTTGTAAAATATAGATTTCATTATCAAACTTGGCTCAATTTGATAAGGATGGGAGTAATTAGTGAAGGATGGGAAATTAGTGAAGGATGCCCAAAAGGACTAGAAAGCAAATAAAAGTACAAAAGTGGGTAAATTGCAGGGAGGACCCTGAGATTTAGTATGTTACAGCATCAATGTAATATTGGCCTTTGTGAGGCCCGAGTCAAACACATGGAAACGTAATTATCGGTAGACTACTACTAACTATTCGCAATCAGCTAGACCAATGGGTCAATTGAGTTTGATTTTGAAAAAGAAAATAAAAATAAAAGAAAACAAAGCAATCGATTAAATGGTTGGTTTAATCAATTCAAATGCAATCTCTAAGATTGTAGTTTCACCACGGGTTCTCGTTTTACTAATTCCTACACAATTATCACAACTCATCTCCCATTCCGGATAGTGGCATGTAGTTGGAATTGCTTGCTCCCGTGATACAATTCACTACCTTAATCTAGGTCGGTTCCATGATAGTAGTAACCTATACCCTAGACAAGGTGTATGAAAAGAACAGATCTCTGGGTTTCCACCATTAACCGTACATCGCCTTTTCTAAAGGATTTATTAGTTAATGTGATTATCGCATCTTTTCAACCGTTAATTCTTCATCAAAAGTAATTAAAGGTATTAGATTACCATTATGGTGATCAAGCACAATGATAGAAATGGAGAAAATGACATCATACCATAGATTTGAGAGATAAATAGTGATGAATTATGTAAAAAGAGTCATACAACGATTGCCCGGGCTACTTCCGGTCCTAGAGACAAAGGGTATTAGCCCCGCATGTTCATATCAACATTACACATGGAGAAAAAGTATAGAAACATGGAGAAATGATTGGAAATATGATGTAACCCCTGAAACGGAGAAGATCCATATGATCCTCAGTGCGAGGCACACGTTCTGTAGCCTTCCGGCAGAAGAATCGTCCGTCTATGGCTCTGGTAACATCCAGGGCGTAGCTCTGGGCTCCGTTCTTCGCTCTCCTCTCCTTCGGGACTCATGAAATGGAATAGAACATGAATGACGGCTTTGGGCCATCTTTTCCTAGGTATAGGTACCACTTACGGCCGCCAAAAGAGCACATATGTATGATTGGATTCGTGCTGGATATTTTCCTGATCTGACGGCATCGATACCATCGACGGGGTGTTGATGGTATCGACACCTTAGGGTAGCGATGCTTTCTTCAATTTTTGGAAGCCGCCTGATGGCATCTAGATACCATCAATCATTCTCGTAGATGGTATCAATGGGGTGACTTCTGGCACGCTATTGCACTTTCACGAACATCGACATTGGGTCGATGGTATCGAACTATCTGCTTCCCCTCTGGCTTTGCTACTATTACTCTATCAATGCTATCGACGGGTCTAGGAATGCAAATTGCCTAAAATAAAGAGAGGAACACAAATCAAATCTAAGAAATATGATAATTTATGCAAAACAATGTAAAACAAGATGAATTTGATGCATGCAAGGATAATAGGCTAAAGGAAATGAATCATGCAAAATTAACCACAAATATGACCAATATATGCATAAAATGAGTGTAAAACTAGCCTATAAAAGTGACTCGAAACCCCTACATCAAACTCCCCTAAGCTTGAACTTTTCTCGTCCTCGAGCAAAAAAACTATAGAATACAATTGTGAGGGTCAACTAAAGAACATACTAGCATAACAAACATCACATTATGATTCCCACCTGCAAGGCACATATCGGCCATCATTAACCACGGAATGATAACTACCCTAAAGGTGACAATGATCGTCCATGAGAGGTCTCCACCCCATAATCAATGAACACAATCAAATAAAGTAGATAATATAATAAATTCCTCCGATTCAGGTGTGGTGCATCTTGTGATCTCCTATCTCCATTGCTCATATCCTAGCTACCATCTACATGGAAGCAGATCTCCTGATACACAAGAATGAGGAGATAATCATGGGTGGCCTACCATTTTGAGCAATAGGTGGATGGAATGGGCGGTTGTGGAAGAAAAGAAAACACCATACAGTTTAACATGAAAAACCAACAAAAATGACCTAAATGATGCATATGCATATGCAAATGACCTAATGTCTATATTTTAGGTGGAATGATGCATGCACTACTATTCTGTCTCAATGTGAGATGAAATGTCTAAAAAAACTACATCATGTGCTTATTCTTCCGATTATGCAGGTGAAACAAGTTCCTTTCTCCCTCTAATTTTTACTTATTTCTGAATCCTTTTTTTTCAAGCCCCATTTTTGCCAATTGACTAAGGAAAAGTATAAAACTTTCTCAGGATTATTTTCACATAACTACTACAATTGATGCATTATAATCTACTTTCCAGACAGTATAGAACAAGTTCCCCGCTTTTCTTATTTTTCAGAAGAGATAAGGCACATAATGTCCTATATGCTCAAAAGCATGCAAAATGCAACTATATGAAAGAAATTATACAACTACAATGACATGCACTCTAGAATGTGTGCATGCATGACTAATCTACAAAAAAAATCTTTTTTTTTTCATTTTTTTAATGCAAAATCTAGTTATAATGCAATCCTCCTATCTAAATGACATGCAATTAAGAGATGAAAAAATGTAAGGCGCTCCCAGTTCTTATGGTGGGGGGTGAATGAAGTGAGGTGGATAGATCACAAGACTAAATGACAGAACCATTGGAAAAGATTATATGTCCCTCCTTACTGACATGTGCACAGAGTAACTAAGAGGTTTCTCTCTTCTCACTTCAAATTAAAGTCTTGTTACCGTTTGGTCAGTTTAAGCTCAACATCCATATCCGTCCTCATTTCTTGAACCATAAGGATGTACAGTTATGATCATTTGTTTTAAAGTTGACCTGCCCAATTACTTTCCTCAGTTATGTACCCAATTTCAAACAAGTCAAACTTACAATTTCTTAAAGATTTTTCATTCAGATTCATTTTCTTCCAAACCCCACATGAAAACATTGAGATGACATGCAATTACATTTAGACTCCACTGGTTACACTAGATAGAAAGTGGATCCTAGAAAGCTGAAAATAAACCAAATTACGCAGCTAAAAGAAAAATTGCAAAAAGTTAAGAAAAATGCTACAACAAAAGAAAATGAAATAAAAATAAGATAGAAAATGTTCCATCTCCCCCCAAGCTTGATTTCGACTATGGCCTCATAGTCAAGAACAAACTCAAAAGGTAGAACAGTGATACCCTTCTACTGTTGAGGCGGTGGGTACGGCGGATACTGGTGAGTATGGGGGTTCCACTCTAGGTAATGCCCCTTAAAGTTGGGATAATAGGGAGGCATGGGCGATGGTTGTGGATATCCCCCAAAGTAGTCTCTACTCTAGTAGTGATCGTAGAAAGGTTGATGTTGCTGCTCTATCCTCCCCAACCTGTCGTAGACCTGCTACTGGTTGGAGAAGAGTTGGCACTCATTCTCAAAGATTGCCTGCTGATGTGCACAAATTATATCATCTTTTGGATCATGTTTGGTTGCATATCCATGTTGTTTTGACTCAATTATCACTCTCACTCATGCTAGATTCTATATTTTTAGCTATTCTTACTTATCTCATGGTTTGTATTGTAGGTACTACATATTTCCATGCAATTATGAGTAATATATTATATTATCTCTTATTGGATCACTCCTCAAGTATCTATATGTTTTGGGGTTCAAAATTGCGCAAATACCACTTTTTACGGCATGTAAATCGGACCTACACACTAAAAGTTATGAGCAAAATACACAACAGCCCAGAACAGTGAGGTGCACGCCGTGCACCAAACGTGCACACCGTGCACTTGGGAGTTTCTGGAAAGTTGCACGGCGTGCATTTTCAAAGTGCACGCCGTGCACCTGGCAGTTTCAGCATTTTGTAAAATATGAGTTTGTGTTTAAAACGAAGTGGGAACTTAATGGGCGGTTACGCCCGGTCATTTATGAACGTTCCCTCATCCCAGAGCAAACCTAGAGCAGAGGAGGGCAATTTTGAGGAGATCAATGGTGGTTTCTTGGGAAAGGGGTTCATTTCTTCTTCTCTTCTTCTCCATTGTCTTCTCCAAGGTGCAACCAAGCTTCCCCAAGTTCGTGCAGCTTCCCAGGAGAGGAGCCAGTCCGTTTTGGAGCAACTTTAGGAGTGGAATTTCGTCCCCAAGATGGAATTTTACTTCTCTTGGGTTACACTTTTGATTCTCCTAGCTTTTCCTTCTCTAAACCATGTTAAACTCTGAAAATTTTGTAGAATTTCTGCAATACATGATCATGGACGAGTAGAATCCGAATCTTGGACATGGGAGAGTAACTCCCATGTCATAGCTTGAATGAACATATGAATTTCGTACTAAATGTTAGTTTCTTGCATGTTCCAAGAGTTGTTTCAGATCTGAAATGCTTGTTTGTGTGATTGGCCATCATACTTGCATGTTTTATGCTTTCTTTCATAATCTGAGAAGATGTGTTTGAGAGTATGGAGTTATTCTTTTGGCAACTTGTCCTTGACCGCGAGAGTGGCTGGGATTATGTTGAGGAGCAAGGTTTGTGATTTGAAATGAAATACATACACGAGAGTGATGTATGGAGTTAAAATTGTCATCACTTCACCGGGAGGTGAGTAATGACTAAAAACCTCCTTTGCAAGTTAATTAACATGTTTAAATTCATATTTAATATAAGCTATGATGTGATAGTGAAATCCCAAGTCTAAGATCCTTCCAAATCTAAATATTAACCTTTCTTAAGTGATAATTTACTGCTTTGTTTAAATCTATAATTTAGTTGTTCTAATCCAATCATCTTGTGTACAACGATCTAGATTATTAAAAATCATAACTCTTGTGCCTAACTAACCAACGCTCCTTGTGTTCGACCTCGACTACAATTACTCTAGTATACTTGCGGGATATAGCTAGTTGAGTAAAAGATCATTCTTAATGATTGAAACTCGTTAGTGTAAATAACCAACAAGTTTTTGGCGCCGTTGCCGGAGAGCATCGGTATTCCTGTTAGAGTAAGAGTTGTTGATAAGTAAATGAGACTAGATCACAACCTTCATATCCACCATCATATCCATAAATCATAATTCATCATGATCATCATAATTTGTTGTATATTCCTTGTTTGTTTTTGTATCTCACTCACCTTATTTATTTGCAGGAGCATATGGGGTGTTCATAAAAAGATCCTTGAACCGTGCATATCTCCACATTTAGAAAATGAACACACTATTTGCAGCCCTCATGGAGCAAGAAGGAGTGAAACCCAAACATGTATGGAGGAATCACAACCCACACAACCATCATCCATGTCACCATCATATGCACCACCCTCATCCACACATCCTTCATCCACACCACCATCAATCACACCTAATTCACCGCCATCATATATGCCACCAACAACCATACCACATTCTTCCACACCCTCATATACACCACCAACATCCATACAACATACACCACCACCATCTACGCCACATCTACCTAATCATCTGGATTCACATGAAGAACTAGTCAAGGAGGATGACCTTCCTCTTAAGGACTACTTTGGTACAGCTGCAATGCACATGAGTGGTCCTATTAATATTTCAGAATTTGAGGTAGAGGAGTTTTCTATCAGCTCATCCATCATACAATTGCTACAGCTGAATGCATTTGGAGGGACACCAATGGAGGATCCAAACCTCCACATTGCTGAATTTCTACAGTTGCTAAGCACCATAAAGATATATGGTGTTCCTACTGATGGGATACGCCTAATTCTTTTTCCATTCTCTCTTAAAGATAGATCCAAGGCATGGCTCTATACTTTGCCAAAGAAGTCAATCAGCACTTGGGAGGAGCTTCAAAAGGTCTTTTTGGCAAGATATTTTCCACCTAGCAAAACTTTGCAGCTAAGGAGTCAACTCATCAATTATTCTCAAAGGGATGGAGAGACATTGTATGATACATGGGAAAGGTTCAAATATCTTCAACATCTTTGTCCACATCATGACCTAAGCAATTGGCTTCTATTGCAATCTTTCTATAATGGTTTGTGCTACAATACAAGGATGTCTATTGATGCAGCTGCAAATGGAGCTCTAATGAACAAATCTTATAGAGAAGCCTATTCTATTATTGAAGATATGGAAGCAAATCATTGCC
Source organism: Alisma plantago-aquatica (assembly GCA_963693085.1). Classification (NCBI taxonomy): domain Eukaryota; kingdom Viridiplantae; phylum Streptophyta; class Magnoliopsida; order Alismatales; family Alismataceae; genus Alisma; species Alisma plantago-aquatica. The sequence goes on along the minus strand of OY856409.1, from coordinate 1,113,112,124 downwards.
AATGGAGTTCGGCTACAAGCTACCACCCATCCTTTTCACACACTACTTCCGAAATGCAAGTGGAAGATCACATGGTTGATACTATAGACTTGATTGCAGCAAGGATAGACACTTTGTCACAAAGGTTTGAGAATCTAAGCACACAACTAATTCAAACAGCCAACAATATTTGTGATGCATGTGGGTTGCTTGGACACTCATCTTCTACATGTTATGCTTCTTCTATTTATTCTCTAATGGGCTACACTCCACCGAACTTCTACAGCAATGCAAACCCAAATTTCATTCAGCCACAACAACCACAAGTAACTTCTAGATTAGAGTCCATGCTTGCAACATTTATTTCAACTCAAATGCATCAAAATGAGGAGTTCCATCAACAAAGACAATCAATGAAGGGTGCTATTTTCCAACTCTCTTCTAAGGTGGACGATATTACCACTCATGCACACATCTTGGAGAAACAAATTACCCAGCCATCTCTTTTTAGCAAAGAAGCATTTCCACCTTTCTTGCCTAGTCCACTGGAGATTAAACCTACGTATTTCAGGCCAGTGACATTGAAGAATGGAGTTGTTATAGAGGTATATCCTTCAAAGTATGATGATGTTGATACCCATGACGATTATGAAGTTGCAACTAAAGGGGAGAAAGCTACAACACATGCTCTACATGTTGATTCTTCAAGCAAGCCACATGTCCTTCCTCCTCACACTCTATATGACACATTTCTTTATAATGAGAAAACTCTTCCCAACTCATATTTTGATGATGCTTCAAAGGGGAATAAAAAGACAAATCATATTGGTATACAAAAGACTATTCTTGCTACAACTCATAGGTGCTTTCGCTTGCCCCAAATCAAGGACATATTTGCAAGGAGGCATCAATCTTTAGCACAACAATTTCCAGCTGCAAATCAGAGCACCGGTCCTCAATGGACTTTGATGTTTCCACCATGATGAGGTACCCGGTTGCAACCTTTTTAGTTTGATTTATGCAGTGAGGACACTGCAGATTTCAAGCTTAGGGGGGAGCAACCGGATGGTAGCCTAGTTCTTTTAGCTTTTCCCTTTCATGTTATTTACTTCTTGTCATTTGCTTTTGTTTTGTGTTCACATTTCAGTCTTTTGTTTTCAATTATGCTCTTCTTGTGGCAAATCTAGTATGATATGATGTTTATCTTTTATATGTGGATAGAACTTCTATGCTTAAATGATTGTCCTCTTTTGATGAGAAATATCATTTGGAGAAATTGTAAAAGACATGCATTAATCAAATGAAAACTTTTGGCCATCAACATGTGCTTAAGTATGGTTTATGCTTCTAACCTGAACATTCATCTTTCACATCCTTGATTGCTTAAAACATGTAATGGTTTCAATTTTTATGAGTAAATCAACTTTACAACATCATTTGGAATACGAGATGCCCTTGCCAAGCTCTTAGTGCTTTTTCAACCACTCTTTCTATGAAAAATTTTCAAAACAAATGAATGAAATCTAGCTAATGTTGCAATTTAGTTGACTCTCCTAACTTTTGGAAAAAAAATTAAAATTTCTTTTGGCTTATCTCATCTTTATACCCCATAAAAGATGGCTAAACTGCCCACATATCATGCTAGCCTAGTGTAAGTCTGATCTGGCCACGATGGTTAGGTGGTATGTCTTAAAAGAGGGTAAAATACCCCAACCGACATTCCACGTGTGCATAAGCCTACATTAGCAGCCGAGTGTCGGAACCCATAATCCATTATCATATCATTTTTGGGAAAGAAGGAGAGTACAACTAAAATTTTCAATTTTAACTAAGATTTCATCATTTGTATCCTTAATAGTTGAGAGTTTGAGTTGCACATCCACTAATTGCTTGGCTTGGTCATCCAAATTCTACCTAGTATTGTTTAATTGATTGATTCAACTAATTGATGCCACCCCTGCTGAACTAAAAATCTCTTTCTTAGATGTTTGAGTTGAATTGATGGCTATGAGTATAAACATGTTGATCATGGTTGGTTTGGTTTTATACACATCTTTCATTTCATTTGATCTATGCATGAACTTGACAATTCCTTCATTTGTGTTTCTATGCTCTTTTTGCTTGAGGACAAGCAATAGTTTAAGCTTAGGGGGATTTGATGTGCACAAATTATATCATCTTTTGGATCATGTTTGGTTGCATATCCATGTTGTTTTGACTCAATTATCACTCTCATTCATGCTAGATTCTATATTTTTAGCTATTCTTACTTATCTCATGGTTTGTATTGTAGGTACTACATATTGCAATGAAATTATGAGTAATATATCATATTATCTCTTATTGGATCACTCCTCAAGTATCTACATATTTTGGGGTTCGAAATTGCACAAATACCACTTTTTACGGCATGTAAATCGGACATACACACTGAAAGTTATGAGCAAAATACACAACAGCCCAGAATAGCGAGGTGCACGCCGTGCACCTGGGAATTTCAGGCAGACAAAAGTTTCTGGAAAGTTGCACGGCGTGCATTTCCAAAGTGCACGCCGTGCACCTGGCAGCTTCAGCATTTTGTAAAATACGAGTTTTTGTTTAAAACGAAGTGGGAACTTAATGGGCGGTTAAGCCCGGTCATTTATGAACGTTTCCTCGTCCCAGAGCAAACCTAGAGCAGAGGAGGGCGATTTTGAGGAGATCAAGGATGGTTTCTTGGGAAAGGAGTCCATTTCTTCTTCTCTTCTTCTCCATTGTCTTCTCCAAGGTGCAACCAAGCTTCCCCAACTGCGTGCAGCTTCTCGGGAGAGGAGCTAGTCCATTTTGGAGTAGCTTTAGGAGTGGAATTTCGTCCCCAAGACGGAATTTTACTTCTCTTGGGTTACACTTTCGATTCTCCTAGCTTTTCCTTCTCTAAACCATGTTAAACTCTGAAAATTTTGTAGCATTTCTGCAATACATGATCATGGATGAGTAGAATACGAATCTTAGACATGGGAGAGTAACTCCCATGTCATAGCTTGAATGAACATATGAATTTCGTACTAAATGTTAGTTTCTTGCATGTTCCAAGAGTTGTTTCAGATCTAAAATGCTTGTTTGTGTGATTGGCCATCATACTTGCATGTTTTATGCTTTCTTTCATAATCTGAGAAGATGTGTTTGAGAGTATGGAGTTACTCTTTTGGCAACTTGTCCTTGACCGCGAGAGTGGCTGGGATTATGTTGAGGAGCAAGGTTTGTGATTTGAAATGAAATACATACACGAGAGTGATGTATGGAGTTAAAATCATCATCACTTCACCAGGAGGTGAGTAATGACTACAAACCTCCTTTGCAAGTTAATTAACATGTTTAAATTCATATTTAATATAAGCTATGATGTGATAGTGAAATCCCAAGTCTAAGATCCTTCCAAATCTAAATCTTAACCTTTCTTAAGTGATAATTTACTGCTTTGTTTAAATCTATAATTTAGTTGTTCTAATCCAATCATCTTGTGTACAACGATCTAGATTATTAAAAATCATAACTCTTGCGCCTAACTAACCAACGCTCCTTGTGTTCGACCTCAACTACAACTACTCTCGTATACTTGCGGGATATAGCTAGTTGAGTAAAAGATCATTCTTAATGATTGAAACTCGTTAGTGTAAATAACCAACACCTGCTAATTTTTATAAAGCATATTCTGTGTTTCCTGGATCCCTAAAAAAGTTGTCTGATTCGACTGTTGCATCATCTATTGGGACTCATGGATCGTCTGGAGCATGGTATACATCCCCTGCATAGAGTAGGGGTCATCTCTGTTATGGGAGGGTTGTGGTGGTGGTGGCTGGGAAGACAAGGAGGCTACATAGTTTCATGGACGCTTTCTCAGAGCAACTCATCGTCGAAGAGGAATGGTGGCTTCCTCCTCCTCTTCTGCATCATCGTTGCCAGCATGAACTTCCAAGTCTGCAGCTTGTTCTTCCTCCTCTTCCTCAACATCAATGATAGGCCACCTGCAGCTTTGGCATGGCCTGATGTTGAAAGTAAGGTCGGGCAATTACGCCCTTTGAAATACACCTCTCACATGGCAGGTGGCGTAGGTGATGCCATGGCGGGCTTCAATGAGGCCAGAGTTGACAAAGTGGGACAGGTTGAGCGTATTTCTACTCTCAATCATTTGAAGCTCGGACAGATCAAGCCCCAGGTGCATGGCAAGCTGAGTAATAAGGCCCCCAAAGTAGATTGGGGCCTTGCAAGAAACATTCCTCTTAACCTCCATCATGCGCGTGAGTAAGAAGGCTCCAAAATTGATCAGTGTCCTCTCAAGCAAACAAGAGAGGAAGAAAAGGTTCGTCTCTTGGAATTTGCTCTATGATAACTTGGACCTTGCAAAGAATGACTTAGAAATAATCCAGTGAAGAATCCGGACAAAAGGATGTTAGAAATCAGCTACAGCAATGTGGTGCCAGCTGATAGAATATCCCTCGGGTATGGTAACCAACTTCGCATACATAGCTTCATAATCAGCATTTTGTGGTGGCTGACGCAGATCACTATGGTTCCACCCATAAATTTTGTTAAACTCATGAAGGGTCAGGTTGTAATCCTAGTTGTAGAGATAGAAAGACACACGCCCCTCCTTCCATTTCATCTGCGCCGGTTGTAGTTCATTGGTAATTATTGATGCCAGAAACTCGATGACAATTTCCTTGTATGTTGGCCATCCGTTGAAGAATGGATGACCGGCTGCATGGTCACGACAGAGCACGGGGGACTCGCGCGGTTGTCCTTGAAGCACATAGGTCATATTGGCCTCAAATCCCAAATCTTTGAGAAGCTCTCAGTCACCATATTGGGTGGGCTCAATCGGACGCTTCCACAGTTCTTTATAAACCTTCTTTACTTCCGTCGATGGATGAACTAGCCTCGAACGAGGAACCAGTCCTTGTTGTGGGGCGGGTGGGGCAGCTAGAGCAGCTCTGGATGATGAGGCTCCAGATCTCACCATTGTTGCAAAAGGGTCAACGAGTGAGAAAGAAAGAAAGGATAATAGAGCTCGGAGAAGATAGTCGAGCTACTCGGAGAAGATTGAGATCCGCGGAGCCGAAGAAGATGCTCAGAGAGGATCAGCGGTGATGATCTCGGTTGCTCCCGGATGCTCGGAGTTGCTTAGGTTCGATTGTGGAAGATAAGCAATGAAGATGTGATGTTGGATTGAAGGATTGCTTCCCTTTTTATAAGGGGTGTCCGCATCTGCTGTCAGTGTGTCGATACCATCGACAGTCCCATCGATGGTATCGACGGCTGTTGGAATCTGCAGCTCACTGCAATCCACAGTTGTTGACGACTCGATGTGGGGGCCCGGATTGGATACATGTTGATGGTAGCAACAGAGTGTCGATACCATCGACACTGTCCACGGATAGGCGTTGTGGACCGCTCGATGTAGACTTAGAATCAGTGACATGTCCTTCGATACTATCGATGCCTTGTCGATAGTGTCGACACCTGTATGTTTCTTTGATCCTCGCAAAGTCTGGCCATTGCGATTTTACTATAGACATGTCGATACCTTCGACCAATGTGTCGATGGTATCGAAAATATTGAGACATCCGGTATGAATTTCTCCAGAGATTTCGATACCAGCGACAGCTTGTCGATACCATCGACGCCCGTCCATCTTTCTGCCTGTTCCCATCTTGATACCATCGATGAGGCCGTCGATAGTATCGACGGGATGAAGTTTTGGTAGAATTTTTTAGTGTTCCAATGTCGATACCATCGACCCAGGTGTCGATGGTATCGACTGTTTCCCATCCTGCACACTCAACAAACATATCAAGGCATCATTTTTAGAGACTAAGTGCTAATTTAATGAAAACTACCTATGAATATGAAAAATTACAAGAAATAACCATGTAAACTACCAAGGTTGGGTTGCCTCCCAACAAGCACCTCATTTAACATCTTGGGCTAGACGCAATCATGCTCCTCATTCCTATTTTAGTGCCATGAGTTTGATCTCATGTACTTTCCTTGCATAGTCTTCCCCATAGTAGTACTTCAGCCTTTGACCATTCACTAAGAATATTCACGCACCATCTCTCACCATGATAGCACCATGGGGTCACACCTCCTCAACCACAAAGGGTCCACTCCATTGGGATCTCAATTTCTCGAGATGCAACATCAATCTCGAATTGAACAATAGCACACTATCACCCTTCTTGAAAACTCGCAATTGAATGTGGTGATCGTGTATTTGCTTTTTCCTCTCCTTGTAGATCCTCGAGTTCTCATATGCATTCATCCTTAGCTCATCCAACTCATTGAGCTCTAGCATTCGCTTTCTCCATGCATCATTAATGTTCAGGTTTAGCTTCCTTAGCGCCTAATGTGCCTTATGCTCTAACTCCATCGGCAAGTGACAAGCCCGCTCGTAAGCCAACCTAAAAGTTGTGGTGCCTATCGGTGTCTTATACGTGGTCATATATGCCCATAGTGCATCTGGTAGTAGTGCATTCAATTTTTTTTCTAGAAGAGGCCATCGTGCGTTCCAAGATCTTCTTGATTTCCCTATTGGACACCTCCCGTTGACCAAGAGTCTGCGGGTGGTATGGGGTACCTACATTATGCTTGACCCCATATTTACTCAATAGTACAGTGAATTTCTTGTTCGTGAAGTGGGTACCGCCATGACTTATGATCATTTGTGGCACACCAAACCTACACAAGATATTCTCTTTCATGAACCTGCACACTACCACAGTGTCATTAGCCCTTGTGGGTATTGCCTCTACCCACTTCGACACATACTCAACATCAAGCAAGATATATAAATTAGAATTGGAGGACACAAATGGTCCCATGAAATCAATGCCCCACAAATCAAATACCTCAACTTCTTGAAATACATTGAGGGGCATTTCTTGCCGCTTTGAGATGTTACCTGCCCTTTGACATGAGTCACACCTCCTCACATAATCATAGGCATCTCGGTAAAGTGTGGGCCAATAAAGGCCACTCTCTAATACCTTAGTCGTCATCCTTGTGCTCGCATGATGACCGCCAATGGGCAATGTATGACAGTGACTGAGCACATTATCATATTCTCTCTCGGGTACACACCTGCATAAAATTCCATCCCTGCACTGTCTCAAAAGAATAGGGTCATCCCAAAAATAATATCTCGGAGAATGGAAAAACCTCTTTTTCTCTTGGTAAGTCCAATCATCTGGGAGTTCTTTGCATGCAAGATAATTTACGATATGTGAAAACCTTGGATCCTTAGATTGAATATAAAGGATTTTCTCATCCGGGAAGGTCTCGGTAATGGTTATGTCAGTATTTTTCTCATCTACCCACTCTAACCGAGACAAGTGGTCCGTAACCACATTCTCAATGCCCCCCTTATCCTTAATATCAATGTCAAATTCTTGCAAGATTAGGATCCAGCTAATGAGTCTAGGCTTGGCATCTTTCTTTTCCATTAAGTACTTTATGGCGGCATGGTCTGTCCATACCACAACTTTAGACCCCACTAAATATTGCCTAAATTTTTCAAATGCAAAAACCACGGTAAGAAATTCTTTTTCTGTGGTGGTGAAATTAAGTTGGGCATCATTCAAAGTCTTAGAAGCATAGAAAATAATTGTGGGTTTATTCTCAAGGCGCTGCCCAAGAATGGCCGCCACGGAAAAATCTGATGCATCACACATAAGATCAAAGGGCTTACTCAATCAGCACAGAAATCAACTTTTGTTTGAGAACCTCAAAGGCATGCATACATTTTTCATTGAAATCAAAAACTACATCCTTCTCAAGCAATTCCGATAATGGTTTAGCGATTTTAGAAAAATCCTTGAAAAATCGGTGATAAAACCCCACATGACCAAGGAAGCTCCCCACCCCTTTCACCAAGTTCAGTGGGGGTAGTTTGGAAATAACCTCAATCTTCACTGGATCTACCTCCAGTCCCTTGTTGGACACCTTGTGTCCAAGCACTATGCCTTCGCTAACCATCATATGGCATTTTTCCCAATTGAGGACTAAATGTGTGTCCTCGCATCTTTGTAACACCTTGTCTATTTTATATAAGCACTCATCAAAAGACACACCCTAGATGGAAAAGTCGTCCATAAACACCTCTAGACAACGCTCTACCATATCCGAGAAGATAGCAAGCATGCAGCGCTGAAAAGTGGTCGGTGCGTTGCAAAAACCAAAAGGCATACGGCAATATGCGAAAGTCCCATAAGGGCAAGTGAAGGTAGACTTCTCTTGGTCCTTAGGGTCTATGGAAATCTGGTTATAGCCAGAATAGCCGTCTAATAAACAAAAATGAGAGCGGCCAGCCAGCCATTCTAAAATCTGATCAATGAAAGGCAGGGGAAAATGATCTTTCAGAGTGGTGGAATTTAAACGACGGTAATCACTGCAGACATGCCACCTGGTCACCAATCGGGTGGTGACAGGCTCGTTCGAAAGATTTTGAGTTACCGTGATTCCCCCCTTTTTAGGGACTACCTGCGTGGGGCTCACCATGTAGAGTCTGAAATAGCATAGATGATGCCCGCAGAGAGAATCTTGATCACCTCCTTCTTGACGACCTCTATCATGATAGGGTTGAGGTGATGTTGTGGCTGAATCATAGGTTTGGCTCCTTCAACGAGTCGGATCTTGTGTTGGCAGAGAGTAGGGGTGATCCCCTTGATGTCAGAAACTACCCACCCGAATGCACCATGGTGATTCTTCAACACAATCATCAACTTCTCTTCCTCCTCGGCACTCAGATATGCTGAAATGATCACCGATAGCTTTGCATCAACTGCTAAGAATGCGTATTTCAAGTGAGGGGGCAGTGGCTTTAGCTCTAAATCCAGTGGGCTGACCAAGGAAGATTGCAGCAGTGGTGGAAGCGGTCCTAGTTCTTCATAGTGCTTGGCGTAGTAGCAAGGAAGCACTCACAACATCTTCACACATTCTTGCAATGACGTGCTTCTCATCCGATCATCCAATATGTTGAACAAACAAGCTTCAAGAGGTAATTGTGGGTACGATTCAAGCATGGATACTGCTATAGCATCATCCTCAGTAGATGGTGGGACTTCCTCTTCTTCATCATTGGGATAACCCACAACTTTGACAAGAGAAACCACCTTCGTTTGTTTTATGATGTCCACAACAAGTGTTCCCTTATCTACCATTGTCATGACGTGAGCCATATCAAGAAATGGTTTCCCTAAACAAATGGAAACATTGTGATCAAAGTGTCTAATTTTTCTACACCATCCTTACTCCTATGATGATTGTGAGTCAGCTGGCATCTTGATTTCAAATTTGTCATCTACTATGCCCATGGTCAACCGACCTCTACCCATTTCCATAATCATGTCAGTTGTATCCTGGAAGGGTCTACCTAAAAGCAACTCATTTCCTTGATCATATTGCATTTCCATCACCGCAAAATCTGTCAAAAATACAAATATGTCCACTTTGACCAGAACATCCTCACAAATCCCATAAGGCCTTACAACATAATTATCTGCAAGCTGGATTGTCATGTTACTCTTCTGGGATTCTTTAAGACCAAGTTTCTTGTGTTGGCTAAATGGACATCTATAAATCCCTTTGTTTTGATTATGACAAACATTTCATTCTTATTAATCTAACGGGCTACTTGAGTGTGCAGGATGACAAAGCAACAAGGGAAAATCTACAAGCTTACATATTTATATTTTCATGCAATGTAATCACTGTTGTAAAAACTTGTACAAAAATATAATGTACAAGTACTTAGAATTGCATGTAAATCAAGCGTTAGATTCTCCCTAGCTAAACACCACAGTTAGACAAGTCATCCCATTCAAATAGGATTACTTTTGCACACTCACACACATAATTAGTGCCTAAATTGAAACCTTGAAACAGGATCAATCTCGGTCGACAAACTCCTCGACCGAGACACTCTCGGTCGACAATCTTTTCGACCGAGAAAGATCCAAAGTAGCCGTTAGACACAACAGACAAGTTAGTTGGTAGTTGAAGAAAGACGTTGCAAATCACTTATTCCAGAGAGCCTGTCGGTCGACAAAAGTTCGACCGAGTAGGTGTCTCGGTCGACCATTTGTCGACCGAGATGGTCTCTGACAACAACTGCAGAATAAATTAATTAGCCGTTGTTAAAGCAACAACTTTGTACCTAACGGCTAGTTAAGCACTTAGAAACCCCTAGAAGCTGTCTAGAATGTCCTTAAGCTTCCTTAGGCCATTCCTATAAATAGGACAAGCCATAGGACACTCACACTCACTTGTTTCTACACTTGTTACACTTGAGAAATACTTGAGCATACTTGAGCAATCTGTTGCAAGCAATTTGAGCATTGTAATCATTGGCCTACTTTCTCCTTAGCTCAAATGTGTGTCCTATAGGCTAGCATCTCCTTACTACAGCACTTACACTTCTACACTCATTGGTTAGGAGATCAATACGCTTGATATAGGCAAATCAAGCCTTGTGCTTAAAAGGATAAGTTGTAATTTCTATTTCCTTTCTTGTTCCTTTTTATCCTTGTATTCTCCTTGCTACTCCTAGGGTTTAAGGCTGCGGATTGGAGAGAGTTTGACTTCTCAGGTGGAGAAGGGGACTTCAAGCTACTTCAAGAAGGCTATCGCACAGGAAGCTACTTCAAGAAGGCTATTGCAACGGGAAGCTACTTCAAGAGGAAGGCTGCTTCAAGGTGGTGCAATTACTTCTAGGTGAAGGCTGCTTCAAGGTTGGGCGATTACTTCTAGGTGAAGGCTGCTTGAAGGGTTTAGGAAAAGAAATTGTATTTTATGTAAAATCCTTGCGAGGTAATAAAATAAATTTCTTTTCAAATCCCGGTTGGGTAAGCAACCGGGTAGTGGACTGACTTCCTTAGTATTTGTTAAGGTTGGAACCACTCTAAACTCTTGTCTCCTTGTCAAATATCTTTGTGGTTGATTGTTTGAGTTAATTAATTATTAAAATCTTTATAAAACTCTATTAACCCCCCCCTCTAGTAGTTTTCAATTGGTATCAGAGCAGGCTTCAAGGAACCCTAACAAGGTCTTGAAGAAATGCGTGACGGAGTGCTCAACAACCTCAACATTGAAGGGACACTTGTTGCTAGGCCTCCAGCGTTCGATGGAACAAACTACCAATATTGGAAGAGAAGGATGCAATTCTACTTTCAAGGAATCAACTGGGATCTATGGAGAATGGTGTCTACTCCATATATGCTCCCTCAAAATGAATTTGCAGAATGGGATGCAAACACGGTAAAGCTGGCCCAAATGAATGCAAAAGCTGTAAGTATCTTATATTGTTCTATTTCGGTAGGAGAATTTAATAGAATATCAAATTGTGATACAGCTTATGATATTTGGCATAGACTGTCCATAACCTATGAGGGTACAGTCCAAGTCAAAAATTCCAAAATTAGCTTGCTTAAAATGAAGCTTGAACATTTTCGTATGGATCCAAATGAATCTATTAGTGAAATGTTTTCAAAATTTTCTACCATTGTTAATGGTTTAAGTGCCCTAGGAAAACCTGTCCTTGAGGAAGACCAGGTATCAAAAATCCTTCGATCACTTCCTCCAAAATACAAGCCAAAGGTGACAGCCATTGAAGAAGCAAACGACCTCACTCGACTCAAAATGGAGCAACTCATCGGCAATTTAGAAGCTCATGAGGCAGATCTAGAAGAGGAAGAAAGAAGAGAACGTGAACGTCAAAGTGGGAAGAAGAAGGATGTGGCTCTCAAAGCTTCAAAAGTCGTCACACAAGAAAGTGAGGAGTCAAGTGAAGAAGAAGGAGAAGAAGCTTTGATCGTCAACGGTAAGAAATATAAAAGGTTTAAATCTAACAAAATTTCTAGTTCTTCTACCCCTCCCAGGTGCTTTGAATGTGGGAAGAAAGGGCATCTCAAAAATGAATGTCCCAAAGCAAAGAAGGGAAAGAAAAGCTCACACAAGAAGAAAGGAGAAAAAGCCTATAAAGTTGCATGGGATGAGTCAAGTGAGAGTGAAAGCGGAGAAGAGGTGGAATGTCTAATGGCAAGAGAAGACAATGAAGACTCTCAAGAGGAATGGGTGGTTGACAGTGGATGTTCCAAACATATGACCGGAAACAAGGATGCATTCCAAACTTTTGAAGAAAAGAAAAGTGGAACAGTCACTTTTGGAGACAATGGTAAAGGCAAAATCATTGGAATAGGTAATGTCGGTACAAACCTCGAAATAAAGAATGTTCTACTTGTTGATGGTTTGCACCATAACTTGATAAGTGTTAGTCAATTATGTGATAGTGGTTATGACGTGTTATTTAAAAAAACCTGCTGCAAGTTATTAATAGAAAATACTACAAATGTTGTTTATGAAGGAAATAGAGTTGGAAATCTTTATATTCTTAAACCTAACTCTATGAAAACAGTAGTGGGAAAATGCTTGCTTGCAAATGACAATACCTTACAAATATGGCATAAAAAGATAGGACATGCTAGTTCACATGTTATCAAAAAGTTAGTGAAATATGATCTTGTTCGTGGATTGCCTACTTTATCTTTTGATCAAGTTGAAAACTGTGAACCATGCACAATGGGAAAGCAAACCAAAACATCTTTCAAATCAAAACATGTACTTAGCACCAGTAGATCATTAGAATTGATTCATATGGATTTATTTGGACCAATGAGGACACAATCAATCGGTGGTAAGAGATACTGTTTTGTTATCGTTGATGATTATAGTAAATATACATGGGTACATTTTATTGCAACTAAAGATGATACTATTCATGTTTTTATGCAATTTTGTTCCAAGATTGAAAATCTCTTACAAAATAAAATATGTACCATTAGAAGTGATCATGGTGGGGAATTTGAAAATCATACATTTGAGGCCTTTTGTACATCTCAAGGGTATACTCATAATTTCTCGGCTCCACGTACCCCACAACAAAATGGTATAGTTGAAAGGAAAAATCGATCCCTACAAGAAATGGCTAGAACCATGATGCTTGAACACAACACACCTAAAACCTTTTGGGCTGAAGTTGTAAACACTGCTTGTTATGTGCTAAATAGAGTAACTGTTCACTCTCATTTGAAGAAAACTCCATATGAAATAATACATTCCAAGAAACCTAGAGTTGACTACTTTCATACTTTTGGTTCCACATGCTACATTTTGAATACCAAAGATGATAGAGACAAATTTGATTCTAAATCACACAAAGCATTCTTTTTGGGATATTCCACTTCTAGCAAAGCTTTTAGAGTATATAACACTATCTCTAGAAAAGTTGAGGAATCCATTCATGTTTCTTTTCATGAGAAGTCAAAATCTAAAAATCTAGAAATTACTGATCTCACTAATCAATTCGAAAATTTAACCATACCAAATGATAATGAAAAAGCTAATACATCCAATCCCCAAGTTGAAACACAACCTACACCTAGGCTTATCAAGGATCATCCCCAAGAACTGATTATTGGAGATCCAAATGATAAAGTCAAAACTTGGTCTTCCTTCAAAGATGTAGCAAACATGGCTTTTGTTTCTATCATTGAACCTAAAAAGATATCCGAAGCTCTTAAGGATGATTATTGGATAATAGCCATGCAAGAAGAATTGAATCAATTCACTAAAAATGATGTATGGGATTTAGTTCCTAAACCACAAGATAAAACCATAATAGGAACTAAATGGGTTTTTAGGAACAAGCTAAATGAGTCAGGAGAAGTAATAAGGAATAAAGCTCGGTTAGTAGCACAAGGATATAATCAACAAGAAGGAATAGATTTTGATGAAACATATGCACCCGTAGCTAGACTTGAAGCTATTAGGATGTTACTAGCTATTGCTGCCCATAAAAACATTAAGCTCTATCAAATGGATGTCAAAAGTGCATTTCTAAATGGCATCATTCAAGAAGAAGTTTATGTTGCCCAACCACCTGGCTTTGAAATACTGGAAAAAGGTGACTATGTTTATAAACTTAAGAAAGCCCTTTATGGTCTAAAACAAGCACCTAGAAATTGGTATGAAAGGCTCAAAACATATCTTTTTGATAATGGTTTTTCTATTGGAAATTCAGATTCTACTTTATTTTTCAAAACATATACATCTTATTTCCTAGTTGTGCAAATATATGTTGATGACATTATTTTTGGAGCTTCAAATGATTCATTGTGCACACAATTTAGTGATATTATGCAAAAAGAATTTGACATGAGCCTTATGGGTGAACTAACTTTCTTTCTTGGTTTTCAAATTAAGCAAACACCTGCAGGAATTTTCATAAGCCAAGAAAAATATACTAAAGAACTCTTAAAACGTTTTGGGATGGATCAATGCAAACATGCTACTACCCCTATGGCTACTTCTGTCAAAATTGATAAGGATGAAAATGGGGAACCTATTGATGATTCCTTATATAGAGCCATGATTGGTAGTTTGCTTTACTTAACGGCTTCTAGACCGGACATTATGTTTTCTATTGGTCTTTGTGCTCGATTTCAATCACAACCTATGCATTCTCATTTTCTAGCAGTTAAACGAATTCTTCGTTACCTAGCCGGTACTACTTGCTTTGGTTTATGGTATCCAAAAGGACAATCCTTGGATTTCAAAGCTTATACTGATGCGGATTATGCCGGTTGTCGACTTGATCGCAAGAGTACTAGTGGTGGTTGTTTCTTATTAGGGAGAGCTTTAGTATCTTGGTTTAGCAAGAAACAAAATATGGTTGCCCTATCTACAACTGAAGCTGAATATATGGCAGCTGGGTCTTGTTGTGCTCAAGTGCTTTATATGCAACAAGTGTTAAGCGATTATGGTTTTAATTTTTCATCTACGCCTATTTTTTGTGACAACACAAGCGCCATAAACTTAGCACATAATCCTATTTTACATAGCCGAGCTAAACATATTGAAATCCGTCATCATTTTTTAAGGGATCACATCTCCAAAAATCATGTTTCCCTTCATCATGTTGATACGGAAGATCAATTGGCTGATATTTTTACAAAACCGCTTCCACTGGATCAATTTAACAACATTAGGAAGCAATTGCTTATCACTCCTTTGGAGGATGTTTTCTTTGATATTTGTGTTACTTAAACAAAAACTCTTGTTTACATTTTTGGCTTTTAAATGGACATCTTTTTCATTAGATTTGATGGGATATCTAATTCAGGGGGAGTTTTTATTCTTAACGGTTATCTTTTTGAAATGACAAAGGGGGAGAGATAAATATAAAATTAACATTTAGTAAATATGTCAAACTCAATTAATGAGTTTCATAAATAAACTCTTGGCTTTACATTGAAAGTTGCTATATTCCCAAATGATCTGGATTTCATGTTCCATAATTCATGGGGAATAATAAGCACACATTTTATACACAAGAGAAAAACCTACACAAGGTAATCTAAAGGTATGAAACTCATATGTTTTATATTTCCTTTATTTAAATTTTGGAAATGTTTGTCATCTTCAAAAAGGGGGAGATTGTTGGCTAAATGGACATCTATAAATCCCTTTGTTTTGATTATGACAAACATTTCATTCTTATTAATCTAACGGGCTACTTGAGTGTGCGGGATGACAAAGCAACAAGGGAAAATCTACAAGCTTACATATTTATATTTTCATGCAATGTAATCACTGTTGTAAAAACTTGTACAAAAATATAATGTACAAGTACTTAGAATTGCATGTAAATCAAGCGTTAGATTCTCCCTAGCTAAACACCACAGTTAGACAAGTCATCCCATTCAAATAGGATTACTTTTGCACACTCACACACATAATTAGTGCCTAAATTGAAACCTTGAAACAGGATCAATCTCGGTCGACAAACTCCTCGACCGAGACACTCTCGGTCGACAATCTTTTCGACCGAGAAAGATCCAAAGTAGCCGTTAGACACAACAGACAAGTTAGTTGGCAGTTGAAGAAAGGCGTTGCAAATCACTTATTCCAGAGAGCCTGTCGGTCGACAAAAGTTCGACCGAGTAGGTGTCTCGGTCGACCATTTGTCGACTGAGATGGTCTCTGACAGCAACTGCAGAATAAATTAATTAGTCGTTGTTAAAGCAACAACTTTGTACCTAACGGCTAGTTAAGCACTTAGAAGCCCCTAGAAGCTGTCTAGAATGTCCTTAAGCTTCCTTAGGCCATTCCTATAAATAGGACAAGCCATAGGACACTCACACTCACTTGTTTCTACACTTGTTACACTTGAGAAATACTTGAGCATACTTGAGCAATCTGTTGCAAGCAATTTGAGCATTGTAATCATTGGCCTACTTTCTCCTTAGCTCAAATTCGTGTCCTATAGGCTAGCATCTCCTTACTACAGCACTTACACTTCTACACTCATTGGTTAGGAGATCAATACGCTTGATATAGGCAAATCAAGCCTTGTTCTTAAAAGGATAAGTTGTAATTTCTATTTCCTTTCTTGTTCCTTTTTATCCGTGTATTCTCCTTGCTACTCCTAGGGTTGGAGGCTGCGGATTGGAGAGAGTTTGACTTCTCAGGTGGAGAAGGGGACTTCAAGCTACTTCAAGAAGGCTATCACACGGGAAGCTACTTCAAGAAGGCTATTGCAACGGGAAGCTACTTCAAGAGGAAGGCTGCTTCAAGGTGGTGCAATTACTTCTAGGTGAAGGCTGCTTCAAGGTTGGGCGATTACTTCTAGGTGAAGGCTTCTTGAAGGGTTTAGGAAAATAAATTGTATTTTATGTAAAATCCTTGCGAGGTAATAAAATAAATTTCTTTTCAAATCCCGGTTGGGTAAGCAACCGGGTAGTGGACTGACTTCCTTAGTATTTTCTAAGGTTGGAACCACTCTAAACTCTTGTCTCCTTGTCAAATATCTTTGTGGTTGATTGTTTGAGTTAATTAATTATTAAAATCTTTATAAAACTCTATTCACCCCCCCTCTAGTAGTTTTCATCTTGAAAGTGGAGAGAGGCATCAAATCGATGCTCGCTCCCAAGTAACATAGTGCTTTGCCAAATTTCACCTTTCCAATGTAGTATGAAATATTGAAACAGGGCGAATCTTGTCGCTTTGGTGGCAATTTTCCTAAAATAAGGGAGATGACCTGCTCCTTAAGCACCACCACCTCTGTGTCAGGAATCTTTCTCTTATTGGTAATTATATCCTTCAAGAATTTACCATAGGAGGGTATCTGCTCAATGGCCTCTAGTAAAGGAATGTTGATTGAAAGTTTCCTAAAGCTATCCAGGAACTTCTTGAACTGTGCATCCACCTTCTTTGCTTTCAAACTATTTGGATAAGGAACCGAGATGGTTTGTGCCCTCTGATGTGGTGGCACATAAGGTGTCCTCTTTTTTGTCTCTTTCTCTGTAGTGGGCTCCTCTGTGGCCTTCTCTACTTCATGCTCCACTGTCTCTGTGACTACGGAATCCTCCATGGACTCACCTGTAGCTTCTGGCTGTGGTGTGCTTGGTTCATCAGCCTTGGATTTTAAAATTTTCTTTCTACTCCTCAACAAAATTGCTTTGTCTTGGTGGTTTCTTCCTGGAACATAAGTATTCCCTAGAAAACCCTGTTGTGATGGCCTCTTCAAAGTTGCAATTTTGGCTGCCATCTGTGCAATAGACATCTCAAGTGTCCTCATCCGTGCCCCATGACTCTACAAAGTATGACTGAATTGGTTCATAAATTCTCCTTGAGATTTAATTTGTTTGCCAAAAGTGATCATCAACTCTTGATTTTGCTTTATCACCAGGTTGAGTAACTCATTACTCTTATCTTCTGCACTGGGTTGTGGCTTCTGATCTGGATCCTGCAAAAAGTTATTTGGATCCTTCCAGGAAAATTTCTTGTCCTTTCTCGATGAATAATCATTATTCCTATAACCATGTTGTTGACGCATGAACTTAGAATGTGCCTCATCATCAGATCCTTCATCATCTTTTGCTAGCAGCCTCTTTGCTATCATGTCCATCTTCTCATTTAATTCTTTGATTGTCTTGGATTCCCCTGTGATTTTGACCTGCTATGGTGCATCTCTTTCACCCCAGGATTGCTTCTTAGCCATGTTCTTTAAAATTTCTCTACACTTTGAGCCTTTATTGTTCAGAAAGAAACATGTCCCTATTGAGTCCAAATTACTCCTGTCATGTTCATTTAGAGCAAAATCAAAGATCTTTGCCTGCGTTTCTAGATCTAGCCCATGATGTGGGCATTTCCGCAGCATAATATTGAATCGCTCCCAAGTCTCTGAGTATGTTTCACCTGCTTGCTGTTTGAAATTATGAATCCTCCTCATGAGATCATTTGCCTTCTCAGGCAGGAAATATCATTCAAAGAAAACTTCAATCATCATGTCCCATGATTCCACATACTCATCATCAAGGTTGTAAAGCCATTCCCTTGTGTATCCTGCTAGAGAAGATAGAAGCAATTTTAGATAAATTACCTCCTGTGGAAATCTATCCACTTTCACCATATCACAGTGTTCCAAAAAGGTGCTTATGTGGGCAATTGGGTCTTCATTATTTAGCCCATGGAAAGCATGTGACTTGACCAACTGGATCAGCCTTGGGTCAATCTTGTAACTAGGTATGTTGATAGCCTGTTTCTTGATTGGTCCTTTCTGTGCAGAGGAAGAAGAAGCTTTAATCTTTTCCCAAATGGTCTGCTCCTCATCCATTGTGAAAGTCTCAAGTTCTTCTTCAACGCCTTCAGGTGGTGTATTTATCCGCCCGTCTTCAGATCCTGAAGACAGAACCTCAGGTGTTTATTATGTGTAGTTTGTACTACGCGTCTTCACTATGCACTAGTACCTGCAATGTGTAAAATCGAATAAGTACAGTGCTAGATGAATAAAGAATCTGAAAGATAGACAATTAATCTCAATAAATAAAATTTCAAATAAAAAGAAAAGGTGGCCTAGAGTGGCCGCTAGCAGCACTCGTAGTGCCGAAAATTTTCCGTTTCCCCGGCAACGGCGCCAAAAACTTGACATGATTTTACCGTGCATATAATGTAAGTGCACGCGTCAATGTAATATGGGCCTTTGTGAGGCCCGAGTCAAACACAGGGAAACATAATTATCGGTAGACTACTACTAATTATTCGCAATCAGATAGGTTGATGGGAAAATTGAGTTTGATTTTGAAAAAGAAAATAAAAACAAAACAAAACAAAACAATCGATTAAATGGTTAGTCTAATCAATTCAAATGCAATCTCTAGGATTGCAATTTCACCACGGGTTCTCGTTGTACTAATTCCTACACAATTATCACAACTCATCTCCCATTCTGGATAGTGGCATGTAGTTAGAATTACTCACTCCCACGATACAATTCACTCCTTAATCTAGGTCAGTTTCATGCTAGTAGTAACCAATACCCTAGACTAGGTAAATGAAAAGAACAGATCTCTGGGTTTCCACCATTAACCGTACATCGCCTTTTCCAAAGGATTTATTAGTTAATATGATTATCGCATCTTTTCAACCGTTAATTCTTCATCAAAAGTAATTAAAGGTATTAGATTACCATTATGGTGATCAAGCACAATGATAGTAATGGAGAAAATGACATCATACCACGGATTTGAGAGATAAATAGTGACGAATTATGTAAAAAGAGTCATACAACAGTTTCCCGAGCTACTTTTGGTCCTAGAGACAAAGGGGATTAGCCATGCATGTTCATATCAACATTACACATGGAGAAAAAGGAGAGAAACCTGGAGAAATGACTGGAAATATGATGTAACCCCTGAAGCGGAAAAGATCTGAACGATCCTCGGTGCGAGGCGCACATTTTGTAGCCTTTCGAAGGAAGAATCATCCATCTACGGATCTGGGAACATCTAGGGCATAGCTATGGGCTCTGTTCTTCGCTCTCCTCTCCTTCGGGACTCATGCAATGGAATAGAACGTGAATGACGGCTTTGGGCCGTCTTTTCCTAGGTATAGGTACCACTTACGACCGCCAAAAGAACACAGTTGTCCGATTGGAGTCGTGATGGATATTTTCCTGATCCGACGGTGTCAATACCATCGATGGGGTTTCAATGGTATCGACACTTTAGGGTATCGATGCTTTCTTCAATTTCTAGAGACCTCCTGATGGCATCTCGATACCATCGACCGTTCCCGTCGATGGTATCGACGGGGTGACTTCTGGCATGCTATTGCACTTTCACGACCATCGACATTGGGTCGATTGTATCGAACTATCTGCTTCCTCTCTGGCTTTGCTACTGTTTCTCTGTCAATGCTATTGATGGACCGTCGATGGTATCGACGGGTCCAGGAATGCAAATTGCCTGAAATAAAGAGAGGAACACAAATCAAATCTGAGAAATATGATAATTTATGCAAAACAATGTAAAACAAGATGAATTTGATGTAAGCAAGGATAATAGGCTAAAGGAATTGAATCATGTGATATTAACCACGAATATGACCAATAAGCGCATAAAATGAGTGTAAAACTAGCCTATAAAAGCGACTCAAAACCCCTACATCAATAGCATACATCAGAATTGGATCCCCATCATAGTACCTGATGATGTTTAACATATGTAATGAATATCCTATATAATAGTTATGTAAATGTCCTATGTAAGTGAGACTAATTAATTGTAACATACTGAAACCTAGCATCTGAACTTTAGCAATCATATTCTCATGATTAGGATATTAGAATGTTTGATTCTTTAGATTTGATTCTTTAGATTTGACCAAACAAGAAAAAAGTTATGCCTCAATGAATATTGTTAATGCATATAACATATTATGTGGCTATAGGTTATGTGATCAGTATCACATATCATCATACACTCATATTAGCATAATACCTTAATAATGTGCTAACATGTAAGTAAATCCATTGAATATGTTGCATAAGTTTCATTTGCTAACTAATATGCACATGATGGCTAAAATAATTTAGTAGGAGGCATAATGTGCTTTGGAATAATAAGTGGTATTTCCATGTCCATAAATATAAATAATGTTCCATAAATTTAAATAAATATTGAATTAATGGACTTAACATATTATATACTAAAATATAAAATTTCATGCATAATAATATAAGATAACTCTTTTGGCAACAATGTGAAGATAATAACATTTAATTTAATGAATGTAGATAATATGATGGTAATGAGTCAAATTCCTAATTGTTTTCGAAATCATAAAAAGAAATCTCAAATCCCAAATATAATGGTAAAATTATGTTTCCTGGGTCCCATAGCTTGGGTGCCAATTTTGAGATTTAATTAACAATCATATATGCCTTAATTTCATTTTGGAATAGAAATACATATTTTTTAGAACCAAAAGAAATAGATTATTAATATATTTAATTGGTTTCCTAAAGTTACACTCATTTACATCTTTCACATGTATTTCACCATCTGTCACGCTAAGATCTAGATTTTCTAGAACTTGGTTTTATTTGTGGCCACTGGATGGGAATCAGAGGGAGATCCTGCCTCCATTTCCTTTTCTTTCTATGGTGCATAGGTTTATCTTCCTTTCCTATTTCCTAGAATACTTCTCTTGACTCACTATAGTTCTCCACAATTTCTTCACCGATGCTTTCCTTATAACATTCTGCGTCATTTAATATGCATTTTCCTAATCTAAATTTTCTTCATATAAAATCCCCTAAAATGGTCCTTCTCATCCTTGTTTCCATGAACTGCAAAATAGCATCTTGAGGTTTTACCTGTATAGGTAAGCAATCAAAAACCTTTGTGGTATCCCCATACATCTTTTTTGCTTGTTTATTTTGTCCCTATTTCTCCGACCATATCTCTCCAACCCCATCTTGCTATCTGAGGTTGCAGGGTTCTACAACACACATCAAACTCCTAGGACTATTAATATTTGTTAATCACCTATTTTATAGACTCTGTGAATGTCTTTGGAGCATCACTTTGCATAATGAGGTATGGACATAGTTCCTATATTTCCATTATTTTGCTCTTGATCGTTTCCATGGTGCTTAATGCCTTCGATCAGTCTTATTCTTCCCTAGATTTTGTAGTTTTGGGCCTCACAATTATTTTGAAAACATTTTTGATCTATACCTTTTGGTTGTGGCTTCTCAGCTTGAGTCATTAGCTACATTACACTAGAGTAGTTGTGACGATAGATCTTGTCAGTGCTCCTTGTTGTATCTAACCCACTTTCTGGAGTCAATGAGATCAGTGATTCATTGGGAATCTATCATGATCATCAGATGGTGTGGTTTAAAGTTGTTTTGATCTTTAATCTCTCACTGGAAGGATTTGTGTTTATCAGGTGAAAGAACAAATGAAGCAAGAAGACGATTCCATGTGTTTGTGCAGTTTTGTCCTAGTTTAGTTTTGGCTTATGTCGCACTTGACAAGGGTGTCTTCATCATTTTGAGATTTCATATGGTTAATTGTCATGCCTACAATATAAATATTCTACTTTTACCGTGCTACCATGTAACATGTGATGGTTAAATAACCTGGTGTGAGGGTATAATACTAATTGTCGATGCAATATTATTAAATAAATTAGTAAAGACCATTATCTTAGATAATTCATAATAATTAATTTAAAGTCAAAAAATAAAATAAAATGTGTCATAAAATTAGTGATTTATTCTCTATCCAATGATATAAGTATCTTGACCAAAATTCAATATGTCAAATATTTGATTTTTCAAGGATTTTTTCTAATAGGTTAGAAATGTAAAATTCATAACTAATTATGTATAAGTCAAAAAAATGAAGTAATATATGATATGAAATAAAAAAATCTAAAAGATAATATAGTTTTGATAACCTAATTTATTAATAATAAAGGCCATTTTTAGGGTTTATACAATTCGTGTAAACCTAACCCTAATCTCATATATGCCTTTACTAGGTTGCTTGTGGAATGAGATGGAATTAGGATTTTGACCTTGGACATATGTACAAGTCATGTGAGGTATGTTGCATCTCCAAATCATATCTAGCAATTTTTGATTTCACTCTCTTAATGTATGTTGCATCCCCTTGATCATATTGAGCAACTAATTTGATTTCTCTCTCTCTTAATGTATGTTGCATTCCTAGTTATTTATATAGAGAAATCATCTACATTCACTCTCTCTCTTGGTCCTTTGGGACACAATACCTTACACACTTTTCTCTCTCCTTTGAGAGGATGACATGTGAGAAATTATGTGTTCAAATGGATCTTTTGATCATCTTATTCCTTTGGATATTCGTGTTCGATTTGAATATGTATCTTGCTCATCTTATTCCTTATGAAACCCTAATTTTCAAGTTGTGCATTTTTGTGATCCTGTGAAGTATCTAAATTGTGAAAAAGTTTGAATACTTATTTATGGGTCCTCTGAACCCATTGACATCAGTTGTATGATCTCTTCCTTTATTTCAACATGATTATACTTTATCTTACCTTCCTTGTTTGCATGTGTGATTGTCTAGTCATAACTAGAAGTAATGACACCATATTTATTGGGCATTGAGGTTTTAATCTTCCTGCAATATATTATGTTTTGGGCATTGAGTTTTTAGTTGTCCTGCCAATACACTAAGGTTTTCGTCCTCCTACAAAATACTATATTTGTTTAATACTGAGGTTTTCATCCTCCTTCCCTTTGATATGGAATATATATGGGTTCGTACCCTACTTTTTGGTATACCCTTCTTTACTTATTACTCACCATGCATCTGGTTATGAATTATGATGTTATTATTGGAACATAGTTTTAAGATAAGAAATCTCTTACTCTTGATTATCATTTTATTGAATTTATATTATCTTTTGATATCCACTTGAATAGTACTTTTCCTCTTCTATGGGAAGCCTTCTTATACTTGATGTCCTTTTTCCTTATATTGCTAAACCTATATTTTATATACATATATTGGCATTTATGTTGATAACTTCCATTGTATCTTTACTTCTGGGGTATGCTTCCAGCCCTAGGTGTAGGACTAGGAAGACTGGACATGGTGACATGGACCTACTAGGTGAAGCTCTTGGGGAGATAAACTTGATATAGTTGTATATCCCTCTACTTAGATACTTATGTTGTAACTTTCATCTAAACCCCATATGGGAGATGATGATGTACTTTTGTAAAATTGAATATAGTCATGAAATTTTATTATGTTTCTACTTTAATTTGTTCATCATTGTATGAGAAAAGAAAAATTTTAAACCTATTCCAACATACACCTTTTTAGTGTGATTCAAATAGTGGATTCATTCCTCAAATTTAAGTA
Source organism: Alisma plantago-aquatica (assembly GCA_963693085.1). Classification (NCBI taxonomy): domain Eukaryota; kingdom Viridiplantae; phylum Streptophyta; class Magnoliopsida; order Alismatales; family Alismataceae; genus Alisma; species Alisma plantago-aquatica. The sequence goes on along the minus strand of OY856409.1, from coordinate 1,113,087,845 downwards.
GTGAGTGGATCCCCTCTCAGGTCCCACTCCTTACAAGATGGTATCAGTGTCATAGTGGTTGGATTTCTGACTATTTTCATTTTGTCTCCCTAGTTAGAACCATTACATTACATAGTCATCCTCTACATGAGATTTTTACCCTAGAACTTACCTAAGTTGTTTAAGAGACACGGGATGAATAATAATCATAAGATGCACACATAAGAACCTTTATGAGTAAATCCTAGTGTGAGGAGATCCTTAAGATGGTATGTAGGTTTATTGTAATATATTTCTTTAGAAGTGATGAGTTTTGACTTTAGGATGGAGATAGGTATGAGGATGGGAAAGTAGTATGATACTAATAACTAATCATGGAATCCATTGTGACTCATGCCTCGCAATTGATTTTGGATCCACTTTTTGTTTTATAGTGAATAGATTTCATCATCAAATTTAGTTTCCATTACACTATTATATGTACAAAAGCAAATTTTATGGATTTATTGATGTTTTATCAGATTGAGTCACAAGGAAGAGAGGTATTAAGTTTGATATAGAAACCCTAGATTAGTTGGTATGGAAATTATAAACCCGAGTTTTGAGTGGAACTGATGACTATTTTTTTTGAGTCTTAGGGAGACCCCGCTCCCCCTCCTCCTCAAACAGGTTCCAGAGCCCGGATGACCCAAGGAGTTGGTAATTACAGTGCGCTCAGGGGGATTCGAACCCGGGTCCCCTAGGGAGGACAAGTCGGACCGAACCACCTGAGCCACATTGGATGGGTGTGGAACTAATGACTAGGATAGCAAGGATTGTGCTAAAAGGTTTAGCTGGAATACCCTCATATACTCTATAAATTTTTGTGAACCTTAGGGTTCATAGGTTAGAAACACAAGGACCTAAAACTCAACTGTAGGTGAATATAACTAGTTCATTGGATTGCATGATCTATGAACAACATAGAACCCTAAAGTATTCACAACTAAAAGATACATAAGTAGTCGGGGAGGAGTGGTTCAAATGGTCTAGAACGGTGGCCCCTCATGAAGGGACTTGGGTTCAAAGCCTAGCAGCCACCTCCAAAATGATATGTCATGTAGGTCGGCCAATTGTGTGCTTTAACTGGTTCCCGGGTGGATGGGGAGCCCGGGGCCTGAGAGTTTTACGTTGTCTGGGCGGGGGTCAAAAAAGTGGTGCTTCTACAGGGGCAGTTCTCTTAATAATTAAAAAAAAGTAATCCTAGTACCTTGATATTGCTTAGCTTGTCTTATTCAGTTAAACTTTAAAGGGGTTAAGAGAAGTTGGTTGGTAGTATAAGTATGGATGAATTTTGGGGATGAAATCCTCTTCAAGGGGTGGAGTGTTGTAACATATTGAAAACAAGCATCTTTACTCTAGAAATCATATTCTCATGGTTAGGATATTAGAATGTTTGGTTCTTCAAATTTGACCAAACAAGGATAAAAGTTATGCCTTAGCAAATAGTGTTAATGCATATAACATATTATGTGACTATAGGTTATGTAATCAACATCACATATTTACATAATAACTTAATAATGTGCTAACATCTAAGTAAATATATTAAATATGTCTCATACGTTTCATTTTCTAACTAATATATGAATGATGGCTAAAATATGTTTAATAAGAGGCATAATGTGCTTTTAAACAACAAGTAGTATTTCCACATCCATAAATATGAATAACGTTCCATTATTTAAATAAATATTGAATTGATGGATTTAATCTATTAAATACTAAAATATGGAATTTACTACATAATAATACAATAGAAACAATGTAAAGATAATAATATTTAATTTAATGAATGTTGATAATATGATGGCAATGAGTCAAAATCCTAATTATTTTGGAAGTCATAAAAAGAGGTCTCAAATTCCAAATATAATGGTAGAATTGTGTTTCTTGGGTTTCAATTAGCTTGGGTGACAACTTTTAGATTAAATGAATAATCCTAGATGCCTTAATATTGTTTAGGGAAAGAAAGACATATTTTTTTAGAACCATAAAACATTATATTATTAGTGTAATTAAAAAACTACCTAAAGTGTCGCTCATTTACATCCGTCATGTGTATTTCAGCATCTGCCACGCTAAGATCTGGACTTTCCAGATCTTGGTTTTGTTTGTGGCTGCTGGATGAGAATCATAGGGAGAGCAAGTTTTCTCCTACCTCCATTTCCTTTTTCCTTTTCTTTCTATCATGAACATGATTCTTTTCCTTTTGGATTTTCTAGTGCTAATGCTTCTCTCGACTCACAATAGTTCTCCATGATTTCTTCATCGGTTCTTTCCTTATAAGATTTTGTTCCATTTAGTATGCACTTTCCTAATCTGCTTTTTCTCCATCTGAAATCCCCTAAAACATCCTCTCTCATCCTTGTTTCCATGAACCACAAAACATGGTCTTGAGGTTTTACCTATATATGTAACCAGCCAAAAACCTTCCAATACCCCCAAAATATCTTTTCCGCTTGTCTGTTTAGTTGTCATTTCTCCGACCATGTCTCCCCAACCCCATCTTCCAATCTAAGGTTGCAAGGTTCAAGCACACCTTAGACTATTGGGACCATTATTGTCTGGAGCACCTATTTGTAGACCTTGTTAATGTCTTTGGAGCACTGTTTTACATAATGGATGTACAGACATAGATCCCCCTATTACTATTCTTTTACTCTTGATGGTCGCCATGGCATTGAATGCCTTCGATCAGTCTTATTCTCCCCTAATTGTTTAGTCTTGGGCCTCATAATAGTTTTGAAAACATATCTGATTTATACCTTTTGGTTTCGACTTCTCACCTTGAGTCATCATCTACTTTACGTCGGAGTAGTTGGGACCACAGATCTTGTCAGTGCTCCTGGCTAATCTCATACCCACTTTCTAGGGTCACTTAGATCGGTGATGCATTGGGAATACGTCTTGCTTGTCAAATGATGTGGTTCAAAGTTAGTTTTGATCTTCAATATCTTACTGGAAGGGTTTGTGTTTGTCGAGTGAAAGAATAAGCAAATCGGGAAGATGATTCCTTGTGTTTCTGTGGTTTTGTCTGTTTCACATCTGACTTATGTCGTACTTGACGAGGGTGTCTTTGTCATTTTGAGATTTCATATGGTTAGTTATCATGCCTACAATATATATTCTACTTTTACTCTACTACCTTGTCACATATGATGATGAAATAGCCTGATGTGAGGGTATATTAGTAATTGTCGATGAAATTTTGTTTAATAAATCAGTAAAGATTATTATCTTAGATAATTCATAATAATCAATCCAAAAGTCAAAAAATAAAAGTAAAATATGTCATAATATCAATAATTTATTCTCTATGTAATGTTATAAGTATCTTGACCTAAATACAAAATAAAATATGTCATTTTTTCATGGATTTTTTATTATTGATTAGAACTTGTAAATTCATAACTAATAATATATATGTCATAAAAATAAAGTAAAATATGATATGAAATAAAAATTTAGTCCAAAAGACAGTATAGTTTTGATAACCTAATTTATAAATAATTAAAAGGTGATGTTATAACCTCAATTTATTCAAAATATAAAGTGTATTTCTCTTTCAATGGATAAATGAAATCCTTTTCTTTGTTTTGGATTTCGTGTGAAATGGCCTTGCTTGATTGATTGTGGGCTTTGTTGGCCATTAAGCCCAATTGAAAAGAAGAGAGAATTAAAAAGGAAAAGAAATAGATTAATAAAAGAGAAATATGAGAAATTAACAATTAAAAGAAGATAAAGGCAAACCCATATTCCCCAATATGGGAATCCGTGTCTTTGGGTTTTCTTGAGGTCCAAGGGACCCAAAATAACAAGATAATTACAAAGGAAAGAGGAATATAAATTAATTTTGAATAATTTGATGAGTAACTTGGGAGAGAAGGAAACCTTCTCATCCATTGCAAGTTGTTTCCCAAATTTCGTACAAAGCTAGGAAATATTAAAAGAAACTTTCCCTTAAAAGTTGATCTATAAAGGAGTTATGGTTTGGGAGAAATCGTTTTTGCAAGTTATCTTAATTTTGGAAATTATTTCTGAATTAAAAGAAAAGGATGTTTCCTTTGTTTTGATCACGAGCAGCGAGGTCTGTTGGATTTTAATCGAACAACCGATGGTCATCGCCTAAGTCCCAAGTGGACTTGGACTCTGCCAGGTTGCAGAGGAATTTCCTCTCCGATTCTCTTGAGATCCAGGGTAGATGGGAGCCAGCTAATAATTCTGTCGAATCCAGGAGTTGAAACCGAAGGGATTCATCCCTGGTTCGACTGGGTTTGGTTGCCAAACCAGGAAACGCCCAACTGGGCAGGACTTTGCCCGACCCTATATATAGGGGAGGGTTATGGAGAGAATCGACATCCCTAATAGGTTGCCCAAGCTCTGCGGAAGGAAGCAATGAGTGCTTTGATACGTTCAATTGCCCTGTTCGTGATGATCTGCACCCTCGACATCTCAGAGATCATCATCGGAGTCCGGCGAGTGGGGGATGATCTTGGTGTGTTGTCGGCAAGCAATTGAAGGTGTCTTCGAGTCTGAAGAGGGGAGGTAGAGCTCCTTGGACCGTCGACGCAAGCAAAGAAGCACTACAGCCCAAAGTCAACCTCGCGGTTGACCACCGTTGCTACAGCAACGAAGATGGGAGGTAGAAGAAGAGAAGAATCGTCGATTGACCGATTTGCCCTTCGCCATCTTTAGTAGTAACGAGGTTAGGATAGACCTTTGCTTTATTTGGATCGCACTTAATAGGCGCGTGTATCTATGGCCGTTAGATCCTCCGTGGATCCGCGGCCCATGGATCGGGCGGCCCTGCATTTTTCTGAATTAGCTAATAAATCGATAAATAGGAATTATCTTGGTAAAATCATATCTGCTGATAGAAAACTCGGATGCAAAAAGTCAATACATGAAAAATGATCAGAAAAATATGAGGAATATACTAAAAATGGTTTGAACACCTAAATTTGTATATTTTTGCACAAGTGCATATTTTGAATAGAAAAGGTATTAAGTGTGGTTAGAAACCCTAATTGTGGATAAAAGATATATTTAGTCATGCAATCAGATTAATTCGGACATGTTTAACTTGATTAATGATTAAGATGGTTTTTAACCTATTTTGATGATAGAATTACAAAGTATAGGGTTTTAACTCAATATGTTGATTAATATGTTTAGAAACCCTAAATTAGAGAAAAAGGAAAGAAAAGATAGAGTAATTAGAAAATTAGGGTTCTTGTGGACCAAACCTGATCTTAAGAATCTTAATGGAAAATAAGACAAGAAAATTAGGGTTTGATGTATATATTGATAAAATTGAAATAGAATTGGTAAAAGGTAATGAAACCCTAATTTTCAAGAAACCCTAAAATTGGAATAGCAATCCTAAGGAATAAAATTGGATGAATACTGATAAAAGGAAATTGGAATGTTTATTTCATGATTTCTGTGCACCTTGCTTGCTTGATTGGATTTTCTCTCTCCTTAATTCTGTCTCCAAATCAGCAGTACAGGTATGTGGTTACGCTTATGACTACCCGAATTAGTTTTCCGAGATTTTGTCGATGTTTTCATCGTGACTTGAATTAAACTGTTGGATGTTTTAATTCATGCAAATTCTAAAGTGAATATGACTATCACATAAAAGATATGTCTACTAGCTCAGATCCTAGTCCCCTCTGTAGCCTAATGGGTTGACCTAGTACATGGCTACCAATAGGGTAGGCCCATCAGGTCATTGGATGACTTAGTATATGGATACCAATGGGGTAGGTCCATCAAGTCACTTTGAGTCAGGGATTGGACTACCTAGGGTAGGGCCATACGACTCAACCCTAGATAATGGTCTACCTAATAGGTAGGATCATGCGGGGTTTAATAAGGATATACCATGTGAGAGAGGTAGTATTCATGTCCACTGTAGGGACAATACAGAGGAAGGGGATAGGAAAGGATTGAGTAGTATTGCTTAAGACATAATTTGAATGTTAATTGATGATTGGTTGTTTATATTATTAATATAGTTGCACAACTTTTGTAATCCCCCACATACCAGCTTTATGTTGACCGCGTATTTGTTTGTCGGCGTTTTAGGTACATACCCTAAAAGAACAAACAGTAAATTGTCACGTTGTGAAAATGAGAAGTAAAGTGCAAGGAGGATTAGATAGAGTAAATTCAAGATCTGGATAGATAGATTTCCAACATTTCTTTCAAAGGTAATTAAAGTTTTAATTTTTTTACCCAAATCCAGTTTAGTTAGTAGAATTTTATAATTATTGTTGATTATATGTTGAACCTTTGATCATGTTAATTGATTAACGACTCTGACCTTCGGGTCTCCCTTAATTGGGGGTTACCAGGAGGCAGGGTCGTAACAATTGGTATCAGAGCCAATTCCCCTCCAGTAGGTGGGGCTCACATGGACATGCCATGCCTATCTTGAGTCGTGCAGTCCAGGCATGTAGGAAAGGGCTATCCATGGTTGACGTAGCAACCCTTGCGCTGGTATTCCGTGATCGGGAGCTGGGTATCCATGGGCCATTGTGGGTCTACACTGAAATGGGGAAGAGATTATGAGGCCTTATAGTTGAGCCTTGATGAGGACGCCAAGAGCCTAAGTGGGGGAGATTGTAACATCCCAGGATTTGAGGCCTCAGATAAAATGATCTTATAAGGAATGATTGGACTACCCATATCACCAAGGTGCACCTCCTTTTTCGGGAATTGAAGGAGAAGTTGACTACCGCACCTGTGCTGACTCTACCTTCTGGAAATGAGGGTTTCATGATATTCACTGATGCTTCCAAGATGGGACTTGGCTGTGTGTTGGAACAAGATCGACATGTGGTTGCATATGCTTCCCGACGGCTCAAGTCGAATGAAGTGAATTACTTGACACATGACCTAGAGTTAGCTGCTATCATCCATGCCTTGAAGATATGGTGGCACTACCTATACCGTGCTACCTTCGAGATCTTCACCGACCATAAGAGCTTGAAGTACTTGCTGATACACAGAGACCTAAACCTACGACAATGACAATGGATGGAGTACATGAAGGATTACGACTTCACCATTGCCTACCATCCTGGTAAGGAGAATGTCGTACCTAATGCTCTGAGTGGAAAGCAGCTTAAGTGTGCAGATGTTCTGTCCAGTCAGTGGAAGAGTTTGGAGGAGCTTGTGGAATGGACTCCACAACTACTCGAGGACCGAGTTCGGTTGGCTAATATCCAGATTCAATCTGAGTTATTGAGTGAAATCATAGCTGCACAGTTGACCAGTGGAGAGCTAGACAAGATGAAAGGTTTAATGATGAAGCCCCAGACTCGTCTATCTGTAGGAGTAGACGGAGGAATCAGGTTTGAGAATCGCATATGGGTTCCTGTGAATTCACCAATAAAGGAGCATATTCTGTAACAAGCCCATGGATCCAAATATATAGTACACCCGGGGACTACTAAGATGTACAAGGACCTACAGCGGTTTTTCTGGTGGCCAGGAATGAATAAAGACATTGCGTCATGGGTGGCCAGTTGTCTTACGTGCCAGATGGTGAAGGCTGAACACCAACGACCCGGAGGGTTTTTACATTCGATAGAGATTCCAGAATGGAAATGGGAGCAGATCACCATGGATTTTGTGGTGGGTCTACCCCGGACCAAGAGAGGTCATGATGCGATATTTGTCGTGGTAGATCGTCTTACCAAGTCAGCACACTTCCTCGCCCTAAAGACCACTGCTAAGGTGACAGACCTAGTCGAGTTGTACATCAGAAAGATAGTACATTTGCATTGTGTACCAGGATCGATTATCTCTGACAGAGACCCAAAGTTCACTTCCAAGTTATGGAAGCAAGTTCAAGAGGAACTTGGTACCAAGTTAAAGTTTAGCACCGCTTATCACCCCCAAACGGATGGTCAGTCAGAAAGGACAATCCAGACGCTAGAAGATCTATTGAGAGCTTGTGTGCTCGATTGGGGTGGCTCATGGGAGCAATACCTACCGTTAGCAGAGTTCGCCTACAACAACAGCTACCAGGCCAGTATCGGGATGCCTTCGTATGAAGCTTTGTACGGAAGACCGTGTTGGTCCCCACTTCACTGGGATGATGTGGGTGAAAGGACCATGTTGAGGTCAGATGAGCTCCAAGTGTATGCTGATAAAGTGGCTTTGATCAAGCAAAGGATGAAGAGAGCCCAGGATCGATAGAAGTCGTATGCTGATGCAATGTGGACTAATGTGCATTTCACTGTGGGAGAGCATGTGTTTTTGAAAATCTGACCGCTTCGAGCTATAGCTAAGAATAGAGGGAAGTTGAGTCCCCGATACGTGGGTTCGTTTGAGGTATTAAAACAAATTGGTGAAGCTGCATACCGTTTGGCGTTACCCCCTCAGTATAGCATGATGCATGATGTGTTTCACGTGTCTGACCTGAAGTGATATGTGCAAGATCCAAGCCATGTGCTGAGCATTGAACCTATTGAGCTTCAAGGGAAGCTGACTTATCCTAAGTCACCTTTGCAGATTCTAGATACCAAGGTGAAAGAGCTTAGATGCAAGAATATAGAGATGGTAAAGGTTCTTTGAAAGCACCATGGAGAGGATGAGGCCACATGGGAGCTGAAGGCAGACATGGAGAAAGCATACCCTGAATTGTTTGTCTGATTGTTTGAATTTTGAGGGCAAAATTCCTATAAGGAGGGGAGGATGTTATAACCTCAATTTCTTCAAAATATAAAGTGTATTTCTCTTTTAATGGATAAATGAAATCCTTTTCTTTATTTTGGATTTCGTGTGAAATGGCCTTGCTTGATTGATTGTGGGCTTTGTTGGCCATTAAGCCCAATTGAAAAGAAGAGAGAATTAAAAAGGAAAAGAAATAGATTAATAAAAGAGAAATATGAGAAATTGAAAATTAAAAGAAGATAAAGGCAAACCCATATTCCCCAATATGGGAATCCATGCCTTTGGGTTTTCTTGAGGTCCAAGGGACCCAAAATAACAAGATAATTACAAAGGAAAGAGGAATATAAATTAATTTTGAATAATTTGATGAGTAACTTGGGAGAGAAGGAAACCTTCTCATCCATTGCAAGTTGTTTCCCAAATTTCGTACAAATATAGGAAATATTAAAAGAAACTTTCCCTTAAAATTTGAGCTATAAAGGAGTTATGGTTTGGGAGAAATCGTTTTTGCAAGTTATCTTAATTTTGGAAATTATTTCTGAATTAAAAGAAAAGGATGTTTCCTCTGTTTTGATCACGAGTAGCGAGGTCTGTTGGATTTCAATCCAACGGCCGATGGTCATCGCCTAAGTCCCAAGCGGACTTGGACTCTGCCAGGTTGTAGAGGAATTTCCTCTCCGATTCTCTCGAGATCCAGGGCAGATGGGAGCCAGCTAATAATTTCATCGAATCCAGGAGTTGAAACCAAAGGGATTCATCCCTGGTTCGACTGGGTTTGGTTGCCAAATCAGGAAACGCCCAATTGGGTAGGACTTTGCCCGACCCTATATATAGGGGAGGGTTATGGAGAGAACCAGAATCCCTAATAGCTAGCCCAAGCTCTGCGGAAGTAAGTAAGGATTGCTTCGGTACGTTCAATTGCCATGTTCATGTTGATATGCACTCTCGGCATCTCGAAGATCATCGCCAGAGTTCGACGAGTGGGGGACGATCTTGGTGTGTCGTCGATGAGTGATTGAAGGTGTCTTTGAGTCCGAAGAGGGGAGGCGGAGCTCCCTGGACCGTCGGCGCAAGCAAAGAAGCACTACAGCCCAAAGTCAACCTCGTAGTTGACCACCGTTCCTACAACAACGAAGACGGGAGGTAGAAGAAGAGAAGAACTGTCGATTGACCGATTTGCCCTTCACCTTCTTCAGTAGTGACGAGGTTAGGATCGACCTTTGCTTTCTTTTGATCACACTTAATAGGCGCGTGTATCTGTGGTCGTTAGATCCTCCGTAGATCCACGGCCCATGGATCGGGCGGCCCTGCATTTTTCTGAATTAGCTAATAAATCGATAAAAAGGAATTATCTTGGTAAAATCATATCTAGTGATAGAAAACTCGGATGCAAAAAGTCAATACATGAAAAATGATCATAAAAATATGAGGAATATACTAAAAATGGTTTGAACCCTAAATTTGTATTTTTTTTTGCAAAAGTGCATATTTTGAATAGAAACGGTATTAATTGTGGTTAGAAAACCTAATTGTGGATAAAAGATATATTTAGTCTTGCAATCTGGTTAACTCGGACATGTTTAACTTGATTAATGATTAAGATGGTTTTTAACCTATTTTTATGATAGAATTACAAAGTTTAGGGTTTTAACTCAATATGTCGATTAATATGTTTAGAAACCCTAAATTAGAGAAAAAGGAAAGAAAAGATAGAGTAATCAGAAAATTAGGGTTCTTGTGGACCAAACCTGATGTTAAGAATCTTAATGGAAAATAAGACAAGAAAATTAGGGTTTGATGTATATTTTGATAAAATTGAAATAGAATTGGTAAAAGGTAATGAAACCCTAATTTTCAAGAAACCCTAAAATTGGAATAGCAATCCTAAGGAATAAAATTGGATGAATATTGATAAAAGGAAATTGGAATGTTTATTTCAGGATTTCTGTGCACCTTGCTTGCTTGATTGGATTTTCTCTCTCCTTAATTCTGTCTCCAAATCAGCAGTACAGGTATGTGGTTACGCTTATGACTACCCAAATTAGTTTTTCGGGATTTTGTCGATGTTTTCATCGTGACTTGAATTAAACTGTTGGATGTTTTAATTCATACAAATTCTAAAGTGAATATGACTATCACATAAAAGATATGCCTACTAGCTCAGATCCTAGTCCCCTCTGTAGCCTAATGGGTTGACCTAGTACATGGCTACCAATAGGGTAGGCCCATCAAGTCATTGGATGACTTAGTATATGGCTACCAATGGGGTAAGTCCATCAAGTCACTTTGAGTCAGGGATTGGACTACCTAGGGTAGGGCCATACGACTCAACCCTAGATAATGGTCTACCTAAAAGGTAGGATCATGCGGGGTTTAATAAGGATCTACCATGTGAGAGAGGTAGTATTCATGTCCACTGTAGGGACAATACAGAGGAAGGGGATAGGAAAGTATTGAGTAGTATTGCTTAAGACATAATTTGAATGTTAAATGATGATTGGTTGTTTATATTGTTAATATAGTTTCACAACTTTTGTAATCCCCCACATACCAGCTTTATGTTGACCGCGTATTTGTTTGTCGACGTTTTAGGTACAAACCCTTAAAGAACAAATAGTAAATTGTCACGTTGTGAAAATGAGAAGTAAAGTGCAAGGAGGATTAGATAGAGTAAATTCAAGCTCTGGATAGATAGATTTCCAACATTTCTTTCAAAGGTAATTAAATTTTTAATTTTTTTACCCAATTCCAGTTTAGTTAGTAGAATTTCATAATTATTGTTGATTATATGTTGAACCTTTGATCCTATTAATTGATTAATGGCTCTGACCTTCGGGTCTCCCTTAATTGGGGGTTACCAGGAGGCGGGGTCGTAACAGGTGATTTTTAGGGTTTATACAATTCATGTAAACCTAACCCTAATCTCATATATGTGTTTGATAGGTTTCTTGTGGACTGATATGGAATTAGGGTTTTGACCTTGGACAAATGTAGACTTCATGTGAGGTATGCTTCATCTCCAAATCATATTGAACAATTTCTTATTTCATTCTCTAAATGTATGTCCCCTTAATCATATTGAGAGACTAATTTGATTTTTTTCTCTCTCTCTTAATGTATGGTCCATTCTTTATTATTCTTATTAAGCAAACATCTACATTCAATCTCTCTCTTGGTCCTTTGGGACACAATACCCTACACACTTTTCTCTCTCATCAGAGAGGATGACTTATGTGAGAGATTGTGTGTTGATATGGATCTTTTAGATCATCTTATTCCTTTGAATACTCTTATTGGATTAAAATATGTATGTTGCTCATCTTATTCCTTGTGAAACCCTATTTTTCAAGTTGCGGATTTTTGTGACCTATGAAATATATAAATTGTGGAAAAGTTTGAATACTTATTTATGGGTCATATGACCCCACTTATATCTTTAAGATGATCTCATCCTTTATTTGACTATACTTTATCTTGCATTCCCTATTTGCATGTGTGATTGGCTAATCATAATTAGAAGTACTGACACCATATTTATATTGGGCACTGAGGTTTTAGTCCTCCTTCCATCTGAGGTTTTAGTCCTCTTATGATATACTATATTTTGGGCATTGAGGTTTTAATCCTCCTGATAATACACTGAGGTTTTATTCCTTCTACAAAATACTATATTTGTTTGGCATTGAGGTTTTCATAAAGGGTAGGAACATATATAGGTTCATATCCTTCTTTTCAATTTATGCTAGGATGCTTATTACTAACCATTAATCTATTTATGAATTGTGATATTATTATTATGACACCATTTTAAGGCAAGATATTTCTAACTCTTGATTATCATGTTGTTGAATTCATATTTTGTTTTGATATCCACTTAGATAGTACTTTTCCTCTTCTATGAGAACCCTTGTTATACTTTATATCCTTTTCCTTATATTTCTCAATCCATATTTTATATGCACATGTCGACGTTTATGCTAATAACTTCCATTATGTCTTCTCTTCCGGGTTCTGTTTCCAACCACAGGTGTAGGACTTGGAAGACTAGACATGGTGACATAGACCTGCTAGATGGACCTCTTGGGGTGATAAACTTGAGATAGTTAGATATCCCTCTACTTAGATCCTTCTATTGTATCTTTCATGTACCCATATGGGAGATGATGATGTACTTTTGTAAAATTGAATGATGAATTATTATTCAGTTGCTACTTTGTTATTTTGTATATCATAATCTGAGAAATGAAAAAATTTAAACCTATTCCAGCAAACCTTTTAGTGTGTTTGGAATAGATGGATTCATTCCTCAAATTTAAGTACGGATTGGATCCCATCTTGTGTCCCACTCCTTACATCAACCCAATACCAAATTCCATAGAAATTGTAAGATTGCAACCTCTACCTCTGTTGATAAGAGGTTTGCCCCCCTTAGCTCAAGCATGTTCCTCTTGTAATTGTTTCTCATCTTAACATACTCTAGAGTTTCTCTCTTGTGAGTGTCAAATGTGTGTCTCAAATAAATCATCTATGCTATAATATCTATATTACAAATAGGATACAACAATTAGTACTACAAATGAAAGCCAACAATTAGCATCAATAAAATCTATGATAATAGTCTCCAAGATGAATAGTACAAATTTATTATGTTTTATGCATAGTTTGTAATAAATTAGGGTTTAGAAGTGATTTTCCACTCATTTTTACTTGTTCCTAGCATACTGATCTCATGCTTGAACTTGATATTCTTGAATATCAATCCACTAGGCTTGTATTTAACTTCTACACCTTGAAACCCAACTCTGAACGGTCTAACAGTAGGTATTCAGACCTATAAGAATCATGTTGGAGGTAGAATATGTAGAAGGAAGGTAAAGAAGAACATTAAGTTGGTGAATACAAGCGTTTTGAGAAAGGGGGTACAAATAGAAGTCAAAATTTATTGTTAGAACTTTCTAACCAGTTTGATCTAAGGTGAAACCTACAGTTTCCACCACCGGTCATGTTCTTATTTATTGTCACACTAACAAAGACCTTTGTGCTAACCCTTTTTTCCTCTCTTTAGGAGAGAAATAGATCTAAAGGAAAAGTTAACAAGTCTAGTTCCATCACATTTCATCTATTATATATAGGGATTAAAGAATTTTTGTGGTTGGAAGGGTCGGGGGACACCATAGGAAAACCACTAGAAGGTAATCCTTTAGAAGTCAAACCTTTAGTTGGCACTCCTTTGATCTCCGCCTCCAATAGGTGAGGGAATAGTTTTCGCATCGGTAGATGAACCATCAGTAGCTGTAGCTACAGTCTACATGACCATCGCTTGGTGAGACTGCCAGTATGTGTAACCTTCAATTAATGTTTGTTAGAAACACCTTTAACTAATGAATTGTTGGTTAGTATCTATTTAGTGAAATTGTTAGTAGAAAACTACCTTAGAAAACCATCGGAAGGTAGCCTCCCTGCTAAGCATAGGAAGGCTACTTCTAAGCATAGATTGTTGGTTGTGAAAGCCACTGTCTGTGGAACCTCTGTGAAACCATCAGTCTGTGAATCAATGATTCTTCTGAGTGTTCTGAAGGAACCACCGACCATTCAACCGTCATCCTCTCTATCCCTAAACCACTAATTGACAACTAAAGGTAAAACCATCGATTGGAAACTGATAGTTATTTTGCAAGCATCTTCAAAACGCCATAACTCCCTAAAATAAACTTTGATTGGATTCATTTTTATTGCATTGGTTTCATGATACAATTATAAATAGTGAGACCTAATAGGTAATCCACTCAAATGGTAAAATACAAGAGTTATGTAATAATAAATCAGTCAAAATAAAACTATTACTAAGTTACAAGATTATCCATATACAATTGTTCCTCACCATAAAAGGTGGTATAAAAATGTATACATATAATGAATCCAATAACATGCATGACCTATTTTAAAGGGAAATGCATCCATTCCAAGAAATCCTCTAGGTCAAATCCTTGAGTAGAATCTTCTAGAGTCTTAGTCCTCTAATCTACCTACACTTGGGTGGAAGGAGAAGATCAACCTAAAATGAGAAAACAAAGGCATGTATTAATTTAAATTGAATGTGTGCATATAAACAATATTTGGGCATTATATCAGGTATAAGTATATAAAGAATGTTCCCATGAAAAAGGGTCCATACGAAGGTAGGTAGGTTCCACAAAAGTCAAAACAAGAGATTGAGGTCTAGTATTTATGGAGAGTAATATTTGAGATAAAACAAACATTTTTCCAGTGGCATCCATTCACAAATTCCAAATAAACAAATCTTTACAAGAATAAGCAATGTCGACTAAATATACCTAAAATAAGGAGATAACACTGTAGGATCATGGTCGAAAATATAAGGGTGGAAACATACACCCCAGAAGGGATATGCATGCCCTTTATAAGTATAGTTGTAGATAACTACCACTATTCTAGATTTTCTAGTCAAACTTCTAGAATGCACAAATAAAGTGACAAGACTAGCATTGCAGTCATAATTCACATTAGGTATTAAAAGCAAGAGGGGTCAAAAGAGCTGTAACAAAAAAATAGTTCAATATTCACAATACTTTAAATTATATGAATTTATAAAGGTAGAACTTTAGTTTAGAAGTATAAAGGATTAATATTCAACAAAGTGCCTCAGTATAGGAAATTAGGAATTGTAGTCAACTAAATGCCCAAATATAGATAGGGATGTGCACATACCTGAGCTTCCCATCTAATGCCTAACTCAATCTATACACTTGGTCCACAAAGTCAAGTTTTCATCCTAGGAACATATTAGGGAACCCAAAGAAAACATATGTTTATACTTTTAGTTTATATATATATATATATATATATATATATATATATATATATATATATATGTATATATATATATATCTTATCCAAATTATTATCACCTAATGTATTTTAGATATTTTAACCTCATTCAGTGGACACATGTTATAAAAGTATATATCACTATTTAGTTGGGGACACTAACATGGGTGTCTTAGGTTACATGTATATTTGGTTTTAGTGATACATTTACTTTCATAAAATTGTCTAGGGTATATTCTTTATCCATTTCTATGGTTTTTAGTTTTCTAGTGAGTATTAGATCCATTACCATTACAATGCCTAGGTTCCCATTTATGTGAAGTTATCATTATACCCATCATGCAATAATGCCATATTGTGTGTCTTTGGTTGATATAACATTGCATTAGGATTCACTAGATTCATCTTTCATTAATCAAACCATAATCATGCTAATTATGACACATAGGACCTATGTTCTTTATCACATAAGTCCACGTCACATGCTAGTATATTCATATAGTCATATGGTAGAGTCAAACTACTTTACTAGGATTAGTCATAACTTAAAAATTACTATCTAAAATTTATATAACTGCATGTATATTTATCATTTTTTTCAATTACAACTTATTATATGTGGTTATGCATTCATCTTTATATGCACATCTCTACATATATACACCATAGTGATAATCAACTAGTAGTCCATATAACTAATATGGTTATTTATATAAGTCAATCTTACACTATATTTTATCATTCCTATTGGTAAACCAAAATACATATAAGACTAGATGATCATATTTTTAAACTTCACTCATTATAGATCCTAATATTTTTGTTAGTGCTTAACCTTTATCAACTATTGGATAATCTTGTAACTTGAATTATCATCAATAGTTAGATAGAAAGAGATTTATGAATTACAAAGCACATATATTATTACCATGATATATATACATATAAAGAGAGAGAGAGAGAGAGAGTGAGAGAGAGAGAGAGAGATTCAAGATAGAATACACTCGAGTGTACAGAATATAATCCATTAATCTTCCTTGTTATAGTAATAATAGACCAAATACAAAATTTGAGACTATTCGGCATCTAAGCACAACAAAATCGATGAACATAACTAATTTGAAGTGTGATTTTTGCATATTTTATATGCATGACCTATAAGTATCCAGATGAGCTCAATTTTGTTATACAGAATGTTCTTAAGATGTATAAGAAGATCAATAGTTTATATTTCTAAAATAATTGCTTCATGATAGATAATGATTGAGGTGTATAGCATCTCCAATAAACTTCGAGTGTATTCGAGCTTTACTATATATATAAATATATATATATATGCTTACCTACATGCATATGTAATGGAGTTAGAGGACCTAGACATGTATGTACTTACTACAATTATCCATATTACTAGGTATTTTATCCTAGTTATCATAACCATCAGACTCATTACATACACTTATGAAAATATGAGTTATAAGAGACAAATCTAGCAGGTTAGGATAGATTCTCACGATCACTATCCATGACCCAGCTTGGTTGTTGTTTCTTGAAAGTTTCCTACTTCTTGGATCAACATGGAAGTGAGATCATCCTGATGTTGGCATGAGGTGGCGGCAAAATCTTATATTTTTATGTGCATTGCCAGAATTTTTTGGTGTTGAAATTTACAATAGAAGCCACAAGTGTATGTGCTCTGAGGAGACATTTCCTTTTGTAGGTTGTTGATGGTATGAAGATGTGAATTTGTCACCATCATGGTTGATCACCTTAGTATGAGGTCGTGGTTGTCGATTTCACAGTGGAGGAGGAGGTAGCTTCACGGCCAATGGATCTGGTGGTGGTCATTGTTGACCACATGGTGTGTCTTGCAGCATAGAACAAGGATGGTTACTAATGTTTGTAGTGTCCATAGATTTGAGAAGCAGATTTTCTGAAAGGAAGGGAAAGAGAAGGTGTAGAATGAAGTTATATAGATCAGGAGCATAAGGAGGACAAGTTGGATGCTAGATGTGTTGTATGTTGGTAGGTTGTCAGATGGTAGGTTCTTCAACTCAGTAGACCCCACATGTCTCCTCAACTAACTAGAGAATATGATATATGTCAAGATACTTGGTGGAAGGAAAGGGATAAACATGGAACGTGGGATCTGCATCTTATTATGAGGATAGTGAAGGATGGAAGCTCGATGCAGAGATAGGGTGATCGTTGGATTCATCTTCCACCACTGCATTACATGGTGGAAAAGTTCCTTCTATCATGATGCTTAGGTGCAAGGTAAGAGGGAGTTTGGGAGGAGGTTTGTGCAGCTTCTTGGTTGTAGTTGTGCATTGTGGTGGCACTAACAATGGTAATGTAGATGTATTGTAGGTTATATCTTGGTCTTAACCAGTTGTAGAAGCCATTGGCAACATGTTGATAGGTGTTGGGAGATGATGTGTCGGTCAGTAGAGCTTCCTTGTGATGCTTGACACTGCCTGGTGTTTCTTGGAACCATCAAGTGCAAGTAGAGGAGCATGACAATGGTCAGGGTTTAGGATCAATGAAGAGGAAAAGGGGGAAGGTAAATGGAGGAGAAAAGGGATCGCACATGTTGATTGGGTGTTTTTGGCTGGTGCCCAAGTGAGAACGTGCTCAAGGGAGGAGAGGGAGAGTCTCCATCACTTGTGGGATTTAGGTAGCAGTTTGTGGTCAGTTCAAGCACAAGATGGATTCACAAGGAAGCCGAAGAATCAGGGTATCATTTGCATGACTTGGGGGAAATAAATAAATGGATCACATTTAATGTAATAATGAATTTGATTAATAAACTTAGATTATTGAGGACCTTTCTCTTTCTAATTAAATAGGAGAAGTGAATAACCTTAGATTGAAATGAAAATTGACTCCTAGACTAATTGAGATGTGAAGAATCCAATTTTCAAGTTAAATGCTCATTTTCAAAATGTTTCATGTTTGATTTCTTACTTGTAAGTCATGTACTCAATTAATGTGTTTGATGTCTTTCTTAACTTATATGTTACTTCATATTCTTATATTTCCTTTCAATTAGACTAATTATGATTCTTGAGTTCTAGTTTAGGATCAACAATATTTAAATTATGAATTTTATGATCAACCCCTTAATAATGGTTATAATGAATTCATCACTGATTTTATATGAAGGGTTATTCATAAAAATATAATATTTCCTTGGATCCAAATTCTACTAATTAATCTATCTCAAAGAAAAAGAATTTATTTCTAACATGTCTGGAAAGGGGCATAGGATAGGGGGGTTTAAGCTATGAACCTAAGCTCGGATATGTTACAACACTCCACCCCTTAAAGAAGATTTTTTCCCTAAATCTACCCATTCATAACCTAACCCACAAGTATGCCAAATGTCAACCAACTTGGTTTATCCAAGATAGGAATTTGTCTTACTCTGATAAACAATATGTATTTATTTATGTTGTCCAATTACAAAACCATGATATTTAATTGGCAAGGTTTAATTACCCTAATAAGATATTAGCTATATTTGTGTGGCATTAATTGAGGAATATTCCTAAAGGTGATCTAGTGCCTTCATTATTATGTTTATGCAATACGAAAGTTGAATTACTCTCCTAACTTACTTAGGTACAAGACTCCACCCCTTAAAAGATTATTTTTTGTAACCTAACAAATCATATAGAGAGGCAACATGGATAGATCAACTAGGTCATATATATTTAAAATGTCTTCTTACATGCTACTTAGTATCTAGACCTAGGTTTTAAGGATGAACATGCTAGTTGAGGGATTACCCACTAAAGAGTTTCTCTACTTCCTTGTGGTTGTGACTTGGTTCCTCAACCATCGATAAAATTTGGAAGCCCTTTTTTGTGTATATATGACTTAATAATTAAAATAATTTTAGCAATAAAAACTTTATGATAAAGAAAACCAAAATTGGGACCAAAATTGATCCTAGATCCAAGTCAGCCACCTTTCACAACACAACACATATACTTATCACTTACTTACACAAAAAGGGTCTAACTCTTGAAACATTATAAAGGGCATATGACTACATCTCTATACATAAGAATAGGAGGAAGATGGGTCTCTTGTTCACACAATCAACTTCTGTCAAACCCTCAATATCCACCATTCCTTGGAATTTACACTGCCTCATGTGAGATCCAAAGGGAGTCATAGATCATCCACATTATAGGAAGAGATATGGGTTTCCCAATCAATAGGTGGTCTAAAACCATAGTGCCTTCATAAGGTTAGGTAACCTATATAGTAAACATGCTCATCCCAATCACAAGATAAAATAGGTACACTATTAGAGATGAGAAAGGTGGACACTTAAGAATATCTACTAAAACATGTATCTTTCATGAACCAATTCTCATGTACAAGGAAACACAAGCTCAATTAGGATGGTATCCAACCTTGGGTATATGGATTTGAGCAGAGATATGTTGAGATTCTCTAGTAACACCATGTTGAAGGTAACTCATGATTGCCCATAATAGAACTAGTTTAGTTATCACTGACTATTAGGGTAAGAACCATCATTCTAAAACTTAATTTTGGGTTCTATGTTTTATATCTATGATCAATCCTCACCATGGACGTATTCAAGGAATATCGGAATAATAATAAGGAAAGGATGTAGAATTGAAACTACATTTAATTTTACCTATGATTATTCAAGGAAGTCTAATTCACATATATATAGAGGGTAGGATAACTAGGGTTAAGAGTGTTCAAGTCAACCTGCATTTTTTAGTTCTCAAGATAACTTCCTAGAACATATGAGATAGTAGCAGATGTTGTCTGAATAAACTCCATAGGATGACATATTTACTTCCATAATAAGGCTAGCGATGATTGGGATTACTCGAAGTTGATACTCAACTATATAGGTAGTTTGGGGGAGTGTAATTGACCAACTTTGTTAGGGATTGAAAGCCTAGTTGGTATTCCATGATTCAAGGATAGGCATATCAACGACCTATATAGGTTACTACTCATCTACCTAACATGGGATAACTTGAAATAGTCAAGTAACCAACTTCTTAGTCTCTGATAACATATTGTAAAGAGTGGGACTTGAGAGGGGATCCACTCAAATGGTATAATACAATAGCCATATAATAATAAAGCAGTAGAAACAAAGCTATTAGAAGTTACAAGATGATCCATATAAGACTATTTTTCACCATAAAAGGTGGTATAAAAGGATATACATCCAATGAATCTAATAACATGTAGTACCCATTGCAAAGGACAATGTGGTCATTCCAAGCTATCCTCTAGTTCAAATCCCTAAATAGTATCTTCTAGAGTCCTTGTCTTATAATGTACCTACACCTCAGTGGAAGGGGAACATCACCCAAAAAATAGGAAACAAAGGCATGTATCAGTTTACGTTGATTATGTGCATATAAGCAACATTTGATCATTATATCGGTTATAAGTATGATAAGGATGTTCCCATGAAAAAGGGGCCATACAAAGGAAGGTAAGTTCAATGAAAGTCAAAACAAGAGATTGAGGCATAATATTTATGGAGAGTAATATTTCAGATAAAAGAAACATCTTGCTAGTAAGATACATTCACAATTTCCAAATTAAAAAATATTTGCATGCATAAACAATGTAGACTAAATATACCTAAAATAGGGCCACAACACCATAATATCATGGCCTAAAATGTAAGGGAGGAAGCGCACGCCCTGGACTAAATTCGTGCACCCTTTATAAGTATGGGTACATAAGCACCACTATTATAGATATTCTAGTCAAATATTTAGCATGTAGAAATAGAGTGGCAAGACTAGAATTCTAGTTATAATTCACATAAGGTATTACAATAATAGAAATAGGGGTCAAAAGACCCGTAACAAAAAATAGTTCGATATTCATAGTACTTCAGTTGAATTTAAGAAGGTAGAACTTCAATTTAGAATTAACAAGGAGCAATATTAAACAATGTTCCTCAATATAGGAAACTGGGAATTATAGTCAACTAACTGCCCCAATAAAAATAGGGATTTGCATAGACCTGATCTTCCCAGCTAACGCCTAAATCACTCTATATACTTGGTTCATAAAGTTGAGTTTTAATCCTAGGAACATATTGGATATGTTAGTGAAACCAAAGAAAACATATGTATACATTCTTAATTTAGTTATATATAGGTCTTATCCAAATTATTATCACCTAACATCTTGTTAGAGTATTGAAGCTCATTTAATGGACATATGTTATAGTTTATGTCACCATTTAGTTAGGGAATATAACATGGGTGTATTAGGTTACATATCCATTTGACTTTCGTGACAAATTTATTTTCATTAAGTTGTCTAGGGAATCTTCTATATCCATTTTGAGGGTTTCTAGTTTTCTAATGAGGATTAGATCCATTATCATTGCAATACATAGTTTCTCATTTATGTGAAGTCACCATTCTACTCTTCATAAAATAATTCCAATATGTGTCTTTGTTTGATATAACATTGCATTAGGATTCACTAGATTCATCTTGAACTAATCAAGGCATAATCATACTACTAATTATGACACATAGTACCTATGCCCTTTATTACAAAATTCAACTACACATGCAAGTATATTCATATAATAATATGATTAAGGAGTCAAACTACTTTACTAGGATTAGTCATAACCTACTAATTACTATCTAAAAGTTTATATAATTTCATGTATATTAATCATTTTTTTGCAATTACAACTTATGTGGTTATGCATTCATCTTTATATGCACATCTCTACATATATACACCACATAGATAATCAAATAGTAGTACACATAAATAATATGGTTATTTATCTGAGTCAATCTTATACTGCATTTTATCATTCGTATTGGTAGAACAATACATGTATTAGACTAGATGATCATATTTATAAACTTCACTCATTGTAGATCATATTATTCATGTTAGTACCTAACCTTTATCTACTATGACATAATCTTGTAATTTGAATTCTCATAAATGGTCAGATAGAAAGAGATAACTAAATTATAAAGTATATATATTAGTACTCTACTCTCTCTCTCTCTCTTTTATTTATGAGATAACTTCCCCCGTAGAAGTGCCACATTCGTGACCCCCCCAGACAATGTAAACTCTCGGGGTATGAGAGGGTGTGGTATGGTCACCCCCCTCCCACGCCCAATAAAATTCGTGTTACTTTTCGCAGAGTGCCTTCGGCGTGATTCGAACTCGGGTCCTTCATCTGGACTTACCGAGTCGTATCCAGTCGGGCTACTCTGGACGGACACTCTCTCTCTTGATATATATATATATATATATATATATATATATATATATATATATATATATATATATATATATATTCAGTGCCAGCGCAGGTAACTAAACTTTGTTACATGAGGATCTATTTTGTAATAGCAAGGCACCTAATTTAATGAGACAACCAAAATTGTAATCCACATAGTCTTATATATGCAGCGTTAAAATTTTATTCTCCCTCTGTATACAGTAAAAATGATATTTATGACATCAATTTACGTAGTATTACAAAATGAGTCTTTCGTTTACATTTTTGGTAATCTCATTACAACATTGACTATCTCATTACAAATATGTGCATTCCTATTACAAAACAGATGCATAGGTAACTAACCTTAGTTACTCACATGTATATATATGTATATATATGTATATATATATATATATATATATATATATATGTGTGTGTGTGTGTGTGTGTGTGTATGTGTGTGTGTGTGTGTCTGTATATATATATATATATATATATATATATATATATATATATATATATATATATATATATATATATATATATGTATATATATATGTATATATATATGTATATATATATGTATGTATGTATGTATGTATGTATATATATATATATATATATATATATATATATATATATATATATATATATATATATATGTATGTATGTATATACATATATATGTATATATATGTATGTATATATACACATACATATATATATACATATATATATATGTATGTATATATATGTATGTGTATATATACATACATATATATATGTGTATATATGTATGTATATATACACATACATATATATATATATATATATATATATATATATATTCTTATTGTATTTATATATGTAAAGGAGTTAGAGGACCTATACATCTAAGTGCTTGGTATGATTATCAATATTGCTTGGTTATTGTCCTAGTTATCATAATCATAAAACCCATGACTTACACTTATGAAAATAGGAGTTATAAGAGACAAACCTAGTAGGTTAGGACTAAAATTCGCAATCACTATCCATGACCCAATCTTGATTGTAGGTGCTTGACTGTTTCCCACTTCTTGGATCAACATCAAAGTAAAATCATCCTAATGTTGGAACAAGGTGGTGGGAAAAGTTTATATTTTAGGTGCATTAATAGAATCTATTGGTGTTGAAATCTTTAATAGCAGTCATGAGTGTATGTGTTGTGAGGAGACATTTGGTGTTGCATGTTGTCAATGGTATGAAGATGTGAATTTGTAAGACCCCTGACCTAGCATAGTGCCTTTTTGCGCTTGATTTGTTTAAAAAGATGCTTAAATGTTAATCTAAACTCTTAAGATTCCTTAATAACATGTGACATGCTTATGTTTCAATCTGGCTCGGTTTGGTTGATGTTTGAGCTAGTTATGCTTGTTTTGGAACAAGTTGCAATTTACCCATGTTGAGTGTTATTCTTGCAATTTGTCACATTGAGATTGTGCCTTTTCTGCCTTAGCATCATAAGAGATATAATGATGCTTAGGGGTGCCTCGTTGTACCTTGGTTGATGAGGTGGCATCATGAGATGATATTAGGGTTTGCATGGCTTTGTATGGATGCTTGATTTTAATAGTTTTTTGACCTTGTATGTTGGTTTTTGAGGTGTTGCGACCACAACACTCTATTGGTTGATGTTTTTTTTGTGACCTAATGCATTGCTCCTTGTGTTGGTCACTAGGGTTTTCTCACATGTGGATATGTGTTGTGTCCTTGGTTGATGGTGTTGCGACCTACCTATGTGCTCTGCTTCAACCTTGTAAGTGTAGTGGACCTAAGTGGTCTCTACACCACATAGTTTTTAATGACCCTCTTGCATGTGTGTTGCATGGCCGATCCTTTGCGGGACAAGTGTCCTTATGGTGCTCTCATACCTTGACACCTCATGTCTTTACGTCCCTCCTACCCCTTGAGTATATATGCTCTCTCTTTCACATACAAGTATCTCCTTTAGCTCTTTTTCCTCTCTACTTCCTTGTGTTTGTCCTTGAGATTGGTGGTTCTTGAAGAGGTCATGATCTTGGAGCTTGGTGGTCGGTCACCTTGGCATGTAGTGATCTTGATCTTGGTCATGTCCTTTGTGGTGATCCATGGTGATCTTCTGTAACAAACTGAAACCTAGCCACTTGACCCTGATCATATGTCTTGGTGGATAGTCAGCTTGGTTCTTTAGGTTTATCCAAACAAGGATCAAGGTATGTTAATTAGTGTCTTAGTTAAAATCCTAACATGGATAAAACACCCTAATGTAACTTAATGTTCTCACATTAGTCTTAGGTCATTAATGGACACATAAAATATGTTACATGAGATAAATGGAGATTCCATAATAGTTCGTACAAAATAATCTTACATTACTCCTTTGGTGATAATATGAAAATATGGGACACAATTGGGAATGATATATATTGACTAATATAATAATGTACCACAAATATCAATTATGTAAAACTCATAAAAGGAAGGCAAATTGGTAAAAAATAACCTCAGATTCATTTTCTTTGTCTATGCTTTGGCTGGGAGGCCAAGTTTCACAAATTTAGGATAATAATAATCACATCTATTTAATTTTAGAAAAGAAAAGGTTATTTTCCTTTAAAATATGAAATAAAATATTTAATGACTCCAAAAGTGGAAAATAATCTTATATTCATAGTCTACACATTAAAATATGCCTTTGGGTGAATTTTCACTCAACTTGGAGAATATTTGCTTAAAATGTGAAATCAGGAGAGAGGTGTGTGTAGAACCTTCAAAATATTAAATAAATGTACAAACAACTCCAACATGTAAAAGTGATGGCAAATTTGTATCCAAGACACTTAATGTGACTTGTGGGTGACGTTTCATCAAATTTGTATAATCCTAACGTCATTAATACATGAGGAAAGAGAAACTAAGATTTGATTAATTAATACATTAAAGCTTTCAAACGTAAAATCTAATTGCATAATTAAAATCTAGATGCTTTAATTGGCCTATGTATGAAATTTCACTTATTTTGGATAAATTTTGGACCCTCAATTGAAGAAAGAGAAAAATTAAATAGTTTAATGTATCACTTTATTCTGATTTTGATTTGTTTAAGGTTTGGTTAAATATATGTCATCTTGTTTGCAAAATTTAGATCTTTTCTGGCTATTGGATTGTCCATCGTGTGGTCACCATGCTTCCTTCTTCCTTGCCTTCCTTTCTCGCATGTGTGCTACAGTAGTGGGGCTCATCGCTGATTCTATTCCGATTCTTTCTCTCTTCCCTTTCCCTATTCTTCTCTGATTTATTCACCTTGGTGTTCCCCTTGTCATTGCACACTGATGGACCCTACAAGTATTACAATTTTGTGACATATTCCTGAATCAATACTCGTCGCCTTTGTCCGTCTATTCCTCCCTTGTTCACCACTTCAAACATGTCTCCTCGCTCCTATGGGTCATCGGATCCTCCAAGTATGTTCCCTTTAGTTCTGTCATTGTTCCTAGACTTGTTTCCAAGCATTGGTTGGAACTCAACTACTCCTAGGTTTCTC
Source organism: Alisma plantago-aquatica (assembly GCA_963693085.1). Taxonomy (NCBI): domain Eukaryota; kingdom Viridiplantae; phylum Streptophyta; class Magnoliopsida; order Alismatales; family Alismataceae; genus Alisma; species Alisma plantago-aquatica. The sequence continues at coordinate 1,113,061,428 of OY856409.1, read as the reverse complement.
CAAATCCGGTCATGTTCATCACTATTTTGAGGGTGGGACTAAGACCTCTGAACTCCGTGAAGCTCGAGTTGATCAAGGGCTTTTTTGCAAGTTCACGCGATGATTTGGTACCCTTTAGATCAGGTACCACCTACCTTCCCTTCTTTCATAGTTGACTTTTCTTGGATCTTGGTTATTTCCCTTTTGCTCCTAGAACCAGTGTTTTCATAGGGTGGTTCTTTGATTGTCGACATTCTCTCTCACACTTCCAGGGCTCGGCGAGTTCGTGGCAGTCTTAGGAACATAATTCTGGAGGTGATTTCCCGAGTTTCACTTAGTATAGGGGGTTCTGGTGTAGAGATTCATCTCTATATCTTTGTTGTGCATTGGGTGTTTGTGTGAAGAAGATGATCACTGATAGTTTTAGCCCTGATTCAATTCAATTTTGTCAAGCAAGACAAGGGTGATTTAGTCTTTTCATGCTTGTTTATATTTGGTTTCCACCTTGATATTGGTTGCTGAGTTGTCAGTGGGGCCAGCTGAGTTGGCCACCCATGATTATGCCAACTCAATGCGTGTGGCGTTCTCCCTCTCTCTCTCTCTCTTTCTCTCTAGTCAAATGTTGATGTGGATTTACCTGATTGGTCAATTTTCATAAATCCATAACTAATTATTTATACCTCAGAAAAAAAAATATGTTTTGAGTTCAGAAAAATACGAGCTTTCTAATGATCCTAGTTTTTTTGCCTAAATCTAATGTTATAAATATGTGATTTTAATGAAATTACCTAAATAAGTAATAATTTGTAAAATTTATGACTACTAATTTATAATTCAGAAAAATATAATAAAATGTGTTTTGAACTCAGAAGAAGATAATCCAAAATATGGTGTTGTTTTGATAACCTAATTCACTAATATTAAAAGGCAATTTTTAGGGTTTTGAATAATTCATGTAAACCTAACCCTAATTCTACATATATGCATAATAGGTGTTTTAGAGGCCTAGGCTTGGATCTATAACTGACTTTGGAGTGTTTATATTCTTAAGTAAGGTATGTTTGCATCTCCTATTTTTCCTTTGAGCAATTAGCCTATGTTTCTTCTTTCTTTTTGGTCCTATGTACATTAGTCTACAAAATATCTTATTCTTTTGAAAATTATGTTTCGTATGAACTAATTTATTTGGTATTGATCTTGTGATCATATTTGGTTGTTCTCATGGTCTTTTCTTATGCTATGTTCATAATGAAACTCTATATGATGACATGTGATGTCTTTTTCCCACTTATGAGGTGGATGTTTATGTGGGTCACTTTTGTGGTGACTACTTTGTATAATCTGACTATACTTTCTACTTGCCTCTACATTAAACATGCTATGTGATTTAGTATCACTAGATAGTGTAATTACATTGGTTTTGGGTTATGTGCCCTTATTATATTTTTAGGATGGAGGTTATGTTCCCCATACCCAGGTTTCAAATTTATGAGGTTTGGCCCACACATTTTACATTGGGGAGTTTGGTTATGTTCCATTCTCTAATAGGTTTCAAGTTTATGAGTCTTGTCCACCATTTCCTTTATATTATTCTAGGGCTATGTTTATCTCACATGCATGCAGGTTATTATTATGGGTTTTGTGCCCGAGAATTTATATGTGCATATGTGGCTTGGACACTATTTCCTTTATATTGTTCTAGGGATATGTTTATCTCACATGCATGTTGGTTGTTATTATGGGTTTGTGCCCAAGAATTTATATGTGTATATGTGGCACAACCTTATTATTTTATTATGATATTTAGTTATTGCAAATCATTTCTCTTGATACCCACTTAGGTTTTCCTTTACTTTTCTATGGGAAGCCTTTATTTTTTATGTCCTTTATTTCCATATATTGCTCAATTTCCTATTTAGTATGCACATACCAGCCTTTGTTGATGTCATCTATTTCCTCTTCTTGTTGGGGTATGCTTCCAACCCTAGGTGAAGGACAAGGAGGACATGGCATGAAGTTATGGGCTTATCTTAAGGAGTTTAAAGCTTGGAGACAAACTTTTTATGGTTTAGATTTCCCTCTACTAGATCCTTATGTCGTATCATACATGTAACCCTATGTGGGAAATTAAGATGTTCTTTTGTAATCTTTTATGAAGAATTGAATATAATCAATATTCTTATTATGATGTTATACTTTGGTTGTTTTGAATACCATTAATAAGATTTGATAATTTTACACCCACTCCAGCATACCTTTTAGTTGTGTTTGGAGTGGAGGTTCTATTCTTCAAATTTTTAGTAGGGAGTGGATCCCCTCTGGGTCCCACTCCTTACATCTTCCTTCTTGGTAAGTGGTTTCTTAACCTTGATCTCATTTTCTTGGATCCTATTCATTTTCCTCTTCTCTATGTCAAGACCATGGTTCTTCATGGTGGTTTCTTGAATATCTTCTCTCCATAGAGGTCGAGACCATGGTAGTACCTAAGTGAGATGAAGCTTTGTTTTTTCTTCTTCTTTATTCTCTCTTGTTAGGCCTAGGGTTTGAGTTTTCTTCGTCTTGAGCTTCCCATTGACCTTAGTATATTTTCTTCTTCTTGAGGTGACCTTGTTGTCTGTAGAGTTCGTCCAAGTTGGAGTTCCTCTTCTATCTTGGAGATCATGGCTTTGGATCTTGATCTTCATCTTAAGGCGGGTTATATAACTTTCCCCTCTACTATTATTGCACCATATTCTTTCTTGTATGCTACTATTTTATCTCTAAAATATGATCCTAATATGCTAGATGCTTTCATTATGATCTAGGATTTATGACTTTGAAGTATTCTTGCATAGATTACTCTTTCTCCTAAACCCTAATTCCTGCACCCAACTTCTAAGTGATGAAAGAGTTTTCTACATGCATCTTGATCCTTGGTTTTATCACCATGTTATATTTTAACCATCATATGATGTTGGAGGTTTTTGACTCTAATATACATGTGCAGAACGTTTGTTTTGATCCCTCATTGTATGGCTTCTTTTTTTATCTTGGTGAAGGTCATTTTTAGGGTTTTGATGTCCATCTTTTGATGGAGCTTTTCTCCTTGATGATGCTTAGTCTATTTAATGTTTTTATCTATTTTGATCGAGGTGCTTTTCTATTTTACAGTCAGCTATGTGTTGGTTTGAATGGTTAGTTTTGACGTCGCTATCCTCAATAAGTTTCTCATGATCACTACTCTTGTGTTGATGCTTGGTTGGGTCGCAACCCTAACCCTAGCTCAGTTGTGGTCGTTACACATGGATCCTTATTGTGGTTGCAAGGGTGGGCTAACCCTAACCATGGTGGTCGCTCCACCTAGTCTTCATGTTGTCACAACACCCTAATTTGTTTTGGTCGATACCTTGTTTGTCTTTCAGATGGTCGCAACAAGTGGTCACAACAACTGGTCACAACAAGTGGTCGCAACAACTGGTCGCTACTCAAGTGAGCCATGTTGGTCGCTACACTTTTGATGGTGTTGGGCGCTACAATGTGTTAACCTAGTAGGTCGCTACACATCTGTATGTAAGTTATGGTTGCTACATGTTTGGATCCTGAATGGTTGATACATAGTGTTGTGTGGAATGATTGAATGATCATAATTATGATGCTTCATCCTAATGTGCTCCAAGAATGTGGGAAATGATGTACTTAAGGACTAATGTCAAGTATTGAAATAGAAATCCTAATCATCTATATGAGAAACCCTAACCCTAATTTCAAATGTGTGATGTAATTTCTTGTCTTTCTTGAAGTGATTAGCATGTGATGGTGTTTCTCTCTCCTACTTGTGTAACCCTAACCTTACAGGTGAAATAAATATCATAGCTAGTAATTGTTGTGATGTATTTGGCATGACACATGGTGATGATTATGAGCCTTTATGAGGCATTATGAGATAATGATGACATATATGAATAACGTGATTGGGTCTTATGACCTGGCGAGGCTCAATGCCTAATGTGAGGTGATATCCTCCAATGATGAGATGAGGGATTGTTATAATAATGATTATGGCCTTGAATGGAAGTATCATGAAATGATGTGACAAGTATAATTCAAATGTTTTATATCTTCTGACATTGCAACATACCATTATCTTCATAGAGTTTGTTAAGGGTTTGCAAGTTGTAACTTGATTGATGCTAAAAGACACCCAATTGGCTTAAATAATCAAGTGAAACCCTAATCATGTAGTTGCCATGTGCCATAGATCCATCTTCAGCATCAGTATTTGTTGGATGGTGAAATGGGTTCTCCCTTAGTGGAAGCTTGGAGTCGTATATTGTTGAATATATGTATTTTCACAGGATTGGCTGTGGTCATACCCTGGCAGGAGAACGGTTGAGGTCATATCTTAGATCATATGATTCATCGTATATATGATATATTTTTTAGGATGGCTGTGGTCATACCTCAATAGGAGTGTGGTTGCAGTCATAAATTAGTTTTCACTAGTGTTGTGCCTATATACCATGGTGGACTAGGCTATTTTGTAGTTGGACTCTATATGTCACTATGACGAACTCAAAATGACTGAGGATGTGGGAGATCATAGGAATTTGTCTCTCCTACATCTTGTATGGCAATAATTTTGACTTAATAGTGATTAGTTTGAGCATAAGTGGCATACCTCATCTCTGCAGGGAATAATAAAAGACGTAATGCAGTTGTGTAATATATTTACTTAGGGTTAAACATGACTCATATTGGATGACCCTTTGCCTTGTCTCTTGTAGTGATAAGTTGATTTATAATGTGGTAAAAGAAATCAATTGTTATACATGTTCTTATATTCCTTCTTAAAGTATAAGATTCTTCTTCTATTCAGTTGTAGATGCCTAAATTTCTCAAACAGTGTTAACTACTTTACTTTTATCATTTAATTGAATCTTCTCATATTGATAATCATGTTATCTTCCTTCTTAATGTTATATGTGTTGATAATAGTTGTTGGCGGAGAGTTATATCTCTCACCGGTATGTTGGACTCACTCTTTGGGCTTCCACATCTTTTCGGTGGTCGTGCACGACAAGGTAGAGATCGTGTGGTTGATGTTGAGCAGTAAGAGAAGCAATAGTACTTGAAGGTTGGTGTAACATCCCTGACATGGGTTATGCCTTAAACCTAGAAGTTTTGCTTAAGTAAGTCTTTTCTATTCTTGTCTTTATCTTTTGAAAAGTAATTAAGACTAAAGGAGAGCTTATGTTTCAATTTTGGTCATGTTTGAATAATGTTGAAACAATGTTTTACCTATTTTGGACTAAAGTGCAATTTACCCAATTTAAGGGGTTACCTTGCAAATGCTACATGATAAATGTTCCTCAAGTGTTATATCATCATAATAATGAGAATGATGTTGAGGTATGGCTTCCACAAGCCTAAGTTCCAACAAGGAGCTTGTTTGAATAATGTTTGTGCATTAAATAACTAGTTTTGGTGTAATTTGCAAATTGCCCAAAATCTAGGGTTGAATAGGTAAAATACCACTTCAAGAGTGTCCCTACTATTTATTGGTATCATTTAGAGAAAATAAAAAGAAAGGGGCGTCTTTTTTTAACCACTTTTGTGGAGAGATAATCTTGATAATAAAATAATCAAGATTTAAGCATAATCGAAACCCTAATTCATTTTGTAGAAAAAATAAATATATTAATTGAAGTGCCCATTAGTTAAAAAGTCTGTGGTTGAAATCCTATAATTCAAGGACGTCACAATTCCTTGAGTAGCACCAAAATATCCTAAGTAGGTGAAGAAATCCACTCACATTTGTTAATTGAAAAGTAATGTCCACTAAAAATGGATAATGGTATTATAATGATTAAGGTGCTTGAGTGATTGCTTTTAATTCAAGGATAAATGAAAGGAATTTGAGGAAAAAGAAAGATGGCTTCGAAGGCAAGGAAGGTAGGGGGCGTGTGGCAAGAAAGTGGATGAATTTTCTCCTACTTTCTCTCTCCTAGACAATTAATTACATATACTCCATTTTCTCCTTACTTGAAAGGCTATTTTGCAAACCACTTTCTTCCCTTGCTTTGGTCGATGACCAAGGAGCTTAGGAGCAGGAGAAAAATGTTCCCCAAGCTGAAGGTAAGCTCCATGATCATCTTCAACCTTGAATTGATGGTTGAAATCGGATTTCAACATTGATTTTCTTCTCTCTTCTATCCAATGCTCAACCTTGGCTATCTTTTGCATCCAAAGAGTTGGAAATGAACCTTGGATAGTTGAAGGAGATTCTTTCACCATTATAGATGTGAAACTTGAAGCTTTGAATCTACTTTGAAGGTGGGTTATATAACTTGAACCCATTAATGTTATTATTGATTTCAATTTCTCATCATATGTTGATCTTTTATTTGCTCCTTGAATAATTGATGAATTTATCATATGTATGACAATAGAATTCGAAGGTATGAAGCTTGATGATGATGACATCATCTTAGCACACACCTCAAGAATATCAAGATCAAACGTTTTCAATTTTTGTTGGTCAAACGGTTTTCAAAACCGTTAGAGACCAAACGGTTTCAAAACCGTTTGGTGACCAAACTATTTCAAAACTGTTTAGAGGTCAAACGGTTTCAAACTGTTAGAAACCAAAAAGTTTCAATGGATTCAAGGATGAATTGGTCACATGACCTAATGACTTCAAATAATCAAATTCAATTGATCTCAAAACCTTAGCTCAATTGGTTTCAAAACCCTAGAGCAATGGATGTCAAAACCCTAATTTAGGTTCAAACAGTTTCAATTCTGAATGGATCAAATGGTCTCAAACCGTTTGAGGACCAAACGGTCTCAAACCATTTAGGGTTAAATGATCTCAAAGTTGATTTGATCAAACGTTTCAAACCTTTCAAGGGTCAAATGGTTTCAAACCCTAATAAGATCAAACGGTTTCAAAACCGATTGAAGATTAAAGGAGGCAAGACCGTTTAAGGTCTAACGGTCTTCAGACCGTTTGAAGGTCAAGTGACCTCAAGACCGTTTAAGGTGTAACGGTCTTCAAACCATTTAAGGATGTAGGGACCAGACTGTTTGAAGGTCTAAACGGTCTCAAACCATTTGGAGGTTTGGACCAAGACCGTTTGAAGGTCTAAACGGTCCCAAACTGTTTGAAGGTTCAATTGACCTAAACCGTTTGAAGGTCTAATTGATTCAAACCATGTATGTATGTACTAATAACCCCATAAATGGTTGAAGAGTATCTCAAGGTTGATTTCAATGAAAGTACCTCTAAAGTACTTAGGTGATTAGTATAGTCAGAGTGATTATTACTTGATGCCTATGAAAGTAATAAATTCAATACACTATGATAAGCATAGTGCTTGTACTTAGTGAAAGGTTAAGTCAACTAAGTAAGGTATGATGGTGACGTGTGTTCCTAGTACATGGAACAATGATAAGTATGATTTAATACTAAAATAATGTTATGTGCTCCAATATATGTGGAAGCACTGACTTAGGGTTTGGATTAATGAGGTAATCATAAAACCCTAATCAATGGAGAATGTGAAACCCTAATATAGGTTGATGTTATGTGAAACCCTAATATAGGGTGATGTTATGTGAAACCCTAATATAGGGTGATGTTATGTGAAACCCTAATATAGGGTGATGTTATGTGAAACCCTAATTGATAAAGATGGAAAACCTTAACCCTAATGAGGGAATAGTGATGTTACCTTCGTATTGCATAATGTTGATGTGTAATTGATATGGTTATTATCAAGTATACTAATCATGCAGGTATCATGAGATGATGAGCATAACCAGGTATGAGTTATGATGTTAATGGGCCTTGTGAGCCATTATTTTATTTGTTGCCTAGTGAGAGGTGACAAAGAAGTTGAATAAGCCTGGTGATCTATGTGAGATGCTTGTGTAACAAGTATAATAAATACCTTGGTCAGATGACCTAGAGGTAAAAGTTACCCAATAAGTGATAACAATGTTCAGAGATGAACTAAGGGTTTGAATACCCAGATTAAGTAAACATGATGATGATATTTGTGAAGGATGTGAATTCCCAGTAATGAGATAAGGGATTGAGATCCCAATGTTTTATAAAGTTTTAAAAAGTACTTGATAGAAGTATTACATGTTTCTTTGTAGCATTTGTCATAATAATTCTTGTTTGAAATCTTGATTGATGCTAAAAGAATATGGTAATGTACTTAATTAATCAAGTGAAATATTATCATGTAGATCCCTGGCCATAGATCCATCATCGTTAGTAGTTGGTGATGGTGAAGTAGGTTTTCCTATGGGAACTCCTGGAATGCATATTTTTTAATATGTGGGGGTAATGGGAAAATATATCCTTACGCCTCATAGGAATGACTGCGGGCCAAATCCTGTGCATAGAAATGGTGATGGACCATATCCCAATAAGAGTATGGCTATGGGTCATGACTCCATAATACCAGGCATTGGCTATGGGCCATATCCTGAAGAGAGTATATGCTACGGGTTATAAATCTATAGCGAAGTTGCCAGTATACCCTGGAAAGCTATTTTTGCAAGAGACATGAGATGTCCTGCATGTGGTCTCGTACTGACCAAGACAGATGAGGTGATGGAGTATAGTTCTTCCATTGACCTTGTCTGGTACCGATGCTTACGTAATCGTGGTCGGTTGGAGCATGAACGGTATACTTCATCTCCTCAGGGCATATGTGTGATTGTAAAATGTAATCAGTCATGTAGCATATTTGCTTAAGGATGAAATACGAGAGACATTGGTTGATGACTACATTTCTTATTGTGTCCTAAATGGATAGTTGATATACATGTTCTTCATATTCCTTATTGAAATGAATAGATGATTTACTGCTTTATCATTTACAGTTGTAATGCCTTAAAAGATGATATTGCTTTATTCTGCTTAATAATGATTAAATCATGTTGTTCAACAAAGATTCCTCTGCTCAGTTTGTTACTATTATATGCAATAATAATGTTTCTGGCGGAGAGTTATATCTCTCGCTGGGACAATTTCAATTATCTCACCCCTGTGGGATCCAACCTTTTTTGGTGGATGAGGACGAGGAGGTAGAAACCATACAGCAGAAGGACAGTAGCATCAGGGACAGCAGTAATATCTCAGGTGGAGATACTGACTGTCGTGTCTTGTAATTATCAGTCCTATGTGTCGTCTATGTACTCTCAGGTCCTTGGAGTCAGTAGTTAGTGCTTTTATGATCGATCTGAGATTTTGGCATTGAATGCCTTGAGGTTTTATGTTTCTCGTGTGTAGATTTAACAGAGCAACTGTTGTATGTAATCCTCGAGAAAAGAAGGTACATGGTATGTACTTTGTGGGCCAGAATGTATATGTAATGTTTTGGTTCTTGTTATAAGAGTTTCCTAGAAATGGATCTCTTGGTAAATGGTTTTAATTTTTAGTGATTTTCAGTAATCTGTTGTTTGTGTTTAATTCCGCAATTAATTATGCAGTGATGGTCTAATTGGTGTCGGGTCATCACAATTTAGTTGGTATCAGAGCTTAAGGTTCGCTGAGTCTACAGAGACATAGGCTTAAGGTCGTTGAGTCTTTTCTAGTGTCTTCTAGTTTATTTGATAGTGACTTATGCTCTCAGGAGGAGAAGTAAAGCTTGAAGATGGCTGGATCACATGAAGAACATGCTGCTGAAAGTAGTGTTGCTACACTAGGAGGAGGTGCAAGGGATCAGGATAGAGAAGAACTAGTACATGAACATGCTCAGCTTGACCAAGCTATACTAGAAAACCCAGCTTTCCATGCTCTGTTTGGGCAATTCATGGCGACTATGACACATATGGCGGATAGGATGCCACCACCTGCACTTAGGGCACCAGCTCACAATGAGGGACATGGAGCTAGCAAGAATTTTGAACGGCTTCATCGGGTAGGAGCCACTGAATATGTTGGTACAGCTGACCCAGCAGACACAAACTTGTGGTTGACTGAGCTGGAAAAGGCCTTCAGAATTCTTAATATCCCAGAAGTTGAGAAGGTTAGGCATGCGGTGTACCTATTGAAGGGGAGTGTTGGCCATTGGTGGGCCATAGAAGAAGGCAAAAGGCCAGGTGTTGAAGTTAGATGGGAAGAATTCTGACGTGAATACATTAGTAGATATTTCCCCAAGACTTACCTGGATCAGAAGACCTTCCAATTTGAGTGGATAAGACAAAGACCAAGGAACATTAGTGAGTATGAAGCTAAGTTCATGGAGCTCCTACAGTTCTGTCTGCACATGGCTGCTACAGATGAGGAGAGAATTCGGCATTTTGAGAAGGGTTTGAACGTTGATTTAACCACACCAGTATCTTCTCTAGAGAATAGAGAGAGGTTTACCACCTTTGTGGAGTATGTTAGGTGGATAGAAAGGTTGGTGACTGATAAGTGTCAAGCCAATAGTAAGAAGGTGTATACACAGTTCCAAGGACATAGGTCTGAAAGTTTTAAGAAACCAAGGTTTTCTGCACCAACAGCACCACCAAGGTTCAATACCTAGACGTAATGGACATCAAGTAGGGGTAGGGGTCGTAGTTTTCCTCTAAATAGAGCCCCCAGTACAGCATCAACGTCAATGACTGGACCTTTTATACCATATCAAGAGAATAGAATATGTCATCAGTGTAGATAGGTAGGACATCTAGCAAGGAATTGTCCAGTTGGAAACACGATGGTAACCCAACCACCAAGGCAGAGTCAACAAGGTCATCATAGAATATAGTTTTCTAGTGGCACTCAAGGACGTGGACAGACGTCCCAGGCAAGATCAATTGCATCAAATAATAGAGCACAAAATCAACATCAGGCAACAGCAAGATTCTATGCTATGAATCAGCCTGAAGCAGTAGTTAACCCACGAGTCGTGATAGGTCAGATGGAATTATTTCATTCTGATATGTCTTCATCTTGTTTTGTATCTATTTTATTGATCTGGGTGCTAGGCATTCCTTTATCACTCGAGAAGTGATTCATGACTGCAATATGACTGTCAATCATAGAGCAGATAACTTGTTATTAGAAACTCCGTTAGTTGGATCTGCAGTGTTGTGAGAGGTATGTTCTCCCTATGTTCTTTCTTTTTTAGAAAATAGCATTCAGGTGGATCTTATACCACTTAAGATGCATGGGTTCGACATAATCCTTGGGATGGACACCCTAGAAAAGTATAAGGTTGTCTTGGATTGCGGTTCCAAGAAGGACATGTTCACAGAAAATGGTGTTACATGGATCTTTCAGGGGGAAGAAAGATTCTTCCAACCTATCTAGTGTCGGCTACAGTGGCTGAGAAGTTGATGATACAAGGATGCTTCGCATTCTTGGCACATGTGGTAGATACCAGGGCAGAGAGTCTTAATCTTTCTGAAGTTCTGGTTGTTAGGGAGTTTGAGGATGTGTTTCTTGAGGAACTTCCAAGTGTTCCTCCAACCCGAGAGATTGATTTTTAGATTAATCTAATCCCGGGTACACAACCAATAGCTCAAACACCATATAGAATGGCACCTACTGATATGGCAGAACTTAAGAAACAATTGCAGGAGTTGCTTGAAAAGGGTTTTATTCGACCAAGTACTTCACCATGGGGTGCTCTGGTTCTTTTTGTTAAAAAGAAAGATGGGTATATTTGATTATGCATCGACTATAGACAGCTAAACAAAGTAACCATAAAGAACAAATATCCTCTGCCAAGGATAGATGACCTGTTTGACCAGTTGTGTGGTGCAACTATCTTTTCTAAAGTAGATCTGAGGTCAGGATATCATCAGCTACGTATCAAGGAGGGTGACATACCTAAATCAGCTTTCAGAACAAGGTATGGTCACTATGAGTTCATAGTTATGTCATTTGGACTAACTAATGCACCGGATGCATTCATGGAACTCATGAACAGAATCTTCCGACCATTCCTTGATCAATTCATAGTAGTCTTTATAGATGACATCATGATTTACAGTAGAGATGCTCGAAAGCATGAGAAGCACCTTCGTCAAGCCCTGACTTTACTGAGAGAGCATAAAGTATATGTCAAATTCAGTAAGTGTGAGTTCTGGCTATCAGAAGTGTCTTTTCTTGGACACGTAGTATCTACCTCAGGTATCTGTGTTGATCCTAAAAAGGTAGAATCTATCTTGGAGTGGGAACAACCAAAGACACCAACGGAGATACATAGTTTTCTAGGATTGGAAGGCTACTATAGGAGATTCATTAAGAACTTCAGTTCTATAGCATTACACCTAACCAAGTTGATCAGGAAGGAGGTTCCTTTTATCTGGAATGACAAGTGTCAACATTTTTTCCAGTTGTTGAAAGAAAGGTTAATAAGTGCACATGTGTTAGTGTTACCTGAGTAAGGGAAGGGGTATATTATTTTCTGTGATGCTTCTAAGAATGGTTTAGGATGTGTGTTGATGTAGGATAAACAAGTGATTTTTTTTTCTTCTCAACATCTTCAGAAGCACAAGGAAAATTATACAACACATGATCTAGAATTAGCTGCATTGGTTCATGCGTTGAAGATCTGGAGACATTATCTCTATGGAGAGACATTCCAGATTTTCATAGACCATAAGAACCTAAAATACATCTTTTCACAGCATGAGTTGAACATGAGACAACGTCGCTGGATGGAGTTAATCAAGGACTACTATTGTACAATTTATTATCATCCAAGAAAGGCTAATGTAGTGGTTGATGCACTAAGTAGAAAATCATCGTCACCAACTATGGACAAGGCATAGTTAAACTCTTTAGTGTGCTTTAAATGAGACATGCTTGTCTCTTTGAGGCAAAACAATGTACAGTTTAAAGTATCCTTGTTAGCTGGATTGTTAGCTGAGATGCACATAAAACTTACTCTAAAACAACATATCAAAGAGGCACAACAAGCTGATACTATGATTCAACAGATCAGATTAGAATATGGTAGTGAGAAACGGGATGGGTTTCATGAGTCAGATAATGAGGTAGTCTGTTACCATGGTAGGATGGTAGTACCTGATGCCAATGACTTAAGGAAGTTAGTCTTGGAGGAAGCTCATTCATCTATGTATGCAATGCACCCAGGGAGCACCAAAATGTATCATAACTTGAAGGATATGTATTGGTGGCCTGGTTTGAAGAAAGATGTAGCTGAGTTTGTTATGTGGTGTCTAGTGTGTCAGCAGGTTAAAGTTGAACATCAGAAGCCCGCAGGAACAATGCAACCTTTACCTATACCACAGTGGAAATGGGATCATGTAACCATGGACTTTGTGGTTGGTTTGCCAAGAACAGCCAAAAGTCATGATTCCATTTGGGTAATAGTTGATAGGTTGACTAAGTCAGCACATTTTCTTCCTGTCAAAACAACCTATACTATTGAGAAACTTGCACAGATCTATATAGATGAGATAGTGTGTTTACGCGGGTATCCAGCTACAATTGTTTCTGATAGAGGTCCCCAGTTCACGAGTCATTTTTGGAAACAACTACACACAGCTTTGGGTACGCAGTTAAGGTTTTGTACCGCCTTTCACCCCCAAACGGATGGACAGTCTGAAAGGACTATACAAACTTTGGAGGATTTTCTTAGGGCATGTGTCCTTCAGTTTGTAGGAAGTTGGGATATACACTTGAGCTTGATAGAATTCTCTTACAACAATAGTTATCAGTACAGTATTGATATGGTACCATATGAAGCATTATATGGTAGACATTGTAGATCTCCATTGTGCTAGTATGAAACAGGAGAATACCAACTTTTGGGTCCTGAGTTAGTGCAACAGACAACAGAGAAGATTAAGGTAATACAATAACAATTGAAGGTTGCACAGGATAGACATAATTCATACGCTGATAAACGGTGAAGACCTTTAGAATTCCAAGTTGGAGACAGAGTATATCTCAAAGTCTCACCTTGGAAAGGTGTTCTTAGATTTGGAAAGAAGGGTAAGTTAGCTCCTAGATTTATGGGGCCTTATCCAATCACTGAATGGATTGGAAAGGTAGCCTATAAGTTGGAGTTGCCACCTGAACTACATAGATTGCATCTAGTATTCCATATATCCATGCTGAGAAAGTGTCACCCCGATATGGAGTTAGTATTGCAACCTGTGGAGGTAGAGTTAAATGAAGATATATCCTATGTAGAGGGACCAATGTTGATTCTTGACAGGAGAATCAAAAAGTTGAAAATGAAAGACATAGTTTTTGTGAAAGTTCTCTGGCATCATTTTGGTGTTTAAGAAGCTACGTGGGAGCTGGAGGAAGAGATGAGGAGGAAGTACCCTTCTCTTTTCTCTTGATGATTTTGGGGACAAAATCCATGTTAGGGGTGGATAATTTGTAACATCCCTAACATGGGTTATGCCTTAACCCTAGAAGTTTTGCTTAAGTAAGTCTTTTATATTCTTGTCTTTATCTTGTGAAAAGTAATTAAGACTAAAGGAGAGCTTATGTTTCAATTTTGGTCATGTTTGAATAATGTTGAAACAATGTTTTACCTATTTTGGACTAAAATGCAATTTACCCAATTTAAGGGGTTACCTTGAAAATTTTACATGATAAATGTTCCTCAAGTGTTAGAGCATCATAAGAATGAGAATGATGCTGAGTTATGGCTTCCACAAGCCTAAGTTCCAAGAAGGAGCTTGTTTGAATAATGTTTGTGCATTAAATAACTAGTTTTGGTGTAATTTGCAAATTACCACAAATCTAGGGTTGAATAGGTAAAATACCACTTCAAGAGTGTCCCTACTGTTTCTTGGTATCATTTAGAGAAAATAAAAAGAAATGGGCGTCTTGTTTGAACCACTTTTGAGGAGAGATAATCTTGATAATAAAATAATCAAGATTAAAGCATAATCAAAACCCTAATTCATTTTGTAGCAAAAATAAATATATTAATTAAAGTTCCCATTAATTAAAAAGTCTGTGGTTGAAATCCTATAATGCAAGGACGTCCAAATGCCTTGAGCAGCACCAAAATATCCTAAGTAGGTGAAGAAATCCACTCACATTTGTTAATTGAAAAGTAATGTCCACTAAAAATGGATAATAGTATTATAATGATTAAGGTGCTTGAGTGATTGCTTTTAATTCAAGGATAAATGAAAGGAATTTGAGGAAAAAGAAAAATGGCTTCGAAGGCAAGGAAGGGAGGAGGCGTGTGGCAAGAAAGTGGACGAATTTTCTCCTTACTTGAAAGGCTATTTTGCAAACCACTTTCTTCCCTTGCTTTGGCTAATGACCAAGGAGCTTAGGAGCAGGAGAAAAACGTTCCCCAAGTGTAACATCCCTGACCTGGGTTATAAACTAACCCTAGGTGTTTTGCCTAAATATGTATTTAAACCCTGGTGATTATCTTTTGACATGTAATTAAGTTCCTCAGGAACATATACTTTCAATTTTGTCCTTTTTAAACAAAGTTGTAGTATTATTTTGGTGATGCAGGGGCTTATGTGCAAATTACCCAATTAAGGGGTTAACTTGCAATTTCACATGTTAAGATGTTGTTTTGATAATGAGACATCATATGAGTGAATATTATGAGACATGATGGATTTCCCAAGCTTGGGCATCTAGATGCAGCTTGTGGAATAATTCTTATGCTTAAAAACCCTAATTTGGAGTAAAATGTAGTTTACCAAATTTGAGGGGTGCAACTTGTAAAATACACCATCTAGAACATCTTTTATGACTCTTGCCATCATTTAGAGTAGAAATGGTGAAAGGGACACATCAATGAATAATCAGATAAGAAAAATGACCTTTGTACATAAAATTCACTAAGTTTGAGTAAGGAAACCTTTCATGTATGTACCCTAGTTGGAAGTTAGCTTTATTTACCCCTATATCTTGAGATTTCATGAGATTTGCATAAGTTTAGATGAGACTGGACGATCCCTTAAATAAGAAAGGACTTGGATGAGAAATTCAAAGTTTTAGAGGTCCTTATGGTGAAAATCAGCCTAATCTATATAAGCACCTTTCTTTCCAAACCAAGCAAACGTATTCCCTTCACTTCCTCACTTCTCATCTTTCTCAACCGACCAAGGCAAAGCTCTGGAGCTCAAGGGGACGACCAACCTATTCTAGGTAAGAGAACACCACCTTCTAGCTTGGTTTCATGGAGGAAATCGTGTTACAAGGTTGAATTGTTAGTTTTCTTACTTAGGTCCCTTGTTCTAGCCGACCATCCCCATCTTTTTCTTGAAGATTTGACCTTGGCCAACCTGTGGAGCTCAAGATGCCATTAAAAACTTGAATCTTGGAAGCTTGGAGCTCAAGGAACAACCTTAAGGCGGGTTTTATAACTCTAACCCTTAGCTTTGTTATGCATATCTTTGTTCTTGTTTTCTATGACTAGTTCTTCTTCTACCTCCCTTCTCCCTTGCTCTTTTGCAAGCAAAAGGGTGGAGGAACCGACCTGAACAGAGGTTGAGGATGATGGGCGTGGATTCCTATGTCACTTTATGAAACGACCTTGAGTCCTTTTGGTCCAAATGGGTGCAACTCGTTTAAGGTCAAACGGGTTGAACCCGTTTGATCTCAAACGATCCTGCAAGATCATTTGGATCAAAACGACCCCAAGACCATTTCATAGGGTTTACCAAGCATGGACCGTTTGGGTTTTCTGTTCACAATTTTGTAGGCTAATGACCCACCAAATTTGAGGGGTTAACTCCAAAGGAATCGTAGGTTGAAGGCCGATCAATTAGGCAATAGAATTGAATTAAGTACTGATTTTCCAAACTAATTAACTTGAACTTTTGGGCAAACGGGTTCCTACCCGTTTGAGTGAGTTGACCAAGTGTTGACCGTTTGGGATACCTGTTCATAATATATTGAATTTCATTCCTAAAAATAATTGTAATCTAATTCCTAACCAATTAAGAGTTGAATATACTTCAATAACCTAACCCTAATCGGGTGAGAGTTGTTGTTTTCAATATAGATCTTGTTGAGTTTTGGGTTGAAGGACCCAAACGGGTTCCAACCCGTTTGGGGGTTCATCCAAACGATCTCACACTTGTTTAGTGACACTCCAAGATCGTTTGGAGGTCTATGGTTAAAGAATTTGATGGTTTGAAGGTCCAATTACAATAAGTTGATGAATTGATAAAATTGCTGATTTTAGACCTAATTAGGGTTCAACCCTTATCCAACTGACTTGGTTTTTGGTCAAACTTTGGGCAAACGGTCTCAAGACCGTTTGGAGGTCATCCAAACGATCTCAAGATCGTTTGGACCAAGTTTGGGCCCAATTGGAGTTCAATTGATGGGTTCAATTACACTTTGTTTCACATTGTTGAAAATTGGTGATTAGCCGATTGGAAACCCTATTTGAGTTAGACTTAATCCCAATTAGCTTTCAATTGAGGGTCAAATTGGAGTCCAATTGATTGAGGCTCATCCTAATTGACTCCATTTGTAAGTGGTTAACATAGCCTTGGCCAATTAAAGGCTTCAACATAGAAATCCTTTTCAAACATAACCTATGTGTCACCTTTTATGTTCGTGTGGTTTGGACCCAAGTGAGTTCACACTCGTTTGAGTCCAAATGGGTTCACACCCGTTTCATCTCAATTGGGTTGACACCCGTTTCATCTCAATTGGGTTGACACCCGTTTCATCTCAATTGGGTTGACACCCGTTTCATCTCAATTGGGTTGACACCCGTTTCATCTCAATTGGGTTGACACCCGTTTCATCTCAATTGGGTTGACACCCATTTCATCTCAAACGGGTTCACACCCATTTAAGCTCAAACGCGTTCACACTCGTTTAGGCTCAAACGGGTCCACACTCGTTTGGACTTAAATGGGTCCACACCCGTTTAACATCAAGGGGGTCCACACTCGTTTAAGGCCCAAATGGGCTCTAGGTCGTTTAAGGTTAAACGAGTTTAAGGTCATTTAAGAATCAAATGGGTTGAAGGTTGAAGTTTAAACCCTAAACCATTTGGAGACCTTCAAGGTTGATTATACTTAATCATTTGAAGGTGTAAATGGTTCAATGATGATCTAATCTAAACCCTAAAGGTAACCTAAGATGTTAAAAGACTAAGTGGCTAATGAATTGACCCATGATGATGGTCAATGGGTAAATTACCAAAATGCCCCTGAAAGGTTCAATTGAGTGATACCTTGTTTTAATCAAACCCTAATCACATAATAGTGATAAGTTGATTGGTGTTAATCAATGAGGACTTAACCCAACCTAATCTAGAATAGTGTAGTCACCATCTACTAGTGAGAGGAGAGAGAAAGTACCATTTATGGTGGAAACCTAAGTAAAATACCTTCAATATACATGAATGTGCATGATTAGGGTATGATCCATTTATGAGAGATCATGGAAACCCTAATTATGATAATTGATGAATCTTAATCTTATCTGAGGTCTTTAATGATGATGTTTCTCATACATGAGGATATTATGAGATCATTTCACCATGAGGTGAATAGTAAACCCTAATTGATGAAAACTAGGAAAACCTAGCTCTTATATGAGTAGGGAGATACAACTTCTTTAAATGAGTTATTTACTGTTATCAGTTGATTTAACCATGCAGGTTCCTTTATGAGGATGATCATATCCAGGTATGGATGATGATATTATATTCATTGAAAGCATGTTGTTAGCCTTATGAATAGTGATATATCCTGATGCCTTGTTAATAGCATCTTATGAGATTGATAGGATGTGAGATCCATGAATACCATCAGGGTCATGCTTTGAGAGATGACTTGTGATGAGAATATTGAGAAATGATAATTGATGAAAGTTAGGCTTGTTACATTTAGTATTCTTCCTTCATAGCTGCTATGCTAATGATTAATGTTTGAAAACATGTATGATGATAAAAGAATACTAAAACGTACCTAACTAATCAAGTATAATCATACCATGTAGAGCCCTGATCATAGATCCATCATTGTCAGGAGTTAAATGATGGTGAAATAGGTTTTCCTAAGGGGATTCCTGGAGCACATATTCTTGAATATGTGGGGAAATATGGATGTGAATTTCCTTACATCCTAGTGTAGGAATTGATGTAGATGTATCTTAATCTATCAATCCTTCACTATGTTTTATGTCGGGGTGATGTAACACTAATCTCCCGAGGAAATCTTTTATACCGCATCGATGAGAGATAAACATGAAATCTTTCGATGGCGAAGAGAGTGCAGAATGCTACTGTGACTCTAATAGCGAAGTATCAGAATACCCTGGTAAGCTATATTAGCAGGGACACTAGATGTCATGCATGTTTATCCTCATTCTGACTGAGGTAGTTGAAGGTCATGAGAATCCGGCTCTTTCGATGACCTAGTATGATACTGATGCGACTTACTAGTGATCGGTTGGAGCATGAGAGGTATACCTCATCTCCGCAGGGCATAATGATGTTTGTAAAACATAATCAACCGCGTAGCATTACTGCTTAGGTTGAACTACGAGAAACATTGAATGATATTACATTGCTTGTTTTAATATCCTGTTCAACCATTAGTATATGTGTTCTTCATATTCCTTGAATAAAGATGAGTATTTGTTAGCAAGCCTGCTGTGAGTAACCTAAATTACCTGCTCATGATTTTTCCTTTAATTGCTTTTAACAAAGTTTCTGGCAGAGAGTTATAACTCTCGTTGGGTCAATTATTTAAAATTGTCTCACCCCGTAGATTTCTACCTTTAGGTGGACGTCGAGGTCGAAGGAACCGATATGCAGGTGGACAACAGCAACAGCAGCAATTTCCGGAGCAGCAGTGACTTCAGGTGGAAACACTGTGTTGTCTAGTCTTGTAGTTAGAATAGTCTTATGTCGTCTCTGTACACTCAGGTCCTAGGAGTTTGTTGATCTGAGAATTTTGATATCTTGATATTTTGTATCATGACGTATATAATCACTCGAGAAGTGATTTATCAGAGATGTAAATAGTTCATCCTACTTTTATAAAAGGAGTTTCCGGTTTTTAAGATCTCGTTTTCAAAAAGTTTTAATTTCTCGTGATTTTCGTATTCCGTTGTTAATCGAATCGCTTCTGCTATGTTTATCTTGTGTTTTGGAGATCAGAGCCCACAATTAGTGGTATCAAAGCTCTAGGTTCGCTGAGTCTACAGAGACATAGGACTTAGAGTGTCAAGTCTATCCTTATTACTTCTTTCTTATCTAATAGAGTCTTCTGCTCCTCAGGAGAAGAAGATAATTAAGGATGTCTGAACCACAGGAGGAGTACGAGGCCGAAAGTAGTGTTGCTGCGCCTCGAGAAGGTGCAAGGAACCTAGAAATAGAGCAACCTGTACCTGAGCCACCCAGAGAGCCACCTCTGTTTGACCCAGCTGACATGGGAAACCCAACTGTTCAAACTATGTTCAGGCAGTTTTTGACTGCTATGACACACATCACCGACAGGATGCCCATGCCTGCACCTAGGGCACCTGCACAGCTTGAAGGACAAGGTATCGGTAAGACGTTCGAGCGACTTCGTCGTGTCGGAGCAACTGAATACTTTGGAACAGCTGATCCTGCAGATGTCGATCTATGGTTAACCGAGTTGGAGAAAGCTTTTAGAATCCTCAACATCCCAGAAGCTCAGAAGGTTAGACATGTTGTCTATCTTCTCAAAGGAAGTGCTGGTCACTGGTGGACCATGGAAGAGCAGAAGAGGCCTGGAATAGAGATCTCGTGGGAAGAGTTTCGCCGGGAATTTGTTCATAGATATTTCCCGAAGACCTTCCTGGATGAGAAGATCTCTTAGTTTGAGAGACTGAGACAGGGTATGATGAACAATAGCGAGTATGAGGCTAAGTTCATGGAGTTGTTGCGATTCTGTCCGCATATGGCTACCACAGATGAAGAAAGGATTAGGAGGTTTGAGAAGGGTTTGAATGCCAACATGACTACTCCCATGTCTACACTAGAAAACCGGGAGAGATTCTCTACCTTTGTTGAGTCAGTCCGAAGGATAGAGAGATCCGTAGTCGAGAAAAGACAAACCCAAAAGAGATATCCACAGTTCCAGGGATCTTCATCTAGAGACTTTAAGAAGCCTAGATTCTCTGCACCTACACCTCCACCACCCATATCGATTTCTCAGACTCAGTGGTCTCCAAGTAGAGGTAGAGGATGAGGTTTACCACTACAAGAGACTCACAGTTCAGCATCAATGTCAGTTACAGGACCACCCAGACCACAACAACTGGAGAAGAGCTGTTACAACTGTGGGAAGGTAGGACACTTGATGAAGGACTGCAGGTCTAGGCCTGTTAGTGTGATACAACCTCAGAGGCAGAATCAACAAGGATCACAGAGAAGGCAGTCTCAAGGGGCAGCTAGAGGACGTGGGCAATCGTCTCAGGCTGGATCGTCAGCACCAACTCAACCTCAGGCGACAGCAAGGTTCTATGCTATGAACCCACCAGAAGCAGTGGTCAATCCACGGGTTGTGTCAGGTCAGATGGAACTTTTATATTCTGATATGTCTAAATCATGTGTTGTATCTATTCTGATTGACCCGGGTGCTACGCACTCCTTTGTCACTCGGAGAGTGATTCGTAGCTGCAATATGACAATTAGTCATAGGGCAGATAGCTTGTTTTTGGAGACTCCGTTGAGTGGATCTGCCGTTTTGCAGGAGGTATGCTCTCCCTGCATCCTCTTCTTTTCTGATCATCGCATTCCAGTGGACCTTATACCACTTGATATGCAAGGATTTGATATAATCCTCAGGATGGATACCTTCGAAAGGTATCGAGTTGTCTTGGATTGTGAATCCAAGCAGGCTGTGTTTGCTGATGATAGCAGCACATGGATCTTTCAAGGAGAAAGAAAGATTATGCCCACTTGTCTTGTATCAGCTATGGTTGCTAACAAGCTAATGAGGCAAGGATGTTATGCATTCCTGGCACATGTAGTAGATGTTACCAAAGAAGGTCCCAACCCTGCTGAAGTTCCTATAGTCAGGGAATTCAAGGATGTGTTTCCTGAAGAACTTCCAGGTATACCACCGCCTCGGGAAATTGATTTTGAGATCAATTTGAGCCCAGATACAAAACATATAGCCCAGACACCGTATAGGATGGCGCCTGCTGCGATGGCAGAACTCAAGAAACAACTTCAAGAGTTGCTTGAGAAAGGTTTTATCTGACCGAGCACTTCACCGTGGGGTGCTCCGGTTTTGTTTGTTAAAAATAAAGATGGGTCAATGCGGTTGTGCATTGACTACAGACAACTCAATAAAGTAACAATAAAGAACAAGTACCCTTTGTCGAGGATTGATGATCTTTTTGACCAGTTGCGTGGTGCAACAGTCTTCTCAAAGATAGATTTGAGGTCAGGATATCATCAACTTCGTATTAAGGACAGTGACATACCCAAGTTTGCTTTTAGGACAAGGTATGGTCACTACGAGTTCACAGTTATGTCGTTTGGACTAACTAATGCACCGGCTGCATTTATGGAACTTATGAATAGAATCCGCTGACCTTTCCTCGATCAGTGTGTTGTCGTCTTCATAGATGACATTCTGATTTATAGTAAGGATGCTCAGCAGCATGAACAACATCTCCGACAGGCTCTAACTCTGCTAAGAAAACATAAGCTATATGCTAAATTTAGCAAGTGTGAGTTCTGGTTGCCGGAAGTATCTTTTCTGGGACATGTGATATCTGCCTCAGGTATTCGTGTTGACCCTATAAAGGTAAAATATGTGCTACAGTGGGAACAACTGAAGACACCAACGGAGATTCGAAGTTTCCTGGGATTAGCTGGTTATTATCGAAGGTTTATTAAGAATTTCAGTTCTATAGCCTTACCCTTAACCAAGTTAACCCGGAAAGATGTTCCTTTTGTCTGGAGTGATAAGTGCCAGCAATATTTTCAGTTGTTGAAGGATAGGTTGACAAGTGCACTTGTGCTTGTGCTACCTGAGCAAGGCAAAGGATACATAATTTTCTATGATGCCTCCAAGAATGGACTCGGGTGTGTGTTGATGCAGGATAAACAAGTGATTTCTTTTGCTTCCCGACAGCTTAAGAAACACGAAGAGAATTATCCAACACATGATCTAGAGTTAGCTGATGTCGTTCATGCCTTAAAAATATGGAGACATTATCTTTACGGAGAAACCTTCCAAATTTTCACATATCACAAGAACCCTAAGTATATCTTTTCTCAGCATGAACTTAACATGAGGCAATTTCGCTGGATGGAATTAATCAAAGACTACGATTGTACAATAGATTACCATCCAGGAAAGGCCAATGTAGTTGCAGATGCCTTGAGTAGGAAATCAGCAACATCATCCTCTAATAGGACACAATTAAACTCTTTAGTATGCCCTAGGAGAGATATGCTTATCTCCTTAAGGCAAGACAATGTACAGATGAAGGTGTCATGGATTGCCGGGTTGTTGGCTGAGATGCATATTAAACCCACCCTAAGAGAGCAGATTAAGGAGGCATAGCAAGCTGATGTTGCAGTTTAGCAGATCAGATCTGGGTATGGTGATGAGAAGCGAGAAGGTTTTCATGAATCAGATGATCAAGTGGCATGCTATCATGGGAGGATGATAGTACCAGATGTAGATAACCTGAGGAAGTTAGTCCTGGAGGAAGCTCATTCTTAAATGTATGCTATGCATCCAGGAAGCACCAAGATGTATCGAAACTTGAAAGATATGTATTGGTGGCCTGGGATGAAGAAGGACGTAGTTGAGTTTGTTCTGAGGTGTCCAGTGTGTCAGCAAGTTAAAGCTGAACACCAGAAGCCTGCAGGAACAATGCAACCTTTACCCATATCACAGTGGAAGTGGGATCATGTAACCATGGACTTTGTGGTTGGTCTACCTAGAACAAACAAAGGACATGATTCCATTTGGGTAATTGTTGATAGGTTGACTAAGACAGCGCATTTCTTACCTGTCAAAACAACCTATTCTGCTGAAAGGTTATCCCAGTTATATGTTCACGAAATAGTGTGTTTGCATGGAGTTCCTGTCACTATAGTTTCTGACAGAGGTCCTCAGTTCACAAGTCATTTTTGGGAACAGTTACATAGAGCACTAGGCACCCAGTTAAGGTTTAGTACAGCCTTTCATCCACAGACGGATGGACAGTCAGAAAGGACTATACAGACCTTAGAAGATCTGTTGAGAGCATGTGTGCTCCAGTTCATAGGAAGTTGGGATCTGCACCTAAGCTTGATAGAGTTTGCCTATAACAATAGCTGTCAACATAGTATTGATATGGCACCTTATGAAGCCTTGTATGGCAGACGTTGTAGATCACCCTTATGCTGGTATGAGACTGGTGAACATCAACTGTTAGGTCCTGATCTTGTGCATCAGACTACGGAAAAGATTAAAGTAATACAACAACAGATTAAGACTGCACAAGATAGACAAAAATCTTATGCTGACAAGCGTCGTAGACCGTTAGAGTTCCAGGTTGGAGACAGAGTATATCTCAAGGTCTCGCCTTGGAAAGGAGTCCTTCGCTTTGGAAGGAAAGGGAAGTTAGCTCCTAGATTTATAGGGCCTTATCCAATCATTGAACGGGTTGGAAAGGTAGCCTATAGACAAGAGTTACCACCAGAATTACAAAAACTACACCCTGTGTTTCACATTTCTATGTTAAGGAAATGTCATCCCGATACCGAGTCAGTTCTACAACCTATGGAAGTAAAATTGAATGAAGATATAACTTATGAGGAAGGACCGGTGTCAATCCTTGATAACAGAATTAAAAAGTTAAAGAAGAAAGATATAAGCCTTGTGAAAGTCCTCTGGAACCACCGTGGTGTTGAAGAAGTCACTTGGGAACTAGAGGATGAGATGAGAAGGAAATACCCTGCTCTTTTCTCCTAATACGTTTTGTTGATTTCGAGGACGAAATCCTTGTAAGGGGTGGATAATTTGTAACATCCCTGACCTGGGTTATAAACTAACCCTAGGTTTTTTGCCTAAATATGTATTTAAACCATGTTGATTATCTTTTGACATGTAATTAAGTTCCTCAGGAACATATACTTTCAATTTTGTCCTTTTTAAACAAAGTTGTAGTATTATTTTGGTAATGCAGGGGCTTATGTGCAAATTACCCAGTTAAGGGGTTAACTTGCAATTTCACATGTTAAGATGTTCTTTTGATAATGAGACATCATATGAGTGAATATGATGAGACATGATGGATTTCCCAAGCTTGGGCATCTAGATGCAGCTTGTGGAATAATTCTTATGCTTAAAAACCCTAATTTGGAGTAAAATGCAGTTTACCAAATTTGAGGGGTGCAACTTGTAAAATACACCATCTAGAACATCTTTTATGACTCTTGCCATCATTTAGAGTAGAAATGGTGAAAGGGACACATCAATGAATAATCAGATAAGAAAAATGACCTTTGTACATAAAATTCACTAAGTTTGAGTAAGGAAACCTTTCATGTATGTACCCTAGTTGGAAGTTAGCTTTATTTACCCCTATATCTTGAGATTTCATGATCTTTGCATAAGTTTATATGATACTGGACGATCCCTTAAATAAGAAAGGACTTGGATGAGAAATTCAAAGTTTTAGAGGTCCTTATGGTGAAAATCAGCCTAATCTATATAAGCACCTTTCTTTCCAAACCAAGCAAACGTATTCCCTTCACTTCCTCACTTCTCATCTTTCTCAACCGACCAAGGAAAAGATCTGGAGCTCAAGGGGACGACCAACCTGTTCTAGGTAAGAGAACACCACCTTCTAGCTTGGTTTCATGGAGGAAATCGTGTTACAAGGTTGAATTGTTAGTTTTCTTACTTAGGTCCCTTGTTCTAGCCGACCATCCCCATCTTTTTCTTGAAGATTTGACCTTGGCCAACCTGTGGAGCTCAAGACGCCATTAAATACTTGAAGCTTGGAATCTTGGAGCTCAAGGAACAACCTTAAGGCGGGTTTTATAACTCTAACCCTTAGCTTTGTTATGCATATCTTTGTTCTTGTTTTCTATGACTAGTTCTTCTTCTACCTCCCTTCTCCCTTGCTCTTTTGCAAGCAAAACGGTGGAGGAACTGACCTGAACAGAGGTTGAGGATGATGGGCGTGGATTCCTATGTCACTTTATGAAACGACCTTGAGTCCTTTTGGTCCAAACGGGTGCAACTCGTTTAAGGTCAAACGGGTTCAACCCGTTTGATCTCAAACGATCCTGCAAGATCGTTTGGATCAAAACGACCCCAAGACCGTTTCATAGGGTTTCCCAAATGTGTACCGTTTGGGTTTTCTGTTCACAATTATGTAGGCTAATGACCCACCAAATTTGATGGGTTAACTCCAAAGGAATCGTAGGTTGAAGGCCGATCAATTAGGCAATAGAATTGAATTAAGTACTGATTTTCCAAACTAATTAACTTGAACTTTTGGGCAAATGGGTTCCAACCCATTTGAGTGAGTTGACCAAGCATTGACCGTTTGGGATACATGTTCATAATATATTGAATTTCATTCCTACAAATAATTGTAATCTAATTCCTAACCAATTAAGAGTTGAAGACACTTCAATAACCTAACCCTAATCGGGTGAAAGTTGTTGTTTTCAATATAGATCTTGTTGAGTTTTGGGTTGAAGGACCCAAATGGGTTCCAACCCATTTTGGGGTTCATCCAAACGATCTCACACTCGTTTAGTGACACTCCAAGATCGTTTGGAGGTCTAGGGTTAAATAATTTGATGGTTTGAAGGTCCAATTACAATAAGTTGATGAATTGATAAAATTGCTGATTTTAGACCTAATTAGGGTTCAACCCTTATCCAACCGACTTGGTTTTTGGTCAAACATTGGACAAACGGTCTCAAGACCGTTTGGAGGTCATCCAAATGATCTCAAGACCATTTGGACCAAGTTTGGGCCCAATTGGAGTTCAATTTATGGGTTCAATTACACTTTGTTTCACATTGTTGAAAATTGGTGATTAGCCGATTGGAAACCCTATTTGAGTTAGACTTAATCCCAATTAGCTTTCAATTGAGGGTCAAATCGGAGTCCAATTGATTGAGGCTCATCCTAATTGACTCAATTTGTAAGTGGTTAACATAGCCTTGGCCAATTAAAGGCTTCAACATAGAAATCCTTTTCAAACATAACCTATGTGTCACCTTTTATGTTCATGCGGTTTGGACCCAAGTGAGTTCACACTCGTTTGAGTCCAAATGGGTTCACACCCGTTTCATCTCAATTGGGTTGACACCCATTTCATCTCAATTGGGTTGACACCCGTTTCATCTCAATTGGGTTGACACCCGTTTCATCTCAATTGGATTGACACCCGTTTCATCTCAATTGGGTTGACACCCGTTTCATCTCAATTGGGTTGACACCCGTTTCATCTCAATTGGGTTGACACCCGTTTCATCTCAAACGGGTTCACACCCGTTTAAGCTCAAACGGGTTCACACTCATTTAGGCTCAAACGGGTCCACACTCGTTTGGACTTAAATGGGTCCACACCCGTTTAACATCAAGGGGGTCCACACTCGTTTAAGGCCCAAATGGGCTCTAGGTCGTTTAAGGTTAAACGAGTTCAAGGTCATTTAAGAATCAAATGGGTTGAAGGTTGAAGTTTAAACCCTAAACCATTTGGAGACCTTCAAGGTTGATTATACTTAATCACTTGAAGGTGTAAATGGTTCAATGATGATCTAATCTAAACCCTAAAGGTAACCTAAGATGTTAAAAGACTAAGTGGCTAATGAATTGACCCATGATGATGGTCAATGGGTAAATTACCAAAATGCCCCTGAAAGGTTCAATTGAGTGATACCTTGTTTTAATCAAACCCTAATCACATAATAGTGATAAGTTGATTGGTGTTAATCAATGAGGACTTAACCCAACCTAATCTAGAATAGTGTAGTCACCATCTACTAGTGAGAGGAGAGAGAAAGTACCATTTATGGTGGAAACCTAAGTAAAATACCTTCAATATACATGAATGTGCATGATTAGGGTATGATCCATTTATGAGAGATCATGGAAACCCTAATTATGATAATTGATGAATCTTAATCTTATCTGAGGTCTTTAATGATGATGTTTCTCATACATGAGGATATTATGAGATCATTTCACCATGAGGTGAATAGTAAACCCTAATTTATGAAAACTAGGAAAACCTAGCTCTTGTATGAGTAGGGAGATACAACTTCTTTAAATGAGTTATTTACTATTATCAGTTGATTTAACCATGCAGGTTTCTTTATGAGGATGATCATATCCAGGTATGGATGATGATATTATATTCATTGAAAGCATGTTGTTAGCCTTATGAATAGTGATATATTCTGATGCCTTGTTAATAGCATCTTATGAGATTGATAGGCTGTGAGAGCCATGAATACCATCAGGGTCATGCTTTGAGAGATGACTTGTGATGAGAATATTGAGAAATGATAATTGATAAAAGTTAGGCTTGTTACATTTAGTATTCTTCCTTCATATCTGCTATGCTAATGATTAATGTTTGAAAACATGTATGATGATAAAAGAATACTAAAACGTACCTAACTAATCAAGTATAATCATACCATGTAGAGCCCTAATCATAGATCCATCATTGTCAGGAGTTAAATGATGGTGAAACAGGTTTTCCTAAGGGGATTCCTAGAGCACATATTCTTGAATATGTGGGGAAATATGGATGTGAATTTCCTTACATCCTAGTGTAGGAATTGATGTAGATGTATCTTAATCTATCAATCCTTCACTATGTTTTATGTCGGGGTGATGTAACACTAATCTCCCGAGGAAATCTTTTATACCGCATCGATGAGAGATAAACATGAAATTTTTCGATGGCGAAGAGAGTGCAGAATGCTACTGTGACTCTAATAGCGAAGTATCAGAATACCCTGGTAAGCTATATTAGCAGGGACACTAGATGTCCTGCATGTTTATCCTCATTCTGAATGAGGTAGTTGAAGGTCATGAGAATCTGGCTCTTTCGATGACCTAGTATGATACCGATGTGACTTACTAGTGATCGGTTGGAGCATGAGCGGTATACCTCATCTCCGCAGGGCATAATGATGTTTGTAAAACATAATCAACCGCGTAGCATAACTGCTTAGGTTGAACTATGAGAAACATTGAATGATATTACATTGCTTGTTTTAATATCATGTTCCAGCATTAGTATATGTGTTCTTCATATTCCTTGAATAAAGATGAGTATTTGTTAGCAAGCCTGCTGTGAGTAACCTAAATTACCTGCTCATGATTTTTCCTTTAATTGCTTTTAACAAAGTTTCTGGCGGAGAGTTATAACTCTCGCTGGGACAATTATTTAAAATTGTCTCACCCCATAGATTTCTACCTTTAGGTGGACGTCGAGGTCGAAGGAACCGATCTGCAGGTGGACAACAGCAACAGCAGCAATTTTCGGAGCAGCAGTGACTTCAGGTGGAAACACTGTGCTATCTAGTCTTGTAGTTAGAATAGTCTTATGTCGTCTCTATACACTCAGGCCCTAGGAGTTTGTTGATCTGAGAATTTTGATATCTTGAGATTTTGTATCATGACGTATATAATCACTCGAGAAGTGATTTATCAGAGATGTAAACAGTTCATCCTACTTTTATAAAAGGAGTTTCAGGTTTTTAAGATCTCGTTTTCGAAAAGTTTTAATTTCTCATGATTTTCGTATTCCGCTGTTAATCAAATCGCTTCCGCTATGTTTATCTTGTGTTTTGGAGATCAGATCCCACACCAAGCTGAAGGTAATCTCCATGATCATCTTCAACCTTGAATTGATGGTTGAAATCGGATTTCAACATTGATTTTCTTCTCTCTTCTATCCAATGCTCAACCTTGGCTATCTTTTGCATCCAAAGAGTTGGAAACGAACCTTAGATAGTTGAAGGAGCTTCTTTCACCTTAGAGATGTAAATCTTGAAGCTTTGAAGCTAATTTGAAGGGGGTTTATATAACTTGAACCCATTAATGTTATTATTGATTTCAATTTCTCATCATATGTTGATCTTTTATTTGCTCCATGAATAATTGATGAATTTATCATATGTATGACAATAGAATTCGGAGATCTGAAGCTTGATAATGATGACATCATCTTAGCACACACCTCAATAATATCAGGAGAAAATGGTTTCAATTGTTGTTGGTCAAATGGTTTTCAAAACCGTTAGAGATCAAACGGTTTCAAAACTGTTTAGAGGTCAAACGGTTTCAAAACCGTTTAGAGGTCAAACAGTTTCAAACTATTAGAGACCAAACGGTTTCAATGGATTCAAGAATCAATTGGTCTCATGACCTAATGACTTCAAATAATCAAATTCAATTGATCTTAGAAACCTAGCTCAATTGGTTTCAAAATGCTAGAGCAATGGATGTCAAAACCCTAATTTAGGTTCAAACGGTTTCAATTCTGAATGGACCAAACGGTCCCAAACCGTTTGAGGACCAAATGGTCTCAAACTGTTTATGGTTAAAAGATCTCAAAGTTGATTTGATCAAATAGTTTCAAACCGTTCAAGGGTCAAATGGTTTCAAGCCCTAATAAGATCAAACGGTTTCAAAACTGATTGAAGATCAAAGGGGACAAGACTGTTTAAGGTCTAACGGTCTTCAGACCATTTGAAAGTCAAGTGACCTCAAGACCGTTTAAGGTCTAACGGTCTTCAAACCATTTAAGGATGTAGGGACTAGACCGTTTGAAGGTCTAAACTATCTCAAACCGTTTGGAGGTTTGGACCAAGACCGTTTGAAGGTCTAAATGGTCCAAAACCATTTGAAGGTTCAATTGACCTAAACTGTTTGAAGGTCTAATTGATTCAAACCATGTATGTATGTACTAATAACCCCATAAGTGGTTGAAGAGTATCTCAAGGTTGATTTCAATGAAAGTACCTCTAATGTACTTAGGTGATTAGTATAGTCAGAGTGATTATCACTTGATGCCTATGAAAGTAATAAATTCAATACACTATGATAAGCATAGTGCTTGTACTTAGTGAAAGGTTAAGTCAACTAAGTAAGGTATGATGGTGATGTGTGTTCCTAGTACATGTAATAATGATAAGTATGATTTAATACTTAAATAATGTTATATGCTCCAAGATATGTGGAAGCACTGACTTAGGGTTTGGATTAATGAGGTAATCATAAAACCCTAATCAATGGAGAATGTGAAACCCTAATATAGGGTGATGTTATGTGAAACCCTCATATAGGGTGATGTTATGTGAAACCCTAATATAGGGTGATGTTATGTGAAATCTTAATATAGGGTGATGTTATGTGAAACCCTAATTGATAAAGATGGGAAACCTTAACCCTAATGAGGGAATAGTGATGTTACCTTTGTATTGCATAATGTTGATGTGTAATTGATATGGTTTTTATCAAGTATACTAACCATGCAGGTATCATGAGATGATGAGCATAACCAGGTATGAGTTATGATGTTAATGGGCCTTGTGAGCCATTATTTTATTTGTTTCCTAGTGAGAGGTGACAAGAAGTTGAATAAGCCTGGTGATCTATGTGAGATGCTTGTGTAACAAGTATCATGAATACCTTGGTCAGATGACCTGGAGGTAAAAGTTACCTGATAAGTGATAACAATGTTCAGAGATGAACTAAGGGTTTCAATACCCAGATTAAGTAAACATGATGATGATATTGGTGAAGGATGTGAATTCCCAATAATGAGATAAGGGATTGAGATCCCAATGTTTTATAAAGTTTTGAAAAGTACTTGATAGAAGTATTACATGTTTCTTTGTAGCATTTGTCATAATAATTCTTGTTTGAAATCTTGATTGATGTTAAAATAATATGGTAATGTACTTAATTAATCAAGTGAAATCTTATCATGTAGATCCCTGGCCATAGATCCATCATCGTCAGTAGTTGGTGATGGTGAAACAAGTTTTCCTATGGGAACTCCTGGAATGCATATTTTTGAATATGTGGGGGTAATGGGCTAATATATCCTTACGCCTCATAGGAATGATTGTGGGCCATATCCAATGCATAGGAATGGTTATGGACCATATCCCAATAAGAGTATGGCTATGGGCCATGACTCCACAATACCAGGAATTGGCTATGGGCCATATCCCGAAGAGAGTATATGCTACGGGCTATAACTCTATAGCGAAGTTGCCAGTATACCCTGGAAAGCTATTTTTGTAAGAGACATGAGATGTCCTGCATGTGGTCTCGTACTGACCGAGATAGATGAGGTGATGGAGTCCGGCTCTTCCATTGACCTTGTATGGTACCGATGCTTACGTAATCGTGGTCGGTTGGAGCATGAATGGTATACTTCATATCCTCAGGGCTTAAGTGTGATTATAAAATGTAATCAGCCGTGTAGCATATTTGCTTAAGGATGAAATACGAGAGACATTGGTTGATGACTACATTGCTTATTGTGTCCTAAATGGATAGTTGATATACATGTTCTTCATATTCCTTATTAAAATGAATAGATGATTTACTGCTTTATCATTTACAGTTGTAATGCCTTAAAAGATGACATTGCTTTATTCTGCTTAATAATGATTAAATCCTATTGTTCAACAAAGATTCCTCTGCACAGTTTGTTATTGTTATCTGCAATAATAATGTTTCTGGCGGAGAGTTATATCTCTCGCTGGGACAATTTCAATTGTCTCACCCCCGTGGGATCCAACCTTTTTAGGTGGATGACGATGAGGAGGTAGAAACCATACAGTAGAATAAGGACAGTAGTATCAGGGACAGTAGTAATATCTCAGGTGGAGATACTGACTGTCGTTTCTTGTAATTATGAGTCCTATGTGTCATCTTTGTACTCTCTGGTCCTTGGAGTCAGTAGTTAGTGCATTTATGATCGATCTGAGATTTTGGCATTGAATGCCTCGAGGTTTTATGTTGCTCATGTGTAGATTTAATAGAGCAACTGTTGTATGTAATCCTCGAGAAAAGAAGGTACATGGTATGTACTTTGTGGACCAGAATGTATATGTAATGTTTTGGTTCTTGTTATAAGAGTTTCCTGGAAATGGATCTCTTGGTAAATGGTTTTAATTTTTAATGATTTTTAGTAATCCGCTGCTTGTGTTTAATTCCACAATTAATTACGCAGTGATGGTTTGATTTGGTGTCGGGTCGTCACAGTTGGATATGCTTCTAGTGTTTTGTAGAAGAGTCATATGTGTTGTCCTTGTATTCTCAGGTCCTTGGGGTTTCAGATGTTGTATATAGATACGAGTTTTCAGAAAATATGCCATGGTTGTACATATTTGGCTTGTATATGTGAACATGTTATCATATGTAATAGGTTGTGGCAAGTTGGCCAAGTATACAGTGATATGTATCATATTTTGGCATGATAAGTGATACATGTTGTTTATGGACCCATATGTAATAAGTTTCTACTTTTGTGGTTATATGAATTCGATTTTCATTTACCATGTTATCTGGTAATCTAGATGTTTAGTGCTAGTTCTGCACTTTGTTTTGAGTAATCTCGCATTCATGTGGCTAGTGTGCCACAGTTAAGGTTGGTATCATAGCTTAAGGTTTGCTAAGTCTAGAGGGACATGGGTCTAGGGTTTTGTCTTTTCTTGTGTCATCAGACATTTGTCATCTGACATATTTAATGGTAACTTCTGGTTATGCAGAAGAAGAAGAAGAAGAAGAAGAAGAAGAGAAGAAAAGATATGTCTAGTGGATATAAAGAACATGCAGAGAGTAGCATTGTTGCAACAGGTAGTGGTTCCACAAAGCAGGTAAGAGATGATGGAGTGCCTGAAGTGCCTTAGTTTGACCCAGCAACTGTTTCCAATCCCGCCTTTTAGTCCATGTTTAGACAGTTTATGGACATAATGACACATATAGTGGATAGGATGTCCATGCCCAAAGCTAGAGTCATGGTCCCCAATGTGGAATTGCAAGGTTCTGTGAAGACCTTTGAGAGGTTAAGGTATGTGGGGCATTGGAGTATGTCAGTATGACGGACCCATCATATGCGGACATGTGGTTGACTAAGCTAGAGAAGGCCTTCAAGGTCCTCAATATCCCCGAAGAGGATAAGGTGAAGCATGTGGTGACCTATTGAAAGGGAGTGTTGGCCACTGGTGGGCCATTGAGGAGGAGAAGAGGCTGGGAGTGGTGATCATTTGGGAAGATTTTTGGTGGGAGTTTGTCAGTCGATACTTCCCAGAGACCTATCTGGATGAGAATATCTCATAGTTTGAGAAGATCTAGCAGGGATCTATGAGAATCAATGAGTACGAAGCAAAGTTTATGGATCCTCTGAGGTTTTGTTTGCATATGGATGCAATGAAGAAGGAAAGAATTTGGAATTTTGAGAATGGTTTAAGATCTGAGTTAACAACACTAGTCTCAGCTTTAGAGAATAGGGAGTGGTTTTCCATATTTGTGGATCCAGTCAGGAGAGTAGAGCGATCAATTGTGGAGAAGCGAGAGACAAATGTCAAGAAGAGGTTGGAATAGTACCAAAGACAGTTTTCAAGAGGCTTCAAGAAACCTAGTATTCATCACCTCCATCACAGTAGAGGTTAGTAGTTCAGTCTTAGTGTTTTCCAAGCAAGGGCAGAGTTTGTACCTTTCCACTGACAAGAACGCATAGTGTAGTGTCAGTGTCAGTGATGGGGCTGTCTAGGCCATAGTACAAGACCAGGACTTGCCACAAGTGTGGGCCAGTAGGACATCTGAGGTGGGCATGTCTAGTTAATGATGAAGAGGTGATGCAACATTCGAGACAAAGTCAGCAAGGGTTGCAGCAATGATAGTTCAGCAATGGTGGAGGTTGAGGACACAGTCAGATGTCGTAGGTTGGTTTGTCTGGACAAGCCAGTAGAGGAAGGGGGAAACAACTTGAAATGGCTCGATTATATGCCATGAGTCAGCCATAAGGAGTAGTCAACACGAGGGTCATGATAGGTCTGATGTAGTTATTTTATTCTGATTTGTCTTCTTCTTGTTTGATATTTATTTTGGTTGACCCAGGTGCGATGCACTCTTTTATCACTAGGTAAGTGATAGCTAGTTATTCTTTGCCTGTAAGTCATAGATGTGATAGCCTTCACTTAGAAACTTCTTTGGTTGGTTTCGTCGAGTTGTAGGAGGTGTGTCCATCCTGCATTCTTTCCTTCTCAGGACGCAACATTCAAGTGGATCTTATACCACTTGACATGCATGGATTCAATGTGATTCTTATAATAAACACTTTGGATAAGTATCAAGTGATCTTGGACTGTAGTGACAAGGTGGAGACATTTGCAACAGTGATGTTTTTTGGATCTTCCAAAGAGATAGGAAGATTCTCCTCATGTGGTTGGTGTCAACAATGATGGCGGAGAGGTTAATGAGGCAAGGTTGTGAAGTGTTTTTGGTGCATGTGGTAGATAACAAGGTGAGGAATCCTAATATTTAGGAAGTGTCAGTTGTTTGTGAGTTTGAGGATGTGTTTACCAATGAGTTCCTAGGTGTTCCCCCACCCTAAGAGATTGATTTTGAGATCAATTTGGTTCCTAGTGGACATCTGATAGCACAGACACCATACAGTATGGCATCAGCTGAGATGCAAGAGTTGAAGAAGCAGTTGCAGGATTTGCCTGAGAAGGGCTTTATTAGACTAAGCACATCCCTTTGTAGTGATCTAGTGTTGTTTGTGAAGAAGAAATATGGATTCATGAAGTTGTGTATCAACTACCGGTAGTTGAACAAGGTGATAATCAAGAACAAGTATCCTTTGTCATGGATAGATGGTCTATTTGACTAGTTGTGAGATGGCACAGTGTTATTGACAATAGATATGAGGTTAGGATATCATTAGTTTCAGATCAACGTGGATGGCATACCCAAGTCAGCTTTGAGGACTTGGTATGGTCACTATGAGTTTGTGGTTATGATGTTTGGGCTAACCAATGCACCGTCAGCGTTCATGGACCTGATGAATAGGGTGTTTAGATCTTATCTTAACCGGTTCATTATTGTGTTCATCG
The DNA here is from genome assembly GCA_963693085.1 of Alisma plantago-aquatica. Taxonomy (NCBI): domain Eukaryota; kingdom Viridiplantae; phylum Streptophyta; class Magnoliopsida; order Alismatales; family Alismataceae; genus Alisma; species Alisma plantago-aquatica. The sequence goes on along the minus strand of OY856409.1, from coordinate 1,113,025,423 downwards.
ATGACATTCTATTCTACTTCATATGTAGCCACCAGCATGAGAATCATCTACGGTAGGCGTTGACCTTCTTGAGACAGCACAAGTTGTACGTGAAGTTCAGTAAGTGTAAGTTTTGCTGAAGGAAGTGTCTTTTCTAGGACACGTCATATCTTCTAAAGGTGTGCCAGTGGATCCCAAGAAGGTTCAATCTGTGTTAGAATGTGAGCATCCAAAGACACTGATAGAAGTTTGTAGTTTCCTTGGTTTGGCAGACTATTATAAAAGGTTCATCAAGAACTTTAGCACAGTGGCATTACCCCTAACAAAGTTGACAAGGAAAGGTGTGTCATTTTTTTGGGATGGAAAGTGTCAGCATTCTTTGCATGTTATGAAGGAGAAGTTGACTAGCGCACCGGTATTGGCTGTGCCTAAGCAAGGAAAGGGCTACATTGTCTTCTATGATGCTTCAAAGAACAACTTGGGTTGTGTGTTGATGCAAGACAAGAACATAATTTCTTTCACTTTGTGACAACTTAGGAAACATGAGGAGATATACCCGACGCATGATCTAGAGCTTGTAGCGGTGGTCCATCCCTTGAAGATATGGAGACACTACCTTTATAGTGAGAAGTGTTAGATCTTCACTAACCATAAGAATTTATATTACATCTTCTCAAAGAAGGAGTTGAACATGAGACAAAGACGTTGGATGGAGCTGATCAAAGACTATGATTGCACCATATATTACCATCCAGGGAAGGCAAATGTGGTAGCAAATGCTTTGAGCATGAAGTCTTATTTTTCATCATTTGTGGATAAGGTGTAGTTATGTTCTTTGGTGTGTCATAAGAGAGACATGTTGGTCTCCTTATGTCAGCTGAATGTGGAGTTAGAGGTGTCCTTGTTAGAAGAACTAATGGCCCAGCTATAGGTGAAGCCTATGTTAAGGAAGTAGATCTGAGATGCGCAGTGTGACGATACTGTGATTCAGTAGATCCAAGCAGAGTTTGGCAGTGAGAAGCATGATGAATTCCATGAGTCAGAGGATGGGATAGTATGTTACCATGGTAGAGAAGTGGTACCTGATGTAGATGATCTAAGGAAGATGATTCTAAAAGAGGCTCACTCTTTGATGCATGCCATGCATCCAGGTAGCACCAAGATGTATCACAATTTGAAAGATTTGTATTGGTGTCCTAGCTTGAAGTGAGATGTAGCAGAGTTTGTGGCAAAGTACCCTATGTGTCAGCAGGTTAAGGCAAAACATCAGAAACCTATAGGGACTTTACAACAGTTGCCTATACCGCAGTGGAAATGGATCATATTATGATGGACTTTGTGGTTGGACTTCGTGGTTGGACTTCCTAGGACATCCAAAGGCCATGATTCCATATGGGTGATCGTTGATAGGTTGACCAAGTCACTACATTTCCTTCTAGTAAAGACAACCTATACAGTAGAGAAGATTGCACAAGTTTATGTTGATGAGATAGTATGTTTGCATGATATTCTAGTTAGTGTTGTGTCTGATAGAGGTCCTCGATTTACCAGTCACTTTTACAAATGCATGGGTATGCAGTTGAGGTTCAGTACAGCATTTCACCTACAAACAGATGGGCATTCTGAGAGGACTACAAAGACTTTAGAAGATCTGTTGAGAGCATGTGTCTTGTAGTTTTTGGATAGATGGGATGTGCACCTCAATTTGATAGAGTTTGCTTGTAATAACTACTATTAGAGGAGCATTGATATGTCATCGTATGAGGCTTTGTATGGAAGACATTGTAGGTTTCCCTTATGTTGGTATGAGAGTGGTGAATATCAGCTTCTAGGTCCTGAGCTTGTGCAACAAACCACAAAGAAGATTAAGGTGATCTTTCACTTGATCATTTCCTTTGTGGTGATCCTTGGTGATCTTCCTACTTGTAAGTGGTTTCTTAACCTTGATGTCATTTTCTTGGATCCTATTCCTTTCCCTCTTCTCTTGGATGAGACCATGGTTCTTCAAGGTGGTTTCTTGAAGATCTTCTCTCCATTGAGGTCGAGACCATTGGTAGTACCTAAGTGAGATGAAGCTTTCTTCTTGTTTCTTCTTTATTATCTCTTATTTGACCTAGGGTTTGAGTTTTCTTCTTCTTGAACTTCCCTTTGACCTTGGTATGTTTTCTTCTTCTTGAGATGACATTGTCAGCCATGGATTTGATCCAAGTTGGAGTTCCTCTTCTCTCTTGGAGATTGTGGCTTTGGAGCATGATCTTCTTCTTAAGGAAGGTTATTTAACTTTCCCCTCTACTATTATTGCACCATATTCTTGCTTGCATGCTATTGTTTTATCTCTAAAATGTGATCCTGATTTGCTAGATGATGTTATAATGATATATGGTTTATGACTTTGAAGTATTCTTGCATAAATTACTCTTTCTCCTGAACCCTGATTCATGCACCCGAATTCTAAGTGATGAAGGAGATGTTATTTCTACATGCATCTTGATCCTTGGTTTTATCACCATATTATGTTTAGACCATCATATGATGTTGGAGGTTTTTGACTCTAGTATACATGTGTTAAACATTTATTTTCATCCCTCATTGTATGGCTTCTTTTTTATCTTGGAAAAGGTCATTTTTAGGGTTTTTATGTCCATCTTTGCATGGAGCTTTTCCCCTTGATGATGCTTAGTCTCCTCGATGTTATAATCTATTTTTATCGAGGTTTTTTTCTATTTTAGAGTCAGCTATGTGCTGGTTGGAATGGTTGGTTTTGAGGTCGCTATTCTCAACAAGTTTCTCATGAATATTACTCTTGGGTTGTGCTTGGTTGGGTCACAACCCTAACCCTAGGTCTCTTGCGGTCGCTACACATGGATCCTTGTTGCGTTTGTAAGGGTGGGCTAACCCTAACCATGGTGGTCTCTACACCTAGTCTTCATGCGGTCACAATGCCCTGATTTAGTTGTTTTGGTCGATACCTTGTTTAGCTTTTGGATGGTCGCAACAAGTGGTTGCTACACTTGTGATGGTGTTGGGCGCTACAATGTCTTAACCTAGTAGGTCTCTACACATGCGTATGTAAGTGATGTTCTCTACATGTTTTGTTATTGAATGGTTGATACATATTGTTGTGGAATGATTGAACGGTCATTATAATGATTAACCCCATGTGCTCCCAGAATGTGGGAAATACTGTACTTAGGGTTTAATGACAAGTATTGAAATAGAAACCCTAATCGGATATATGAGAAACCCTAACCCTAATTTCAAGTGTGTGATGTAATTGCTTATCTTTCTTGAAGTGATTAGCATGTGATGGTGTTTCTCTCTCCTACTTGTGTAACCCTAATCTTGCAGGTGAAATGAATATCATAGCTAGTGATTATTGTGGTGTATTTGGCATGACACAGGGTAATGATTATGATTCTTTATGAGGCATTATGAGATAATTATGACATGTATGAATAATGTGATTGGGTCATATGACCTAGCAGAGGCTCAATGCCTAATGTGAGGTGAAATCCTCTAGTGATGAGATGAGGGATTGTTATCCCCTAGTTATGTTTTAATGATGATGGCCTTGAATGGTAGTGGTATCATGAGACGATGTAAAAAAATATACCTCATACATTTCATATCTTCAGACGTTGCAACATACATTTATCTTTGTAGAGTTTGTTTAGGATTTGCACATTGTAACTTCATTGGTGCTAAAGGACACCCAGTTGGCTTAACTAATCAAGTGAAATCCTAATCATGTAGTTTCCATGTGCCATAGATCCATCTTCAGTGTTAGTATTTGTTGGATGGTGAAATGGGTTCTCCCTCAGTGGAACCTCGGAGTCGTATATTTTTTAGTATATGCATTTTCACATGATTGGATGTGCTCATACCCTGGCAGGAGAACGATCGAGGTCGTAACTCAAATAATATGATTCAGCAGATATATCATATATTTTTAGGATAGCTACGCTCATACCTCAGAAGGAGTACGACTGCGGTCGTAACTCAATTTTCACTAGTGTTGTGCCAATATACCAAGGCGGACTAGGTTGTTTTGCAATTGGACTCTATATGTCACTGTAGTGGACTCGGACTGACCGAGAGTATGGGAGATCATAAGAGTCTGGCACTCCTAGATCTTGTATGGCACTAATTTTGACTTAGTAGTAGTCAGTTGGAGAATGAGTGGTATACCTCATCTCCTCAGTTCATAATAAAAGACGTAATACAACCGTGTAGTATATTTTCTTAGGGTTAAACACGACCCACATTGAATGACCCTTTGCCTTGTCTCTTGTACTAGTTAGTTGATTTATAATGCAGTAAGAGAAATCAACTTTTATACATGTTCTTCATATTCCTTCTTAAAGTATAAGATGATTCTCCTACTCCAGTGTAGATGCCTAAATTTCTTGAACAGTGTTAACTATTTTACTCATATCATTTAGTTGAAACTTCTCATCTTGATAATAATGATATCTTCCTGCTTAAGCTTATTTTTCTCAATAATAGTTGTTTGAGGGGATTTATATCTCTTGTTGGGACGTTGGTCTCACTCCTTGGGTTTCCACATCTTTTAGGTGGTTGTGCATGATGAGGTGGAGATTGAGCGGTTGAGGTTGAGCAGTACGAGGAGCAGTAGTTGTTGAAGGTTGGATATGCTGCTAGTGTTTTGTGGTAGAATCCTAGGTGTCGTCCCTGTACTCTCATGTCCTTGGGGTGTTTTGTAGACGTTGTATATTGATATAAATTTTTGGCAAGTATGTCATGGTTGTACATATATGGCTTGTATATGTGAACAAGTTATCATATGTAACATGTTGTGGCAAGTTGGCCAAGTGTACAGTGATATGTATCATCTTTTGGCATCATATGTGATTTAGGTGGTGCTATTTATGGAGCCAAATGTAATAAGTTTCCACTTTTGTGGTTATATGAATTCAACTTTAATTTTACCATGTTTTCTAGTAATTTAGATGTTTAGTTCTAGTTATGCAATTTGTTTTGAGTAATCTTGCTTTCATGTGGCTAGTGTGCCACATAAATCATCACTATCTTGGTTGATCACCTTAGAATGAGTTCATGGTTTTGGATTTCACAATGATGGAGGAGGAAGTGTCATGTTCACTGGATCTAGTGGTGGTCACTACTGGGTGCAAGGTATGTCTTGCAGTATAGAACAAGGGTGATTACTGATGTTTGTATTGTTCATAGATTGAGAAGAAGGTCTGCTAAAAGGAACGGGAAGAGATGGGGTAGAAGGAATGTATACATATTAGAAGGATAAGGGGACAAGTAGGATGTTAGAGACATTGTGTGTTGGTAGGCCATCAGATGACGGGTTCATTGACTTTGTAGACCCCACCCCTATCTACAACTAGTTGGAGAAGATGAGATATGCCAACCTACTTGGTAGCATGCAAGGGGAAAACATGGATGGTGGGGCTCTACATCTTGCAGTGAGAAGAGGGGAGGATGGAAGCTCAATTCTACAATTTGCAGAGATAGGGTGATTGTTGGAATCAGTAGTGGCTGCTCCATTACATGGTGGAAGTTCTTGATGTCATGGTGCTTGGATGCATGGTGAGAGTGAGTTTGGGAATTGTGTGTGGCTGATGGGTTGTGGCTAGGAATTTTGGTGGAAATAACAATGGTGATGTAGATGTATTGCAGCTCAGCTCCTGGTCATCACTGGTTGTAGTAGCCATTGGAAGAATGTTGACATGTGTTGGGAGACGATATGTTGGGTGGCGGATAGGGCATGCATCTCTGGTGGTGGGCATAGAGTCGATGAAGAACATGAGGAGGAGAAGTTTCAGTCAACAGCGTTGCTTTGCAATGCTTGGTGCTACATGGTGTTGCTTGGCATTGACGGGTGCAAGTAGAGGAGGAGGATAGTGGTTAGGGTTTAGGACCAAGGAAGAGGATAAAGGGTGAAGGAAAATGGGGGAGAAAAAGGATGGCACATGTTGACTAGGTGTTTGTGGTTGATGCCCAAGGAAGGGACGCGGTCAAGGGAGGAGAGGGGAGAGTCTCTTTCAATTGTGGGATTTAGGTAGAAGCTTGTGTTTGGTTCAAGTGAAAGACACGTTAACGATGAAGGAGAAGAAGTGGGGTATAATCCACATTAATTGGGGGGAAGAAATAAATAGATGGCATATAATGTAATAATGAATTTGGTCATCAACTTAGGTTATTTAGGACCTTTCTCTTTCTGATTAAATATGGAAAGGGAATAACATTAGATTGAGATAGAAATTGACTCCTAGACTAGTGAGATGTGAAGAATCCAATTTTCTAGTCAAATATTTATTTCCAAAATGTGTAGTGTTTCATTTCTTGCTTGACAGTCAACTAATCAATTAATATGTTTGATGTATTTCTTAACTTATTCTATACATGACTTCATATTTTTATATTTTCTTTCAATGATTAGAACAAGTATGATTGTTGAGTTCTAGCTTAGGTTCAATAATAATTAATTGATGAATTTTGTGATTAACCCCTATTGATGACTTAATTAAGTATTTTATCACTAGTTTTATATGAAGAGTTATTTGTAAAAATATAATATTTCCTTGGCTCCAAATTCTACTAATCAGTCTGTCTTAAAGAAAAAGAATTTATTTTGAACATAGTCAGAAAGGGGCCTACGATAGGGGGGTTTAAGCTATGAACCTAATGTTGGTATGTATGCCCTGAGAGCCAATCATGGGATGATTGGTGGGATACATTAAGATTGATTTGATAAACATCAAAGGCAAGCTTCCAATTCTTTCTGGTTCAATCATATGAGATAGTGATAGAACATATTGAATGTCTAGAGAATGACAGTACTCAATGACGTATGTTTTCAGGTTGAGGACCTGAACGATGAGATCATACGGATGCTAAGAGTTTGTACATTCTTGTTATGTCCCTAGTCGGATGTCATTGTGGAAGGTAGATAGACAATAATGACACACAAGACTAGATTATGGTGTTGGTTGATGACAGAATCTCATTAGTCATGATATAGAGATATCAAACCAAACACATAGGTACTTGTTAGAGAACAAGTGTAGCGGGCAGACCCACTGTGAGTTTGACACATGGAACCATGACATGGTAGTCACAATCAGTACTCACAGTGATGGTGGTGAGTGTGATTCTTTGACCTAAAATCACTACACTCAACATATGTCGTTGGGCACACTTTGACATCATCAAACGCAGTCCTGAAACATGGGTTGTTATAAAGGTGATGATTGGGTGGCTTTGACACATGGGGCTTTTGAGGGGTGAGTGATAGATATGGGATTTATCCCTCCTGAGGGAGTTTGATATCCATTGCCACTTGATGAGTAGGATTGATAAAGGCGTGCACGCATGTGTGAATCAGTATGTGATATTGATGTCATACATATCTCTTCCAATCTACTCTAAAATCAAGAAAGTGAATGAACGTTGACAGGATGATTGTTCCATGCCTAGAGTTCATTCGGGATATCAGTGACAAAGGAATTATACATTCGCTGTAACACCATTCACGTATTGTAAGATTGGAAGTTGTTCTCCAACTTTCTATTTCACTTGGGTAGCACTGATGTGTGACTAGGCACCGCTCTTTGCTTGTGAAGTCATAAGTATTATGAACTTTCACTGCCAACGTGAAATGGACATTTAGGGTCACACACATAGGATTTAACTTGGAAGAGGAGTTTTGTCCACAAACAATGTTTAGATTGATTACTAAAGGAGTTTAGTAGTTCAATTAAACACCCAATCAATTGATAGCTCAGTATCATAATGTTCAAGGTTTTGGACTGATTGATTAGAGTATCGGATTGATTGAAACTGCAATTGACTATTTCTACACAATTTGCACTTCCAACCGATGGACTCATGTGATGAACCGATCATCTCAGCTTGGTGAACCGATCGGCTCAGGTGGTGAGTCAATCGGCTCATGGACAGGGTGAAACGATCGGTTCAAGTGTTGAAACGATCGGTTCAAATGGTCCAACCGAACAAGTTGGGAAAGTAGGATTGGTGATAAATTTCTTTTCGCTTCACTTGCCCAATTTGATTGGAACAAGGATTGGTATTTGGTACCAATTAGAAACAAAAGAAGAAAAGTCAATCGAGAACTGATCAGGACCACGAACCGACCGGTTCAGAAGTGAACCGACCGTTTCATGGATCCCAACCGATCGGTAGAGGTGTCAACCGACCGGCTCAGGTCCCCAACTGACTGTTTCATAAATGAAACGATCGATTCAGGTTGTGCAGTTGGTTGTTTTTGTCGAAAATCTCAAACCCTTCTACTCCTCCTTTAGTCCCACATTGCCCAGGATAGAGAACCCTGTCCCATGACCCTCCATTCACGCCTTGAACCGATCGTCTCAGCTGTCGTCAGGATGTCCTCCGTTCTTTTACATAACATGAAATGAAATTCTATCCTATTTTACATTGTAAAAAGAGAAACCCCGATTTACATTCAGGGGGAGCAAAGGTAGGAAAGAAATCTCAAATTATTTTGAGTTACATCAAGAATAGGAGAAAGGGAATCAGTGCGTAGACCGAGATGCAAGCAACCACATACAACCATACACAGATAGGGTTTATTGGCCATAAACAAGCTATACATCCACCACAAAACTCATTTAAGGGCGACGTGTATCGAGTGCATTCATAATACATATCATATATGTAAATTGGGATTTGTGGATTTAGGATTGGACATGCATAAAGCCAATTTTATTTGCATCGTATGCAATAAATAAAGGTGACAAACCAAAATTGATCATCCTAAAGTATAGAGCAGTCGACGTGGCTCTAATACCACTATTGGATTTTAGGGGAGGCAGAGAAGGCAGCGGAAACAAAAAAAATTCTCCTCCCCAAACCCAGAACAAGGAAACGCATCAACGTCTATACAATAGGAAAGGATGGTTTGTGGAATCATACCTTATCCCGAGGCTTGCTCGGCGACAATACCTCACGGCTTGCGCAGTCTTCACCTCCGGTCTTGGACGGTGTCTGTGCAGCTCCTGGTCGCACTGGGACTTACGACTCCTGGTCTCACCGGGACTTTCGGGATTGACAGCTGTCCTCCGAGCGGTAGAAATCTCCTGCCTCTGAAGTAGTCCACATGGACCACCTGGAACTCCAATCTCCTTGTCTCATAAGGAATTGGAAGGAGTTGCACCCTCCTGTCAACGTACTAGTCACTGACACACTCTCTTGCCACCAGTCGGGATTGACAGCTGTCCTCCGAGTGGCAGAAATCTCCCACCTCTGAAGTAGTCCACACGGACCACCTGGAACTCCAATCTCCTTATCTCACAAAGAATTGGAAGGAGTTTCACCCTCTTGTCAGCGTACTAGTCACTGACACACTTTCCCTTGTTGTGCCTCCCTTATCGGGTAGCACTTGCTCGGGCTCTCTCGGTTACCAAAATCAGAGAGAACGATAACTTTACAGAGCAACTGGTTGCACTGAGTTGTTCTTTGAGAAGCCCCCAATACCCCTATATCGGTTGACGTTCGAGACGACCAGTTCAAGGAGTGAGCCGATCAGTTGATGACCGGTTCGAGGAGCGAGACGAGCGGGTGGCGGCCATGATGAGATGCATGACGACCAGGAAAAACGATCGGTTGGAGGAGCCAACCGATCGGATGGTGGCACCCAACCGACCAACCTGATGGCGAGTCGATCAGTCATGTGATGAGTTGATCAAACCCAGAAAGGCAAAGCACAGAGTTCATCTTTTACAGGTTGCATGTGATGTAGACCTAGATGACCGTGATTCCTCTTTGCTCGAGGAATCACATTAGGATGGTCATAATCATCGCTTTTATCATTTTGCATGTTTTCTGTGGGATATAGCATGTATATGATATGCACTATGTATTGTGGTGATTGGATATGTATATGTATATAAAACCAAATCCCTCATTAAAATATTAAGTCTTATATGCCTTCCAATAGCGGCACACATGAAAAACTCGATCGACCAAGCGTAGGTTACGCCAAAGTGTGGTGCGCCGTCTATCTTGTGGAAGTGTGAAGGGCAGACATGTAGGTTCTGTCAAAGCAGGGTGCATGTTTACCGTGTTGACTTTTGGGTTAGACTTAACTGGTGATTCTTAGAGCATCTAAGCCCAGAGGCAAGGAATGTTCATGGCAAGGTGTTGTGCATGTTCATTCATCAAGAGTTGCATATGATGCAATTGGCAAAAGTTGCCTACCTGAGAGATCTAAGTTGTGGGTGACAGCCCAAGCTGGTCCATGACTTAGAGGATTTCAAGATCTTGCCCACTAGAAGGTTGTACGCTGCAATCTTCCGAATTGATGATGAGGGCTATCAATTTGAACTAAAATAGTGGGAGTGATAATTAATTAAAGGCCTAATTATATCGTCAACTTTTCAAATCAATCAAATAAGTCAAAAATGAGTTTTTGGACTAAAATTGCATATTTCCTTTTTTAGTACAAATGACAACAAACAACAATCACTTTTCTTTGCGATCGGTCCTTGAAAAGGACAAGCTAAATGGGACAAACTTCCACGACTGGTATAGGACATTGAGAATTGTTCTCACTCAAGAGCGAAAGCTCTATGTCCTGGATACTCCAATTCCAGAGGAACCTGCTCCTAATGCACCAAAGGCAGAAAGGGATGCTTACAAGAAGCATTCTGATGATGCCATTGATGCAAAGTGCTTGATGTTGTGCTCTATGAACCATGAGTTGCAGAGACAACATGAGAACATGGGTGTCATTGAGATGATTCAGCATCTCAGGAACATGTATGAAGATCAAGCACGGTAAGAGAGATATGATGTCTCAAGGGCACTGTTCAAGTGTGTCATGACAGAAGGAGATCCAGTTGGTCCTCACACACTCAAGATGATTGGGTATGTGGAGAACCTAACAAGACTGGGATTTCCACTGAGCCAAGAGTTGGCTACTTACGTGATACTGCAATCGTTGCTAGAATCCTACAGTCAGTTTGTGATGAACTACAACATGAACAACTTTGATAGGCCACTGTCAGAGTTGTTGGGCATGTTGAGGACAGCCGAGACACGAATGAAGAAGGACAAGCCTAAGTCTGTGATGGTGATCATGAGCAAGAAAGGTAAGTCCAAGCGCAAGGGTAAAGGCAAAGCTAAGAAAGGTTTTGATGCTAGCCAGGAGCCCAAGTCGTCTTTACACCATTGTCAAAAGCCAGGACATTGGAAAAGGAATTGTCCTCTCTATCTGGAAGAACAAAAGAAGGAGGCGACAGACCTCTCTACTTAAAGGTGTCACGAAAGTAAACATGTAACACTTTTGAGGTATATGATACCAAGATGTAAAGTGTAAAGCAGTCAATAAATGGGGCAAGTGTTTCCACCATAGATAGGAGTACTTTAGTTTATTTTCAGCCTAAAAGGCATGTAATACAGTTATGAACTGCTATTTCATATTTGCCAATAGATAGAAACACTTTATTTTTGCATATTGTATGACAATGATGGCAATCAATAAAGAGATGTTTCATTTTCTAAAGATATGATCTTTGTGGCAATGCCTTGTTTATCTTGTGGTATTTGATATGCATAAGATAAAATGATACCTAAAAGTTATAGATAACTCAAACAATCAAATTAGCATCAATCATGAGAAATTCATTTCTAGTTTCCATGTGATGGATAAATCTAGACTCTTTTGGTTAGAGAACCAGTAAGAGACATGAATATCTGGGACATGATTAATCAATCTTCACTAAAGGTAGTGGGAGAATGATTATCCTATTAGGTATGATACATGTGATGTATTTACATACCTATTGGAACAAATGCTAATACTTCAAATGGTGTTTAGAGAAATACCAATATGAATATCTTGAAGTGTTCAAGATTATCATAGATGAAGTGCAAATTTGGTAAAGTGTTAATTCTTGATGAGATCAATGAATGAAATACTTGGACCAAATGTTTGAGATCCTTATGAGTGATTATGATAGTGTATCATAGTGAACTCATGATTAAGGCATGGTGATGTCTGAATCAAGAAGGAATCATACTCTAAGGAGTTAGAGAATGATTATCAAATAACTGAATTCTTCTTAATAAAAGAATACCCCACACTAATAAAGGACATTAAGAATCACAAGGAGTTGTAAGTTCTTATATCCTTGACGGATACACCTCGTTTATCTACGTGATGAGTTGTTCATGTGATGAGTCAACTATCTAGATGAAAATGAGGAACCGAATTTTGAGTTATGGTTTATGACCATTACATCCTAAATGACATCCATGTGAACCATAAGGTATGACCTTGATGGTAGCACTCATTGGATGAAATCCATAAGTGCAAATGAATCTTAAGTGTTAAGACACATGGATAACATTTTGAGAAGGATGATGCTTGTTGATTGCAACTTAATGACTAAGCATTTGGCATATGGATACTAAAACCGCATTCCTATGAGGAATAAAACAAGGATGTATACGTGACACAACCTATAAGGTTTATGAATCCATTAATGCAAATGAAGTCTATAAGTTACAATGGACTAATCAATGTGATTGATTGAGTACAAGCAACTCAGAATTGGATCTTTACTTTGATGATATAGTCAAAGGGTTTGACTGATATGTCAAAGATAAAGAAGGGATTTATGATTTAGTGGGAGTGTATTCACATTCCACATGTTGATGTGAAATGGAAATGTTCTAGAATGGAAATCCAAAAGTGGAAATTATCTTTAAGGAAGATAGAGATGTTTCCTATGTGATAGGAATAGAGATCTATAAAGATAGTTCTCGAAAACCTCTTGACCTGAAAAGAGAAAGCATACATTGGCAATCTGTACTGAAGGGTTCAGTATGCACAGATTCAGTGGGAGAAAACTTGTCCATGTTACATGGAGTTAGTATCCCAAGGCCAAGTGTCCAATTCTTATGAAGAATGGGAACACTAAGAATAGATATGGATCTATCATGTATGTAATCATCCCATTATCTTGCATGTATCGACATGGAAAGAACAAAATGCATTCATCATCTTGTATGTAGGACATGACAATATGATGTGTTCATCCTAATAACTCATATGTGAGATATGACGAGTGGATGTCTGTCTACTTCCAGTAAGGGTTACTGGAATACCATGAGAACTTGATAAGTACTTGAGAAGTACTAGTTATATGGAGATAAGGAAGAGTTCAATGTAAAGAGTTACATTGATGCGAACTTCCGAAAGGACAGAAAATTAATCGCAATATATATAGGATATATAAAAGTGAAAGTTTGTTGATAATTGGAAGTGTTCCAATAAAACCATTTAAAAGGAAATGTCGAGTATCTATGTGTTGGAGAACAGCAGTGGATACTATATGGATCTAGAAGTTCATGAGATGAACTTATAGATATTCCACTCATTGATGACAAGTATGGAATCCTTGATCATGCAATGTGGCTAAAGGTTAGCAAAGGAATACTAGATCGCATATTACGGAAACTCCATCTCATATGTGTGACGTACAGCGAAGAGATGAGAGACATGCAGTTAAAAACTGACTTTGGCAAGGTGTTTCCATAACTCACTATGTTCGCACTAGAGCACAGTAACATGTGGGACATGTTTGAAGATCACTATGAATACGATTCAAGGGTGATTGGCTCGCAGTGCAAGTGGGAGTCTGTTGGTATGTATGCCCTGAGAGCCAATCATGGGATGATTGGTGGGATACATTAAGATTGATTTGATAAACATCAAAGGCAAGCTTCTAATTCTTTCTGGTTCAATCATATGAGATAGTGATAGAACAGATTGAATGTCTAGAGAATGACAGTACTCAATGATGTATGTTTTCAGGTTGAGGACCTGAACGATGAGGTCATACAGATGCTAAGAGTTTGTACATTCTTGTTATGTCCCTAGTTGGATGTCATTGTGGAAGGTAGATAGACAGCAATGACACACAAGACTAGATTGTGGTGTTGGTTTATGACAGAATCTCATTAGTCATGATATAGAGATATCAAACCAAACACATAGGTACTTGTTAGAGAACAAGTGTATCGGACAGACCCACCGTGAGTTTGACACATGGAACCATGACATGGTAGTCACAGTCAGTACTCATAGTGATGGTGGTGAGTGTGATTCTTTGACCTAAAATCACTACACTCAACACATGTCGTTGGGCACACTTTGACATCATCAAACGTAGTCCTGAAACATGGGTTGTTATAAAGGTGATGATTGGGTGGCTTTGACATATGGGGCTTTTGAGGGGTGAGTGATAGATATGGGATTTGTCCCTCCTGAGGGAGTTTGATATCCATGGTCACTTGATGAGTAGGATTGAGAAAGGCGTGCACGCATGTGTGAATCAGTATGTGATATTGATGTCATACATATCTCTTCCAATCTACTCTGAGATCAAGAAAGTGAATGAATGTTGACAGGATGACTGTTCCATGCCTCGAGTTCATTCAGGATATCAGTGACAAAGGAATTATACATTCACTGTAACACCATTCACGGATTGTAGGATTGAAAGTTGTTCTCCAACTTTCTATTTCACTTGGGTAGCACTGATGTGTGACTAGGCACCGCTCTTTGCTTGTGAAGTCATAAGTGTTATGAACTTTCACTACCAAAGTGAAATGGACCTGCAGGGTCACACACATAGGATTTAACCTGGAAGAGGAGTTTTGTCCACAAACAATGTTTAGATTGATTACTAAAGGAGTTTAGTAGTTCAATTAAACACTCAATCAATTGATAGCTCTGTATCTTAATGTTCAAGGTGTTGGACTGATTGATTAGAGTATCGGATTGATTGAAACTATAATTGACTGTTTCTGCACAATTTGCACTTCCAACCGATGGGCTCATGTGATGAACTGATCGGCTCAGCTTGGTGAACTGATCGGCTCAGGTGGTGAGTCGATCGGCTCATGGACAGGGTGAAATGATCGGTTCAAGTGTTGAAACGATCGGTTCAACTGGTCCAACCGAGCAAGTTGGGAAAGTAGGATTGGTGAGAAATTTCTTTTCATTTCACTTGCCCAATTTGATTGGAACAAGGATTAGTATTTGGTACCAATTAGAAACAAAAGAAGAAAAGTCAATCGGGAACTGATCAGGACCAAGAACTGACCGGTTCAAAAGTGAACCGACTGTTTCATGGATCCCAACCAATCGGTTGAGGTGTCAACCGACCGGCTCAGGTCCCCAACCGACCGTTTCAGAAATGAAACGATCGGTTCAGGTTGCGCAGTTGGTTGTTTTTGTGGAAAATCTCGAACCCTTCTACTCCTACTTTAGTCCACATTGCCCGGGATAGAGAACCCTGTCCCATGACCCTCCTATATATAGGGGTATTGGGGGCTTCTCAAAGAACAATTCAGTGCAACCAGTTGCTTTGTAAAGTTGTCGTTCTCTCTGGTTTTGGTAACCGAGAGACCCCGAGCAAGTACTACCCGATAAGGGAAGCACAGCAAGGGAAAGACAACTGCAGAAAGCGACTGGTGGTAGGAGAGTGTGTCAGTGACTAGTACGCTGACAGGAGGGTGTGACTCCTTCCAATTCCTTATGAGACAAGGAGATTGGAGTTCCAGGTGGTCCGTGTGGACTACTTTAGAGGCAGAAGATTTCTGCCGCTCGGAGGACAGCTGTCAATCCTGACAGTCCCGGTGAGACCAGGAGTCGTCAGTCCTGGTGCGACTAAGAGCTGCACAAACATCATCCAAGACCGGAGGTGAAGACTGTGCAAGCCGCGAGGTATTGTCTCCGAGCAAGCCTCGGGACAAGGTATGATTCCACAAACCATCCTTTCCTATTGTATAGACGTTGACGCGTTTCCTTGTTCTGGGTTTGGGGAGGAAAAAAAAATTTTGTTTCCGATGCCTTCTCTGCCTCCCCTAAAATCCAATACCTAAATTTAGGTTATTATAGAATTCTCTACATTTCTACATGAAAAACATAGCAACATATCATATCAAAAAAATTCTTTATAATATTGTCTTTAAATACTCTTTAAAGCTTTTTATTATATCATTTTCTTTGTAGCAACTTGGATTTCAAACTTGTCTAATCTACACAGGTCATTACTTATCAAGAAACACGTTTAATCTGAGTAAAGAATATTTAACTAGAAATTATTACAAAGCATCATTATGGATGAATTTCATTTCAAAATCATCTTTGATCTTGTCACTACCATTAAAGCAGGGTATGGGTTGTAACATCATCCTTCTTTCTAGATATACTAATCAAATACTTGTGTTGCATATTGCCACTTTTATCTCCTATAGGTAAAACACAAAGAAACTTAGTTGTTCTGTTAGTTTGGTGTGAATTGGCCTATATAGGATGTCTAAAAGACCAAAATGCCCTTTCTGGATATTTTAGTGTCGACCTTAGAAAGTTGACAAACTTCTTGAGAGGTTGGACCAACTTCCCAGAAGTCAGTTGCCTTCTTACTAGGTCAAACAATCTTTGACCTAACCAGAGCCCTGACTCTTATAAAGTAATCCCCGCATTTTTTTTTTGTGAACGTAGGGTGTTACCTTTACTATTGCATCAAAACTGTAATTACAGGGCGTAACTACAGGGAAAGAAAATAAAGTTGTACAGAAACAGAAACTAACTACAGTAACTATCTATATCTTTCTTCTGAAGATCCCAGATCTTCCTACTGTCAGAAAGGATCCCTCTAAAGATCCTCGCATTCCTCTCTTTCCACAACAGATATACCACACAGCAGGCCGAGAACTTGTCCTTTCCCTTCAACTTCAACAGATCTTCAAAGGAACTGAACACAAGCAGGTTACTTCTGTCAATCCTCTAAAGGTTCCAGAGCTGAACAGCGTACTGACAATCGAAGAAAATATGACCCGCATTTTCCACATTGTCCATGCATAACGAGCATCTTGAGGCCATCTGAAAACCCCTTCTCTGAAGATAATCTATAGTAGGGATTTTCCCTAGGAAGCATTTCCACAGGAATATAGAAACTCTCCTAGGCACGCCCTTCCAAATCCATTTGCCCCAATTCACATTAACATGCTTCTTTCTAACAGTATCCCAGCAGTCTTTCATCTTGCATATCTATTTATTATTGAATGATACATAATCATCACTCAGAAACTTGGGACTCGTACCCTTCAAGATATCTTCCACAACATAGGACCCTCTGAAATTAGGAATTCTCCATTGTCCATCTTTAATGCAGACTTCAGCTCTGCAATTTATCCCTTTCCCCAACCTGAACACAAGATCGGAATTTACCAAATCTATTAATTTTCATTTTCCTTCAAGCCAGGGATCCCTCCAAAATAGAAACTTCTTACCATTACCCAAACACAGATTCGTTTCATTAAGAAATACATCTCTTTGTTTGAGCATTTTCCTCCAGAGCCAAGATGAGTTAACTCTGGGCACCACCGACCAAATCGATTCATTCTTGATGTACCTCCCATTAATCCACTTCACCCATAAACTCTCCTTCTCAGTAGCAATATCCCACAGGTTTCTAATCAAACATGCTTTGGCCCAATCATCAATCAACCTGATACCTAGGCCACCTTCAATCTTTGGACGACAAATGGTGTCCCAAGCCACCGTATGCATGTGCTTTTTCTCTTCAGAATCATTCCACAAAAAATCCCTCATCATCTTTTCAAGCTCCTTAATCACTGATTTAGGTAAAGGAAAGGCCGAAGACCAGAAAATATTATAAGTTGACATAGTAGAAATAATTAACTCAACCCTTCCCGCCTGAGAAAGCAAATTTCCCTTCCAAGCTTCAATCTTCATCTTAACCCTGTCAATGATGGGATGACACATGCTTTTCGTCAACCTACCCGAAAAAAGAGGCACCCCCAAATATCGAACAGGAAGGTCACTGACTGGGATATCTAGGATATTACCCAGGCTCTCCTTGTCAACTTTCTTACTTAAGAACAACTGACTTTTACTGCTGTTGAGATTGAGACCAGAGACCTTACTAAAAGTGTCCATGATTTGTTTAAAACAAACAGCATTACTCTCATTAGATTCCAAGAACAGAAGTAAATCATCAGCAAAGATGATATGAGAGATGTTCACATCACCCATCCTAATTGGCTTCAAATGACCAGCATGAACTTCAGCATTAATGATAGCAGAAAAACCCTGCATAGCGATGACAAACAACAAAGGGGAAAGAGGATCCCCCTGTCTAACTCCATTAGTAGCCTCAAAGCTATCAGTAGAACAGCCATTAACCATCACCTTATAGGTAGCAGTGTCGAAAATTTCTTGAACCCATCTTAACCAGCAGTCAGGGAACCCCATCTTTATCAACAGAAAGATTATATAGTCTCTTCTCACCGAATCATATGCCTTAGCCAAATCAGCCTTAATGCACATACTGTTCGACACTCCAAAAGAACTAAGTATCTCATTCGCCAGAAAGATAGCATCCCCAATATTTCTACCTTTAACAAAAGCAACTTGATTTAAATCAATAATCGAGGGCAACACCACAGCCAAACGATTAGCAAGGATCTTCGCAATAACCTTGTAGATAACATTGCAAACAGAAATCGGCCTAAAGTTCTTCAAACTTACAGCCCCAGGGATTTTAGGAATAAGAGTAATAGACATACTGTTACACTCTTTAAGAAGTCTCCCTGATTTAAAGAAATATAGAATAGCCGAGGACACCTCATCACCAATAGTGTCCCACATCACTTTAAAAAACACCGCATTAAATCCATCAGGGCCAGGGGCCTTGTCTTCGTTAAGACTCAAAAACACCTCTTCCACTTCCTTCTTAGTAACAGCAGCTCTAAGATGATCAAACTGTGCATCACTAATCTTAGGTAAAGCCCAAAGCTCACTCCAAACAACTTCATCCCTCAGAGTATTATTGAAAAGGCTACAGTAGAAATTCTTAATACTATCTCGAATAATTTCACCATCATAAACCCTATTCCCCTAATCATCTTCCAAGACATTAATATTATTATACACTCTCCTTGTTTTCAAAGAAGCATAGAAGAACGCGCTATTCCTATCTCCAAGATTAAGCCATTTGATTATGCTCTTCTGTCGAAGGAGATCTTCTTCATTATTCAGAGCTTTGATAACATTATCTCTAAGAACAACCATCCTTCTCTGCTTAGCTTCATCAGTCGGGTCATCATCAACCTCCCTCTAAAGCAAGAACAGCTCATTTTCAAGCTCCCTAGCTTTAGAAAGCAAGTTACCAACTATATCTTTGTTCCATTTCCTCAACGCACAGGTAACATCATACAAACGTCTGTAGATACAGTACATAGGTGTCCCCTTCACCTCCGTATCACGCCAAGCTTCAGCAACAACCTATTTAAACGAATCATACTTAACCCAAGCATTAATAAATCTAAAGGGTGATCCACCTTTCTTCTTCAGCCCAAGGCGCAGCATAAGGATCTTATGATCACTGACCACAGCGGGCAAAACCTCACCCCAACAACAAGGGAAAGCAGAAAGAAAGTTTACATCAGTGAAGATACGATCAATTTTCGAAAACGTACTAACACCATGTCTGCTATGACTATCCCAAGTGAAAAAGAAACCTTTGGTATGAAGTTCAATCAAATTAGAATCAACAATGGCCTTATTAAACTCCTCCATGCTCCTGTTAGAAGGTGGTTGCTTCCCCATCTTCTCCTTCATTAAACGAACAGCATTGAAGTCGCCTAACACACACCAGTTTCTAGGAGTCAGCCTTCTGATATGAAGAAGAGAATTCCACAGAAGAACACGATCCTCATCCGGATTAGCACCATACACAGCGGTTAGATGAAAATTAATCAGGTCACTTCCCACAACACAATGAATGCATTGTTCATTCTTAAACATCACCTTGACTTCAATCTCTTTGCTGACCCAAACAATCAAAATACGGGTATAAGAATAGTATTCCCCATTATCCACAAACTTGCCATTAGGCCAAATTCTTCCCACAAAATTATCAAGATCATTCTTCTGTAACCTGGATTCCAAAATAACATACATATCCGCCTTATTCCTCCTAACCTAATCCTGAATGTGAGGTATTTTATTACCCCCACCTCTCACATTCCAGGAAAAAACACAAAAGGAATCAGTCATTGGGAGGAAGAGGAGGAGGTTCCCTACCCATCGCATTCGCAGCCACCGATGTATCCATCTTCTCATTCATGATTTCACCATCATCGAAATTGGACAAAGGGGAATACTTGTTCAATGACTCAGGAATAGCTCTGGTAGCACTCTTAGCATTACCTCTTGGAACAGATTTACTCTTCGTCTTAATCGTCTCCCACCCAGCTTCCGGAGTGACAACAGGAGTAGCCCCCCCCAAGCCTGTCGTCCTCTGCAGAGGCATCATCGATATTTCATCTGCCGACCTCTACAAAGGCATCACTGATACATCACCAGCAATCACAACGGCCCTCATGTCTTCCTCAGATATCTTATCAACAACGTCAATGAACACATCGACTTCCTCCTCAGCAATTGTCTTCTTTGGAATCCATTCTTTGTGCACTTTCTTCTTCGGGCCTCTACCCTCATGTACCTTCCAATCTTCACACAGCGACGATTCATGCCCATATAAGCCACAGGTCGAACACTTGCTAGGCTCCCATTCGTACTCAAACTGAATGGTATTAATAAGACCATCATCACTAGCTATCTACATTTCCTTAGGATAAGAGAAATCCGCCGAGATAACAACCTGAATCCTCGCGTACTCCAGCCGACCGAATTCAGAAGTCAGTTTGTCAGGTCGCAGCGGCCTTCCAAGAACCGAACCGATGTTGTTGAACATTTCTTCATCCCACAGTTCAAGCAGAAGGTTATAGATCTTCAACCATATGGGAATGTCCGTCAGCTTCATCTTCTCAAGCGGCTCCCCTCTTTCCCATTTCTTTATGATCAGAGGTTTCCCAGCAACGAACCATGGCCCCCCATCCACCGCCGTGAAGAGGTCATCGTCGTTCTCAAACATAACAATGAAAAATCCTCTACCTCTCGATCTGACTTCAATGGACCCTTTAGCCTTCCAGATCATCGATAGATGCTTTGCCAACGCCGGCCAATGTGGCTTCAATCCGATAACATAACCTGCAGCTGTTCTACTCCACCTTGCAAGATTTTGTTCCGCTATAGCTTTAGGGTAGACCAATTTCCCGTCTGCTATCTTCACATCCTTCTTGCTTAAGAGGACCGGACCTGCAACTCTCTTCTCCTTAAAAAGACCAGACCAGTCCAGCGGCTCCTTCGACACCGCAACCCGCGTCATGACTGTATTCCCTTTCCACTGTCTTTGCTCTGGATCGGATCTCCCTGGATCTGGAGGGTCAGACGCCGCCTTCGTCTTGGCCGTCGCCCCCTCACTCGCTCCTTCAGACATCGCGGGATAATCCCTGCATATTAACTTTTAGTACAACAACCCACTTATGCACCCTGCTACTACCAATTCAGACTGAGTACTCCAAAGTTTGGTCTTCAGTTTTATTTTATGGGAAACCAAACCATGATCTAATCTATCAAAAATCATTGTAATGTATCAAAATTCTTCCATCAACCAACATCGACATGATCTTCAATGAGCACAAAAGAATATTGACTATTATTTTACAAGTAGATCAAAATAAATAATAGATTTATAGATAAACATGGATCGGGGTGTTAAATAGTACTTTCCTACAATATAATTCTATGTTTGAAATTTCACCCACACTGGCCAAAAACCCGTACGGATGCACCAACTTTAGAATATTGGATTGTGTATGTTTAGGAACAATAGATTACTTTGAAAATGGTATGCATGGTGTTGTATCACGTTGTTGATGTTTTGAGGTTCCTCACTTGTATAACCATCCTGACCCTCTTTCACCCAAAAGAAGGTTTCTCGACACTCTCAATGGTGATGAAATGGTTGACTAATGTTGCACCAAACACAATGAATGAATACGAAGAAAAATATTAACAAATATAAAATAAAGGAATAAAGAGGAAATTATCCTAACTCCTACATGCCTAAAAGAAGGATATATTCTTCATGCATCAAATGTCACTACACATATCCATCCTAGTATCAATCAAAGCAACTATGTCATTTACCTCCTTCGACCTTGGTTTCTCCTATGCTCCTAACCCTAGCAGTCACAAATTGATAAGTGTGATGTGGCATGAAGATTGGTGTGAGTCATCTCACACACTTACTAGAATGTACAAGGGTCAACTTACAATTTTAAAAACTAAATGCAGATTTTGCATCAATCTCTTCCAAGCTCTTACACATACAATGTAAATATATATTTGATGAAGCCCTTGATTGGATCATCATCTTGTGTCATTTCGCCCATTATTTACATCTAGATGTTTTATTATGCATGTTTTCACCAATAAATGGTTTCATAGTCAAATATACTTAAGGATGTTCTTTGCATGATTCTCGAGTACTTTGACCATGCTTTGTATGGAAGGGAGGAAAGGAGGGGGTCCTAAAGTTCCTTTATAGTTGGAGGAGCCCAAAGTGAGCCCCAGAGCTTCCTTGGCCTACCCCAAGTTTCCAAAGATCAAGATAAGGCAAAGAACACCATGGATGATCAAATTGAAGATCAGAATATAAGAAAATTCCCCCAACACATCCATGGTATATCAGAATAGCCATGCCACCAACATCAATTTATAGTGGAAATTAGTATGAAAGCAACTCCAAGAAGCTCAAGTAGAATGGTCATTCTAGCCAGAATAATCGTACCAAGTAGACCGCAACGTGGTCGTTCCAACCAAAATGCTCATTCCCAACAACTCCCAAGATGTCCATGCTCAAGAAAATGACCCTTCTTCAAGCTCTCAAAAATGGTTGTGCTTCCCAGCATAGTCATTCTACCCAACATCCAGAATAGTCATCTTCCCAACATAGTTGTACTACTAGACCCCAAAAACCCAAAATCAACTTGATCATATTGCATCTCCACCACATTAATTATCTACCACCATGGTCGTTCTCCTATCTACTCACCATGTTTATTCTACACAATACAGACATGCTACCAACTTAACCTTACTGCTTTTCTAATATCATTTTACCTAATTCCCCACTTAACCTTATGCTTCCCGAACCCCTATATAAGCATTGTTGGGAGCATAAGGTTAGCTCTCCCAAGCATTCATTGATCCACCTACTTTCCACTTCCATTCCACTCCTACCTCAAGCCCTAGTTTTCTAGGGTTTTGACCATTCCACCTTCACTTTTGATGCCATTTCTTCCCCTTGGAGAAGGAAAGTCAAGCCTGGAGCAATTGGAGGTGAATACTGGAGCTCCTTCACTAAAACTCATAGAGTATCTTCTTTTTTTCCCCATTCTTTTGCATTTTATTTAAACACATGTCTAGATAAGCCCTGTTTGTGGTCTATTTGGATGTAAAAATGTAACTTGGATACCATGTTGGGGGAATAACTTAAAACATTATGATTTCGTTTGTGAATGGTTATATTCTACTTATATCTTGTTCGCCATCTCTAATGTGAATGGTGTTTGATAACACTCAGGTATTGGGGGAAATTGGTGATATGTGGTTGATTTGGGATTTTGCACCTAGGTCCAATTATTGGATCCCTAGCTAGCCATCCCTCTTCCTACATATCTACCCACTCTCCTACCCCTAAGTGAGAAATTCAAGCAGTTAGTTTGGAGATGCTTAACTGGCTTGGATCTATTAGACGGCTATATGGGAGATGACATGAGATGCAAAACCCTCAGTTTCACCCTCCATAACTACCCTTAGCTGCCAATTTCTCTAAGAGTTCCCTTCCTAGAAATCTAGACTTGTTAGGTCATTTTTGAACTTCATATAAACCCTAGTCAATTGAGACTCACAAGATTCGATATGGGTGATATGGTTTAGTTCCCCTATGCACACCCTAATCCATCCATGGCCAACTTGCAGTTTAGGGCAATTTTTTATCACTATATTTTCTTGTTTAGGTTGAAACTTGAATGAACGAAATATGTTTTCATGTTATGAACCTCCAACCTAGTTGATTCTCACATTTACCCCAAACAGCCCACATTCTCCATTAATTTCTTAAAACCCAGTTTGCTCTCTTGATTAGCTAATGTTATCTTAGTTAGCCTCTTTACTTGTTAGCTTAATCAATTTCCTTGCTTGTGTCAGTTAATCCTTCATGGGGTCTTTAGTTCTTGCCTTTGGTTACTTGTGTTAATCTTTGTTGTTTAATTACTAGTGTAGTTCTCTAGTTGCTCTTTTTGCATAGTTGCTAGTCTAGTGTTCCTTCTTTCCATGTTCAACTAGTTGTACTCAACATTTGCATACTCTTGCTTGTTGTAGTAATTTATTTCCTTGCCTAGTTATTTAGTTCTAGCTACCTAGGGTTGCATAGGTTTAAATATTGTCCCTTTCAATTGCGTTTGACCGCATATAGTGACTCCAAATCCAAGATTAAATCCTACAACCCCTAGTCAATGCGTTTGGAACCTAGCCTAAATGAACATAGCTCTGGTGCCTTGTCCCTCCCTTGCTTCGACCCCGATTTGTCATTCCTATATGCTCCTGAGCCCATGAACTTATTGAATTTCTATAGGAGTGTACCCAATCCAAGTTATAAATATTAAAAAAAAAATCAGATGTGCCTAAAGTGCTTCTAGTCACATCAAATTGACTAGAGATTGTAGGATGCGTCATTGGTAATAAGGAGTAATATGTAATTTGAAAACAAAAAAGTGTAAATATGCTAAAACACGCCTAATTTGTAGTTTAAAAAAACTGAAGTGAAAAATGTTATTGGACCCTTCTCACACACATTCCTATGTACTATATATTTGTCCCAAGAGTTAGTAACATAAATTTGTCATGTATGCTTCATTGGTATCCATTTAACTTAAACTAAGGCTAAACCCTAAAAATGAGGTGGGATCACTCACTCATGAATCTAGCATGTCAAACCCAATCTTGAACTAAAATATTGCTAAAAGAATTCCTAAAACGTCATTTCCGCTACAAAAAGGACCTACTTGTGATTTCAGCATAGGTCAAAGAAGGATAGTGGAGGAAAAGGAAATAATTAGGGTTCTCGTAGATTTTTCATAGCATTTTGCTGAGAATCATTCAACATGTTCAAATTATTAAAGTGTGGACCGGGAATTTACTCAACATGCAGTGAGAGAGTGTGGTTCTAGATCAAATTGGGTGAAATTCTTAAAACCACATCAATGCACTGCTATTCCAATCTTCAAACCTAGATGGTTTGACGGTGTGTCGAGGTGTGCAGGGCCAAATTTACCTCATATGATATTTAACTATTTCAGTAAACTATTTGCCGACCGAAATGTACCTTTACTCATCTACAAATTCAAGAAGTGGGCTGGCTTTTTCTAAAAGTTGGTTAACCTTTCCTTGCCAATGGCGACCTTTAATAGGTTGGCCTGCCTATGGACATCTTGGCCCCAAAATCCAAATCAATGTGCCCTCCAAAATCAACCCTAGAGGTTCAGACTTGTTTGTAGGAAGAGAATTTAAACGTAATAAGGCCATCATAAATACATTGTCCCCCCAAATTGATTGTTTTGTTGTGTGTCGGGGAACACATTGAACAAATTGAAGAGTTGCCATTAAGCAAATGAAATATCATCATCGGACAATACAAAAAGCGCTAGTCAACTTCATTCAAACCCAGGATACCATCCAAATCACCAAAATACTTAAGATTGTGGTATATGGCAAATGTAGCTGAGAAAGAAAAAAAAAACACCCAGCATGTAAGTTAGAAAATGATCCAATGTTTGTTTTACAAAAAAAAGAAAATTACGAAAAATGATCCATTATGATACAGGATTCCTCTCTTCCTGGTTCCAGTTGATAATCTGCTCCTATCTAGAAGATTGCCAATGTCAACCCTACCCCGACCTACACTTGAATATACTATAAAGTTGCATCTGTAGCCTACCTCAATTTCAAATATTTTCAATCTGAATTTTGACTAGCTTTTTAGCAGACAATTGTGAGGTATGATGCGCAAATGAGGTGATGATATTAACTAGCAAAATCATATCATGTCCCCAGTTTTTGTTATGTTTATTCTTTAGAAGAAGAAACAACAATTTCATAAAGAAAGACTGAGTGATTCCGTGGGCAAGTGTAGCCTACAAAAAGACATGGCGGTGCGTTGGCATCCAACTGGTGGGCTGGGGACAAAGAAGTTGACGCGTAACCAGTCCTGTTGTCAAGTGTGTCACGCAACAACTGTCAGGACAACGACGCATAGAGAATAGAACAGGCGGCCCGGAAACCGCTCACAGCAGTTGCAAATTTTTCGAACAAGAAGACATACAGACAACCGGAAAATAAACAATACGCCAGCGCACGAGAGATGCTTTTAGGTTGAAATAAAGATGAAGTGCTTAACTTGATAATTTTATAAACCAAAATGAAAGGATTACATATCCATCCATTACCACACCACCTCCACCACCAATCCCATTAACTTATTATACCCACACACCCCCACCACCAAACCACGGTCTTCTTAACAAAACACAAAACTCCATTTACATGGTTACAGGTTACATATATCAGAAACTAAATCGGTACAGCAGCATGACCATCAGCTACCAGATGATGCCTGAAGACGGACACTAGCACTTACCATATAACATATACATGAGTCAGATCTGGGCGATGTTACAACAACCCAAAGACCCAACAACACTAGCAACTAGTTTCTTCCACCGATTTCGGCTCCCCAGAAGTAGAGACGTCGACCAGTTCCTTGGAAAAAATAAAGGAGGAAGAGGATCGATCGATCTGTACTTGGGGGTTGCGGTATGCGGTGGGGATTGATTTTGATTTGAAAAGGTGAGACATATACTAGGGTTTTCTACCTGTTATAAGACGCGGTATAATTAATTAATGAAAAGGGAAACGAAACGGAGCTGGCTGCGGGCTAGGGCTACTCCAGGCGCAGGAGGCGCAGGAGATCCTTGGTGGCGGAGTGGTCCACGGACTCTTCCGAGACGACATCCTTCTTGGCGGAGAAGAAGCTTGGGAGAGGCAGGTCGCTGGGCGCCGGGGACATGGAGAACGCCGACCCGGCGTACATGTCACCGCCGCTGCCCCTTGTCGGGGACCTACCTGCTGACGGTGTAATCAGGACGCCGCCCTTTGCCGAGGTCAGGAGGCCTGTAGTAGCTGGGCCGGACTTCCTAGGGAGGGTAGAAGAAGGGGAGGACGAGGGGGATCTGCTAGTCCTGTTGCTGCTGCTACCTACAGCTGAGTCGAGAGACTCGCCGCGCCTCAAAAGGGTAACCACCTGCTGCTGCTGGTGTTGGGGCTTTGGTGGCGGGGACCCGGATCCTTCCCTCCGCCGCTTCTGGTCCTTCCTGGACGGGCGGGGGTTGTTAGAAGGGCTTCTGCTACTAGATCTACTGGTGTTGCTGCTACTGCTGCTAGGGTTAGTAGTAGTGGCGGTAACGGGGTTAGAGGTGCGATGATGATGGGGTTTTCGCCGGGGTGGAGCTGTGACGAAGAAATCCGAGGCGTGCGGCCTCAGGCGCTGGGACAGGAGGTCATGCGGGTACAGAACCTCCGTTGCCATGGCCAAATCAACAAGGAAATTTTTGGGAGAAAAAAAAAACCAAGAGGGGAAATGAAATCAACAGAAAGAGAAGGCTTGACAGATGTTGTTCAGGAAGAAATTAGGGTTACAGCTATCTGTAATACCCAACCAGAAGAAGAAGAAGAAGAAGCCTATGTGTGCATGCCTTTCTTCTTCCTTGTTCTCTTTGCTCAGGTTTTCCGCCTTCCGCCAACTACCCTTCTCCTCTCCGTCCACAGATTTAGCTCAGGCTTACTCAACTCGTCCTTTCCCTTGTGTACACGCCCTTGCTCTTATAGCAGACAAATGCAGTGGGTGGGTGGAGGGATGCTCACGCGTTGCTGCCGGTTCGACGGTGACGGAAACCGTCACTCGGTCTTCGGGTTTTTTTTGCTCGGGACGACGTCAACAACGCGGATACATGGATAGGGCCGAGCAAGCCGTTTTTTTTTTTTTAATTTTCTTTTGCCATCTTTAATTTTCAGATTGCGACGCCGGCAGGCCACACCGCTGGCAGGCAGCCCGAGCCCAGCAACAGCACATCGATTTTGACGAGGGCGGTGCCGGTAAGGGTGGGCAAAAGCCGCAAGAAAAGGAAAGGGTGGGTCGGCTGACTGGGTTTCGAGATGACGGAATTGCCCCCACACTGGGAGGTGGGTTCCGAAATTTCGTGATAGGTGCCCCGCTTCTTGAAGTTGAGTGGGTGGTGGTGGGGAAGGTGCGTCGAACTAGAGGACGAAGGGGGAGTTGGGGCCTTGGGGCATCATTTGGACGGAGGAGTTTTGTATATATAATTTAATATCTTTCTTTATTCTGATATTCGGTTCGTCATTTGGGGTGGTGGAACCTCTCCTCTGTGTCCAACCCAACGTATGAAACTTTATTTCACTTCATATTTTAATAACTACCCCTACCGTAGACCATTTCGAAAGCATCTCCTTTTTTAAACTCACTCCATGTTTGAAACGATTCTAATGGGATGTCGCATCATCGTCTATGTTGAGTTCCATATAAAGACTCGATGCGATTGGATACGTTACGCGCACGTATAATATAGTGCGCTAAAAGGTTTGTAATAAGAGCATCACCGGATTGATTTAGCTCTTTATACATATGTGCTCCTCATATCGGATGTCGGCAACTCGCATCATCACACATTTGAAAACGACCTACTTATCTTGCGGTCATATTTTGCATCTTTTTAGTACATTCGTTTATGAGAAAATATTCATTCTATAGGTCCTAGTATTGTAAACCCGCTAATGTTGGGCCCGTCATATATGCTCAACGACCCTCTCCCAAATCATCACAAATTTGACATATACTTTTAAATGATTCATCATATAGAGTAAAGATGTTGCCTCCCACAATGGCACTCACCCATAGGATCCAAACACAAGCACGTCCCAAGCTGGATTACCCAACGCGAGAAACCTCAAAATCAACACACACACACACACAAAAAGTTGTATAATCAAAGTATGCAAGCTTTATTGTGTCGGTAATCTAGGGCAAACCAAAAAATAATGGGTGACAGAATACATATGTTCAGCTTGATAGGTAATTTAGGGTTGAGAAACTCAAGTTTGAATTTAGTATTGTAACTCAACTTCTACACTTTGCTCATCTTAATTTTCATATGTATATGCTTTATTACCTAATAAATGGGGTCTGGAGAGAGAGAGAGAGAGAGAGATAGAGTCATTTCTAGTTTGTATTAACTATAAAACCCCAATTAGGTAACCCAGAGTTCAAAGCTTAGTACATTTTGAAGCCTCGATAAGAATTTATCTAAACAACTGAGGATTTAGGAAGGTATTTGGGGGTCCCAATATTACACAGCAGAGTGAGCAATGATATGTACTCAGATGTTCTAAACAAAGTCAATGCCAAAATCAACGGGTGGTCAGCTAGATGTTTAGCTATGGCAGGAAGAATATGTCTAGAGAAATCAACTCTTGCAGCCATACCTACTTATGTTATGCAAATTGCAGTCTTTCCAGTCTCACTGTATGATCCAATCAATGGATCCATTACACGATTCGTTTTTTTTTTTTTTTTTGGGGGGGGGGGGGGGTCATAAAGACAAACCCATCTCCTTAGTAGCTTGGGATAGAATTACAAGCCCCAAAGAGAAAGGGGGCCTTGACATCACGTCTATGAGGGACTGGTAAACTGCCTTGCTGATGAGAAACACCTAGGACATGGTTTGTAGGAGACCAAACTTATGGCGTAAAGGATTACAAAAGCAGTTTCATCAGTTTGACACACCTAAAGCTATAATAGCATCTAAATTGGAAAAAATATTATTTTAGAAAGCAAGAGCTTTATCACTCAAAATGTCGTGAAGAAGGTGTTGGACGATCTTCAAACACAGTTCTGGACAGATTGTCAGGTACGTTCGAATCTAAAACTCGAAGAGGTGGCTAAGAAGCTTGTCAATCCCTAAGGGATCTACAAGTAGGCAATGTTGTTACACTTGAAGGAGATTGGGACACAAGATTCTTGGAAGATTGGTTAGAGAACGAGATCATTAGAGATATTATAAAAATCAATGCACCCCTAAAAACATCTAAGGATGACCTTTGGAGCTAGATTAATTCTTTGGATGGGCATTTTACTACCTCCTCGGTCTATTAAGCTCTACGATGGAATAAAGACAATGTGTTTTTTGGAAGCTGGAATCATGTATGGAATGTCAAAGTGTCACGTAGACTTAAATGTTTTGCTTACATCCTTATGCATGGAGCCCTATTCACTAGTAGTAGAAGGAAGGAGCAACATATGATTGATGAGGGCCAATGTGCAAGATGTAACAAGCATGAGGAGACGATATTACATGTACTACGAGATTGTAAGCACTCTGAGCCAATTTGGGAAGGTTTGCTAGATCGAGAAAAGCTACATACTTTTAAGAGTATATCAGATATGAAGGAATGGGTTCAATCATACTTAGCCAAGCCACCCCCACAACATAGCTTATTCCTAGTAACCTACGATCAGATCTGGAAATCTCGCAACTAGGAGGTTTTGGAAGGAATCACAAACACAGTGTCATAACTAATTATGCAGACCAGGAAGGAACTCCAATTGTTGCACAAGTATTGTCACCTGAAGAGAAACCTAAAATGCACCATCGAGCAAGAATGTGGTCTCTTCAAGTTGGGAATCAGATTCAATTTAACACTGACATGGTCGTTGGCAAGATGGAGGCGGCATGGTCTTCGTCACACGAGATAATAGAGGAAGGTGGGTAGGAGAAGGAGGCACCAAATACCCGACCACATGTGCAATGGAGGATGAAATCATAGTGGTGGTTAAAGCTATGCAATTCACTACCAATCAGCAGAACAAGGAGGCAATTTTTGAAACTGATTGTAGCGCTATGGAGGAAGAGGTGAACACCCGTCCTAATTATGCTTACTAGATAGCATAGATTAAGAAAATGAAATAGGTTGACTGGATTATCAAGCATGCATACAGAGAAAGAAATATCATCGTTGATAATTTGGCTAAGTTCCATCTTAGAAGTGCACATAAGATTTTCCATTATAGTGTACCTCCCTCTATCTTAGAAAACTTTTTAACTTCTAAAGCATGTAATGGCAGTAGTACTACCATATTTTATCCTATGGACCTTAGTAATGATTGTAACAATTGTTCAAATGAGCTTGCACGAGGAAGGCAAGGTGAATAAAAGTGCTTCCTGACTTCCCTAAAAAAAAGAGTTTTTTTATAATGAGTAACCCCTAATTCTAAACTAGGGGGTGAATTTTCTAAGTAATTGGTGATATAAATTCATTAGATACATAACATAGTGCAAAAGATACCCGAAAGCATATGCATACATTCACATTTGAATATGTTAGGTTTGAGTTGAATCATAAACTGATGCATTTCACATAAGTTTTATACAAGTTCAAAACAATCCTACGTGGTAGGAGTCTCAAAACTATTTGAAAATAGGTTCTATATTTTCTACTTTTGTAGTAGAAAGTTAGCTAATTAACGGATACCTCTTGGTGACAGTAATAAGAAGTTTTGGAAGTAAGTTATCCTAGAAGAGGAAGAAGTGGTCTTTGTTCTTCACTTTTTGGATTGATCCAAGTTCGAAGTAGTTTGAGATTCCATTTCATATTGTCATAGCTACAAATATCTTTATATAATCACATACTCTTTCTCCTTTTCTCTTCTCTTCCTTCATTTTGTCTGAGACTTGATCTAAGGAGCTATTTGGAGCATTGTTTTTATGTGTGGTTTCATATTTGTGAAGATTTGACTCAATTGGATAGTGATATATCTTTCTCAAGGATTTGATCGATTATAAGTAGTTGGTGAGTGAGTAATTCAACATCATAGACATCTACACTTAAATAAATTCATTCACTATTATTTTATTGTCTTCTCCACCCAATTAACTTTGAGATTACTATCATATACATGGAAATATATGGGATGTTGGAGATCTCTTAAAACATGGCCAAATGTTGATTTCATGATAAAATAAGTATAGGAATGGATGTATATCATCTAGTAGATAATTCAAATTTTATTTCTTTCTTTAAAACTTGAATTGTGGGGTTTTCATGTGTTTGAACTGAAGTATTTTTGCATTGTAAATAGTTGAATTGTAAATAAATGACAAATGATTGTTTTTATGTATCCACCAATTGTATTAATTATGCTTGATCAACAAACGGTGATGTATTTCCAAGTTGGGGTTTGTGAATAATTGCTATTCAATTTAGTCTGCAATGGAAATGCAATGATGGAATTAAACTATGATGCTACACAAATATTTACTTAGTAAAGTAAAGGAATCCAGTGGAACAAGTTAAAGCTTAAATATTCAATGAAATAAACTCTATTAGTACTTAGAAAGTAATAACAAGTGATATTAGTAGTAAACAGTACCCACAAAATGTCATAGAGATCTTCTCAAGATGTCTATATTAGGAAGAGGGAAACAGGAAATCCACTAGTTTTGTGACGACCCATTGTCATAAGAGTGATGTTACTCAGATCCACACCCAATTTAAAATGACTATCATCATTTTCCACACAAATTACAAAGGAATCTTAGGTCAAAAAATTTGTTTAACCTCACAAATAATATTAGCATAACTATGTAATCTTTACAAAAGTTCAACTAAACATATTGCATGTTTCATGATATACAAATCCATATTACAAATATGTCCACAGCCATATATGCACCATTTACACAATTAATTATGTGTTACAGACATACATAAGGGACATTATTGAAGAGCATGTACATAAACCCTTACAACTCGTATGACTACAACACTAGAGGATGTGCACACAAGTCAAAATTTCAAGTTGGAAAACACATTAACAAAACTTGCCCACCCAGTCCTAAGTGTGCAAGGACAATCCTAGACCACTACCCCTATATGCTTTATCCCTGGAGGAGGTCACACAAATATCACCTACCTTTGGAACCCCTTCATAAAGCATCATGTAGGAGAATATGGAGACAGAAATGGCAACAGAAATAAAAATTTCTCTACCATATTCCCCATTACCAGTGGATCTCATCAATAACTTTGAGGTAGGAAAAGGGTTTGAAAGGCATATACCATGTCATGGAGCAAGTCCAGCGATGATCATTGCAGTGATCTGCTTCTTTCTCAAGAAGCACCCAGATGGTTGTTAGTGGCAACCTCCTGGTGTAGCACCACAGATGGAAGTTGATGACATCCTCCTATCATGGTGGCAATGACCTCTACACCTCTATGTAATCAACGCGGACCCTAGGAAATCTCGTTGTTCTTCTAGAACTGACAAGAAGGAGTTGTCCCTCATGTTGTCACCATGATAGCGTCAACTTTCTCCCCTTTGGCTATCTTTCCCTTTTACAAGTAAGATGCCTCTGGCTCTCACGCTACCACAACATTGAGATGAGGAATGTCTATTTTGAGAGCCTTGCCCCCCACCATTTATATAGGAGTGGATGGATTAGGGTTTCTACAAACATGGGGACACGAGGAGACAAATTTCATAAATTTTTTACAGCGACGAACCTCAAGTCCGTCGACTAGAATCCCAGTCGGTCAATTGACACATTATCCAGTTGACTAGGCATTGCAATCAGTCTATTGGATATTTTTCCTATTTGCAAACATATTGGATTTCAATACAATGATTAATTCAAGACATGATGTCAATATCAATCCTTGATCCAGTCCTACTGATTGTCGAGTCGATCGACTAGGATTTTTTAGTCAGTCGGTTGGCATTCCTAGTCGGTCTACTGGACACTCTGGTCATCCAACTGTCAGTCAATGTTGTTTAAGTTGATTACCTAAACACTTAGTAACCAAGTTAAACCTTATTCATGATTGGTATGATATCACAAACAATGAGTGGTACCTAGCAACACATCATTACTACCCAAGTAATTGGAAAGTTGGATAACAACTTCAACCTACATATGTGGTCAGTGTTATTGTGATCGTATAATTTGTTTGTCACTGATATTCAGATTGAACTTAAAGCATGGAACCTTCATCCTCTTAATATTCAATCCATGTTCCTTGAACTAGAGTAGACTTCCTGAGATGCATGTGAGATCACATATCACGTATTGATTCAGATGAGTATGGCCATACATTTCTCAGACTCGCTTATTAAGAGGCTAGGATATCAACTCTGGCAGGAGGGACAAATCTCATCTGCAACACTCACAATTAATCCCCATGTGTCACAATGTACCCAAACACCACATGTATGGTAACCCTTATTCAAGTCACTTCGGATGTTGTAAAAGTACATCGAATGACATGTGACGACTATAGTGACTTTAGGTCTAAGAACCACAGTCACCACTATCACTATGAGAGTTGATTCTAACTACCATACAAAGGCTTCCATGTATCAATCTCAAGGTGATTCTATCCAGTACACTTGTTCTCTAAGAAGTACCTATGTGTTTGTCTTATATGTCATATATCATGATAAATGAGATTTAGTTATCAAGCAACACACATTTTAGTCTTATGTATTATTGATGTATATATTGTTTTCACATAATATCCAACTAGGGACATTGTAAGAATGTATCTACTCCCATCATACATATCATCTCATTGTTCCTCAACCTAAAGACATATGCCATCGAGTAATGTCATTCTTTAGACATCTATCATGTTATACCATAATCTCACAATGGAACAAACATATAGAAAAAAGATTACCTTTATTAGTAATCAAATATATTACATAATACCTCATTACGATCATCACATGACTGGCTCTCTGGGCATACATACCAATAGACACTCACTTGCACTTGGAGAAAATCATCCATGAATTTGATCCCAAATGATCTAACATGACCTTCATGCTTCTACTATGAAAGTGCTTTCATCAGGGGGGCAACAACTATAAGGACCCTGACCCATGTTGTGGGCTAACCCTGTTTGCTTTGCTTAAGTGTGTTGCTTAGCTCCTTGCTCTAATCATCTAATATGTAATTAGGGCATGTTGGAGGTTTTTGCTCCTTGTTTGATCTTGTATATTGATTCTTCCATTTTGTGGAGAGGTTTGGTGCAACTTGTAATTTACCCAGAGTAGGGGTTGATTTGCAAGATTGCCACCTCTAGAGTGTTTCTTCTCTCTCTTGGCATCATCTAGAGGAGAGAGGAAGTGTTGGGCACCTTGTTTTGTCCTTGGTTGAGTGGTGACATCCTTGGTGATATTTTGGGCATATGTTTGAGGTGTGCTTTGCTCATGAGAGTGTTGTCTCGGGCTTGAGAGCCTTGGTGAGACCTTGTATCAGTTTTTGGTTGCCTTGAGGAGGCTTAATATCAATTGAGGGTATCTTGAGCGGAATCCTATTGGTTTGGTGGCATCTTGAGGATCACCATATCAGGTTGTGGTGACTCTAGATGTAAGGACCCTAACCTCCATTTTGGGCTTATCATGTTTGATTTGCCTAAACCTTGTGTTTAGTTGCTTGATAATCATCTCTAGTGGTGATTAAGGTTGCTTATGCTTTGTTGAGAGTTGGAGGTGCCACTTGCAATAACCCAAGTCTAGGGTTGATGAGCAAGTTTGTCACCTTGAGAGGTGTTTCCCTCTCTCCTTTCTTCCTCTAGAGTTGATAGGAAGGGTTGGGCTCATTGCTTGAGTTGCCTTGGGCTTGGTTGAGCCTTGTTGGGCCTTGTTTTGCCTTGTCTGGGCTTGCCTTGCCTTGATGGACCTTGTATCGGGCAAGGGTGTGTTTGGGAGCCCTGTGTCGGTCATGGTTGTGTCGGCCATGAGGCTGTGTCGGGAAAGAGAGTGTATCGCCCTTGAGGTGTGTCGGCCTTTGACCATCCTTGACCTTTGGCTTCGTTTGTGTCACCACCCTTGTGGACACTTGGTGCATGATGCTTGCATGTGGCAATTGTCGTGGACATGTGTATGGAGCAAGATAAGGAGGTGGCATTGCCCATGGACAAGTGTCCCTAGGTGGGCGACACCTTGCCTTGTTTTCTCCTTCACCCTCTTCTATATATGCCTCTCCTTTCTCTTGCTTAGGATCCATTTAGTTGGTGTTGCTTCCTTTCCTTCCTTGGTGGGCAACGCATCTCCTTTGCAAGTTAGTAGTAGATCCTCCTCCTACTCCTTGGAGTCTTCTTCTTCTTCTAGTGGTGGTCGAGCCCTACAGTGCCTTGTTCTTCTTCTTGTGGTGGCCGAAGGTGCTACTTGAGCTTCGGAGCTTGGTGCTAGGATCTTGGAGTTTGCTTAAGGCGGGTTACATAACTCCTAACCCTAGCTATACTACTTTCTTTTCTTGTTGCATGTTATGTTTCACCTTGATCGGCCATGGATCTTGTGGATATAAGTTCATGTAGTTGGTGTGTTCTTGACCTTGGTGGCTGAACCATATGTATAGAGTTTCTTGGGCAAAACTCCTTTCTCTCCATTTGGTCTTGAGAAGTGAGTTCGGCTCTAGTGGTATAGGCAACACTCCTCTCTCTTGATTGTTGAGAGGCGATTCTATACTCTAGTTGTTTGAGCAACACTATTCACCATGGATTAAAGAGGTGAGCCTTGGTTGGATGTTGACCTAGTAGAGGTTGGGATCTTAGCCGATATGGAACTGATCTATCATGTTGCCGGAGATATGTGATGGAGGTTGTGCAAAACCCCTCTCTCTTGATTGTTGAGAGGTGAGCCAACTCTCTTGATCTATTAGGATTTTGATGATGGTGATCTTGAGGTTAGTGATGACCAAGACGATATGAACCTTTGCACCTTGCACGATACACCTTTGTGGTGATGTTGCCCGACACCCCTCACCTTGGGTTTAGCTTTGCCCGTTATGGTCATGTTGAGTTTGGTTGGCTTTGTGCCAATGTGAGCATCTTGATCATGTTGGTGAACTTGGGTGATATGCCTTGACTGAGATGACCATTTCTCCTTGTGGGTGTTATCCCCTTGGCCGATATGATGCCTAGTTGTTAGCTCTGTTTGGTTCCTTGGGTGACACAAGTTGGGTTGGTCTTGAGCTTCCCAATATGTGTTGAGTGGTGGAACCCTAATGTTTGTCTTAGTGGTGGTCGATATGGTGTGCCTGATCTTGTTGATGATAGGCCTTCTTGTGGTGCCTTTGTATCGTCTGATGTGGTGAACATGTTGGGTGATACAATGCTGGTTTTGGGCGCCATGATCTTGACTGATACAATGGTGAGTTGGTTTCCCGATAGGAACCCTAACCTTAAATGGGCGATAGGGCTTTAGCCGATGTCATTAGATGCCCGATACACATCTAGCTTGGGTGCATGATATGTCCTCTTGATCCAACTGCACGTTACACTCCTTGATCTTGGTTGCATGACACACCATAGGCCTAGTTGCCTGATGTGCTCTTGTGTTTGAGTTGTCCGATAGATGTGGCTAAGTTCCTTGGTTGACAAGCCTTTTTGTGAGGGTTGTTACCCTACCCGATACCACCTGTGGTAGGGGTGCGCTACCCGTCACACTTTTAGCGAGGGTAACTAGTACCTTTAGTGAGGGTTATGTTTAAAAACCCTAGCTAGTGATGTGTTGTCTTGTAATCACACTTATGTTTTTGATATTATATGGATGATGGGTTGTGAACCAGTGCTATGTTGATGCATTAAGATGATAAGAGGCTTGCTTATAAAATAAAGGCATAAGCGGATGCTCAAGATCTGATAACAATAATCTAATTTGTTTTCAATATACAGCTATATGCCTCATATAACAATGATGGTTGACATGTGCATTTGCAATCCTTATAACATGATAATCAGTAAAATATATGTCTGGTGATTTTAAGTTATCTCTCTTGATGTGCATACTAACTATGCAGGTGTATCAAGTGAATTCATAGCCAGGTAAGAGCTATGAGGTATATGTGTTTGAATAACGCTGAATGATGTTAATTCTTGTTGATGAGATAACGTGCATCACCAGTATAATGAGATAGGCCTGAGGACCTGATGAGGGCCGAGTGCCCAGTGAGGTGTTATCCTCTTGATGATGAGATGAGGAATTGTTATCCCAGATGATGATGTAAGATGATGATTCCTTGAGAGGCAGTGGCTTCCTGTGATGAGGGATTGAGATCCTAGGATAATGTGATGGTGACAGTGATAATGTAATTTAATGCTATGTATGTTTTACAACTTGGTTGCCTCAACAATCCACTTAAAATATACTAATGAATTACAATGGAACATATCCTATAGTTTGCCCTGGCCATAGATCCATCATCATCAGTAGTTGGTGATGGTGAAACAAGTTCTCCTGCGGGTTAACTTGGAAGCACATATTTTTGAATATGTGTGGTTTCTCCAAGCCAAAAATGAGGAGGATTTGACTGTAACTTCAATTGTGGACTCCAGAGTGTGGTTTCAAGCCCGTGGCTCAATATGTTAGATCATGGTGAATAGGCCCATGGATCAGGATGTGTGAAGAAGAGCATGATTGTGTTCGTGGCTCAGAGCACGGTGATCATGCTCATGGCTCAGTTTCAGTAGCATCGATACCTGTACTGAGGTGGGCTAGGAAGAGGGTAGTCTGACCCTGTGGCTGAGGCCACTTAAGCATGAGACCGCGGTCCTTCTGGTTTTGCACTCGTGCACTGACCACGAGGTGGTGAGGTTGTGGAGTTTGGCTCTTCCATTGACCTTGTATGGAACCGGCTTGGGTTTCACAACTGAAGGTTGGATTTGAGCAGTACGGCTCACTTCCTCAGGGCATAATAATACGTAATCCAGCCAAATAGTATTTATTGCTTAAGGCAAAACATGGAACATTGATTGAGGCCTTGCTTGTGTAGTTGGTCTTGTTATACCTTACGGTTACTTATGTGTTCCTTATGTTATGTGGTAAGATCTTATAAATCTTATTTTGCCAATCATATTCCATAAAAGAAAATTAGGTTATAT
Source organism: Alisma plantago-aquatica (assembly GCA_963693085.1). Lineage (NCBI taxonomy): Eukaryota > Viridiplantae > Streptophyta > Magnoliopsida > Alismatales > Alismataceae > Alisma > Alisma plantago-aquatica. The sequence goes on along the minus strand of OY856409.1, from coordinate 1,112,986,389 downwards.
GCCCCTCGGATATCTTGGTAAGATTAATGGTTATGATAGTCTTGCTCAGTATGCTGCTCTTATAATATGTCTTTATCAGTTATCTGCTTTAAACCTTCTGAGGTTTTATAGTTTCGGCAGGGAGTTATGTTTCTCACTGGGACTATGTGTTTCACCCCGTTGGTTTACAACCTTTTTATGTGGTCACGCTAGATGTGGTGGTGGTCATGAGGTTGTGGCCGAGCAGCAAGAAGAAGAGTAATAGAAGGCAAAAGATGGACTTGCTGCTGTTTTGGTGGCTTTATAGTGGACTCCTAGAGTCATCCCTTGTAACATACTGAATTCTATAATTTTGCATTTTGACCCTCTTTCCCATCTTTTCCTTTCATTTCTATCCTTATTGGCCTTTCATTTAATTAGTAGAATTTATAGTGGTTTAGTGAACATTTATTCACTAATTGTACCAATACTAGGGTTTATGCACAAATACCTCAATGAAGGCTTAATTACCATAATTAAGTACTTTAAACCTTAATCTAACTTTTTTATATGATTTTAAAACATAAAATGAGCCTAAGTTTCAAATTTGTTTCGATTTGGATGTTGTTTGTGCAAGTTATGCAATTTTAGGTACATTCTGGACTTTTATGCAATTTACCCAATTGGGAGGTTTTCTTTGTAAATTATCACCTGGATTTTAATCCTTAGATATTCACTTACCATTAAAAATATTTTAAACCATTGGAGAACCTAGTTTCACCTTGGTTTGATGGTATTTCTTTCCAAGGGCATTATAGGGATTACCCTCTTTATAAATGTGCTTATCTTTAAAAGCTATCAACCAATGAGGTTATTTCTTTCTTGAAAAATGGTTGGGATGGCCTAGAATTCTCTAGGGTCTCTTAGGACTGACTTTTGATATCCAAGTAGAGTCCATGAGCTGTCCTCTTGCATGGCCATCAAGCCCTAGGCTAAAGACACATGGAAAGTCCCTTAGACACCTCATGCTTCACCTCTTTCTTTATATAGCCATGTATACCCCTTCCCAACTCACAATTCGAAAAATATTGCTCTCCTTTTCTTTCCTCTATCTTAGATAATAGTTCCTTCTATATTTTTCCACGAAGTTTTTGTCCCAAGGTTATAGAGGGAGCCTATCTTGGTGAAGAAGGCTCATAGGGCTTCCAAATTGCTCTATTAGTGTTTCTAAAGTTCCTCCTTGGTAATTTCGACCAAAACTAGTAAGTTTCCTCTTTTCCTTCCCTATTTTCATGTTGTTAGTATCCTCCCACCTTCTTCCAGGTCATAACCATGACCATACATGGTAAAAATCCACCTAGAACCCTAAAACATCTCATCTCCATGCTCTTTTGCTAGGGTTTGCACCTCTAAAGTGGAGAAGGTGATCTTTGCTCAAGAAATGAGCTTGTCTTGGAGCAACCAGACCTTCAAATCTCGGGATCCTTTCTGTTTGGACCTTCTTACCTTCCTAGAGGCAAGTTTTGTTAACCCCCTTCTCATATATTGCTTAAGTACATGCTTAAAACCCATGCTTCTATGTTGATCATCGATGATTTCCATCTCTTTTTACCATGTTCTTCTAAGGTTTTGGTTTCTTGCTATTTTATCTTCTCTATAAGCTCTAGTTTGGTTACCTATGCAACTTCAAACCTGATCTTGGGTCAAATGGTGTTTTCTCCCTCTCCCTCTCTCTTTAATTATCTCGACCGGTTTGATGATGTGGCAATTTCCTATTGGTCAGTATTGAAAAATTCATATCTTCTAAACTGTTTATCCAAATTTGACAAATAAATATGTTTTGGAATTGTAAAATTAATCTCTATCTAATAAAAATATTTTCAAGGTCTGATTTTATGTTTTGATGAAGGGTGATTTTTGTAAAACGAATTTAATGCATAAAATCTATAAAAATTACATCTTAATCATCATAACTCCAAAATTAACATTAAAATATGTTTTCTTGATCAGGAGAACCTAATAAGTTCTGTGGTTATATTTTCAAAAGATAAATCTGAATTTTGCTAAAAAATTCTAAAATTAGGGTTTCTATATATTAATGTGCACTATGTACTCTAATACATGTTAACACATTGAAAATAGACAAAGTGGAACTTGGACTCAATTAAAGTGGTGAAAGTTAGTAATTGATATCAGTAATAGAGGTATGTACTATGTATGTGCAATCCCTCTTTATTTATGTGCATTCTTTACACCCTATGTTGGGATAATTGCAGCCCAACCCTATATTTCCCTAATGAGGCTTAAGTGAACCTTAAGTATTCTATTCTTGAATCCTAATGTTGTTCATGCCTCAAATTAGATTATAATTTCTTCTTGTTTGGTCTTATACCCCACTTCCATGATTATTGAATATTATGACTACTCTTGCCATGACTACTTTTCTATCATGTGGATTTATGTTCTATTTAATTTAAAGTAGCGGTACTTATGTACAACCACCCACATAGGGCATGTAAATAATTGCCCTGGGGTATGTCTTATTATCCCCGTAATATTGTAGATGACTGGGAATGTCTTATTCTCCCCTCACCTAAGGTTAGAGGTCTGGTAGGTGCCTCAACCCTACTTAGTTAGGTAGACATAATTATCTTACATGCAAATCCTTTTTATTATATTTGTTAATGGCAAGCTTCTTTGATATATAGCCTCATACTCTTGTTAACTTCATCTTATGATGATCCCTAGCTAGTTCTTATTTGCTTTACTTATCTTGTTGTCCTAGACTAGTTTTGTGACACATACTTTTCTTCCCTTTCCCTTTTTGCTGCTTCCCAACCACCCAGGTGTTGAGCAAGGTGATGGATAAGACAAGGAATATCTTAGCTTTTGGCTTGGACTCAGTTGATGGAGATGTTGCTTGGAGATAAGATTATAGTAGTCTAGACTTCCCTCTATCTAGATCCTGATTGTTTGTCTTGATGTAAACCCTAATGTGAGAATTTGTTGTATTTTTGTAAAGCTTTTATGAAATTGAATATAATTAGTTATTTTTTTTCGCTGCTTTCTAATGGTCTTTTGTATATCAATGTTTAATAAATTTGGAAAATTTATGCCCATTCCATCATACCTCTGAGAGGGTTTGGAATGGATGTCAATTCTTCAATTTTTTTGTAAAGGAGTGATTTCACTCTCTTACAACCATGTACTCTCATGTCCTTGGAGGTGTTTTGACGATGTTTTATGATGCTTACCTAATATAGCTTTGTATAACCTGTTGTTGGCCTGATGTGGCCCGTTATGTATAAATAGATGATGAGCTCACGTGCTGGCAGGACAACTGGTTTCCCTAAGTTGTGGACATATATCAGGCTTGTAATATTTATATAACATGTTCCCTTGCAGGATCTGGATGTAATAGTTTCTTTGTTTATCTACTTTCCACAACCGGTTTTAATTAACCTGTATTTTCAGTAATATGTGGTTCTGTACATTTTCATGTGTCACCTTACTGTCTGTGTGATGGCGGGGTGTCACAGTTAGTTTGGTATCAGAGCTCTAGGTTCGCTGAGTCTACAAGGATCTAGGATTAGGTTTGTGTCTATTCTTGTGAGATTTCCATATTTTCTTACAAAAGTCTTCTACCCTCAGCGGAATAAAAAGCTCAAAGATGTCTAGAAACCATGAAGAACATGTTGCTGAGAGCAGCGATGCTGCATCAGTTGATGGAGCAAGAGTGTAGGCACATGAAGATCAGGTTCCTGAGGTCCCCCAACTTGACCCAACCATTCTCGAAAACCCTACCTATCAGCACCTTATGGGGTAGTTGATGGCTACGATGAATCACATGGTGGAAAGATTGCTAGTACCTCTGCCAAGAGCACAGGCTCCCCATGGTGAATCATCAGGCATTGGGAAGACCTTCGAGCGGCTTCATCGAGTCAGAGCTTCAGATTATGCTAGAACAACTGATCCAGTGGATGCAGATCTATGGCTGACAGGTCTCGAGAAGGCCTTATGGATCCTAGACATCCCTGAAGCAGACAAAGTAAAGCATGTTGTCTACCTTCTGAAAGGTAGTGCTAGCCACTGGTGGGCCATCGATGAGGAGAAGTGACCTGGTGAGGTGATCAGTTGGGAGGTTTTTCGGCGAGAGTTCGTCAGCAGATACTTCCTGAAGACGTATTTGGACGAGAAGATCAACCAGTTTGAGCATCTACGCCAAGGAACAATGAGCATCACCGAGTATGAAGCCAAGTTCATGGACCTGCTGAGGTGTAACATCTTGATCTCCTGCTTAAGTCAAAACTCCTTATTTAGAGCTATTCATAAAAACAAGCTTCTTTGAGGATTTTTTTGTAAAATCAATTTTAATATTAAAATAATTCAATTTGATTAATTTAAAAGCTTTTATATATTGAAAATATAATTGCGGTACTTTTGCCAAATTTTGGAAAAAAATATATATTGGTGGGTAAGCACACAAGCATGTAGTTGGGTGGCAAGCAAGTTGCTTATAGAGGCAAGCATGTAGCTGGGTAGCAAGTAGGTAGCTTGAGCAAGCACATTAGTTGGTGAAGCAAGTAGATGAGTGGCATGCTCCTTTCCTTGACACCTAACACCTCCAAAAGTTGACACCTATCCTGCCATGTGTCAACCACCCTTTAATAGCTATCTTGAGATGACACATATGCTACCATGTGTCATCTAGCAATTCTTGAGATGACACCTAACCATCCATGTGTAACCTAACTAGTAAGCATCCACCTAAAGATGACACCTAGCACCCATGTGTCATCCACACATTTTTTTCTATTAGGACCATGCTACCCTTCACCATTCCTATATAAAGAGCCCCCATCCACCCCACCATAAGCATAAGTTCTCTCCTCTTCATACCAAAAACAAAGGTGGACGTCCTTCCCTTATCCTAGCCCCTCTCCCTACCATAAACCTCACATCTCTCTCTAGACTAGTGAATCACTCTCTCTTCTTCTATGTTAGTGAATGGAACCACTTCCCAACAAACCCTATGTATATAGAAACCTACCACCTCCCTCCTCCATTATAGTAAGATAATCCAAATAATATATCTTCCACATATGTCATGATGCTTTAAGCCATCTCTCTTCTACTCTAGTGAGAGAAACCCTAGAAGTTGTTCTAGTTGGGGATGAGGATCGAGGTGATGGCAAATGCAACGTAATGCTGCCCAAATATATCAAGATTGGATATATTTAATGATGCTATGGTATTCTTGTGGAAACATGTATTAAGGACATATAAAGGTATGGTTCCCACATTTTGTCATCCAAAAAGTACAGTTTATTATTGTTTAATATGATATTCAATTCCTATCGCAATCTATAATATCAACATCAATAAAAGGTATGGTATAGAATTGTTTGGTATAATATGTAGTAAGAGTATAGTATACTTCATATACTTTCCCAAAGAAAGAATAAGTGATAAACTATACACAACCTCTTTATTAATAAGCTAGGTATGACTTCCATATATTCGTTCATATTATCCTTTAAAATTGAGTTTAAAGGCTTTAGATGATAATCAAGCATTTCTTTAGATTCTAGTCCTATTGTCTTTTGGTTCCCTTTTTCTTTATTTCTCTCTATTAATTGTGTCATGTGATATTGTTGGAAAGTGGAATTCTATCAGACACTTCTAAGGTGACTAGGAGCCGGTTTCACTGATGTTTGTAGCCAGTAAAGAGGAAAGGTTATTTAATTGGTTCCGTGTTCGCACGGGGGGACTCCCTAACCTCTTGCACGCTCCTGGACATAGACTTGTCTGATTCAAAACCACAATCCCACAAGTTTACATTTTAGGTTTCATAGTGAAATAATAATCAGTGATTCATTTACTTGACTACCTTTTGATCTCTCCAACTCTAAATATCCATAAAATAGTTGTATATCATTGATGATGTCCTCTTGATCTAAAATTCATATTGGGAGATGTGTTGGTAACAAAGTCAGCATGTCTTGGCCAGGGATTGATACATTTGGGATCCGGATCTAAGTCCTTTGGAGTCATGGATGGATGAGTATAATGCTCTACCATACTCAGGCCCACACTTGGGTTGGTCATGTAGAGTCAGGCATGATCAAGTTAGTAATGGGGAATAATCTCCTACAAAGATTAAGCATGCTAACTAATGATTATTCAAGTGGCATTTTATGCAAGGAGCACCCTCTTCTGGTCTTGGAAAGATGGCCGGTGGCTGCATGTGGTAATCTGATTCATTGAATAGAGCATGCAGTGTGCACAAGTTGTTGGGGGTGTGCCAGGGTACTTACAGGTGTTTTGGTGACCCTAATGGACTAAAGTCTTGGTTAAGCAAGTTTTTATGGTTGCAGGACAATTGCCCAAGGTGAATTGACACATTCTCTGAGAGTTGTAGTTAAACTCATTTATGGAATAAGGTCTCCCTTTTTTTTATCATTATACCAATAATCTTGATTATGCTCCATAGTATCTGTCTAACATTTTGATAGAGTTGTTGTATGATAAATGCTTTATGAATATATGTACATACACATTCCTTATGCTTCATGCTAGTAGATGGTCAATAATTTTGGTTTGGACTTTTGATACTTTAGTTATCTGAGTAATACATTAAGAATACAACTATATTAATAGTATCTTGTTGCTTATATCTATTTGTCCATACTTAGACAATTGTCTAACTATACTCTCCCACTTGGGCTGCGACATATTCTTCCATGTTGCAGATTATATTATTTATAAGACCTTTCCTTGTGGAAGACTCATCTTGAAAAGATCCTGAAGGGCATCAAGAATCAAAGGCGGATCAAGCTTAATTTTAAACTCATGTATCATTTTTTTATTGATATAGGAGATAATGTAAAAATACCTTTTGTAAGGGTGTAATATTTTGAAATAAAATATTGCTTATCTCACTCTTGTGCTTTGATTCTTGGTGCTATATTAACGGCTCAGATTCAGCAACTTGATTTTCAAAGGAAGAAGATCAGGTGGTTGAATCGGGGACGTTACATGAGGTTTTGTCCTCACATGGCGGTGACAGATGATGAGCAGATCAGACGGTTTGAGAAGGGTTTCAGTGCTGAGTTGACAACACCTGCTGCTACTTTGGAGAACCGGGAGCGGTTTGCCACGTTTGTGGAGTTTGTAAGGATAGAACGGTCTATCAAGGAGAAGAGAGAGTCCATGACCAAGAAGAGGCCTGCTCAGTTTCTAAGACAGAGGTTTGATGTCTTCAAGAAGCCAAGGTTTTCATCACCTTCTGTGATATAAGGTTCCAGTACACCGTCACAGTGGTCCCCGAGTAAGGGAAGATGATAAATTTGTAACATCCTTGACTTGGGTTATGCTTTAACCCTATATGTTTTGATTAATAAAGTTAATTATATGCTTGCTCTTATCTCTTGAAAAGTAATTAATGCCCAAGAGGAACTTATGCTTCAATTTTAGTCCTTTTTGAATAATGTTGAAACATTGTTTTGCTTATTTTGGACTAAAGTGCAAATTACCCAAGTTGAGTGGTTAACTTACAAATTTTACATGATAAAATGTTCCTCATATGTTGAAGCATCATAAGAATGAAAATGATGCAGATGTATGGCTTGTGGCGGCCTGAGTACCAAGAAAGAACTTGTTGAGCAATATTGTGCATTACAACCTAGTTTTGGTGCAATGTGCAAATTACCCAAAACCTAGGGTTCAATATGCAAAATACCACCTCTAGAGAGTCCCTCATGTTTCTTGGCATCATATAGAGAAAAGAAAATGATAGGATCATCTCATTTGAATCACTTTGGAGGAGAGAGAATCTTGATATTAAAATAATCAAGATTTAAGCATAATTGAAACCCCAATTCAATTTAATGCAAAAATAAATATATTAATTGAATCCTTCAACCAAAAATGTGATGGTTGAAATCACATAAGTATAGATGTCCTTGTTCCTTACAATGGCCACGAAATATCTAAAGTGAGTGGAGAGCCCACTCACATTAGTAAAAGGAAAAGTAATATCCACTCAATTTTGGATATTATTATTATAGTGGTTAAGGTGCTTAATTTTCTTTCTTTTAATTCATGGATAATGAATAGGAATTACAAGGTGGGTGGAGATGTCTTTGTATGAAATGGATGGAGGGGAGTAGGTGGCACCAACTTAGGGAATTAAAAGATTATCATATCACTTCCTCTCTCATTGAAATTTCCTTATAAACATCTCTTTTCCAACTCAAATGAAAGGCTTTTTCGACCCTTATTTATTTCCTTGTTTTTGCCATGCACAAAGGAGATTAGGAGCAACATGAGGACGTGCCCCAACCTGTAGGTAAGCTCCATATTCATCTTCAACCTTGATTTCATGGTGAAAATCGAAATTCAATGCTTAGTTTCTTCTTTTCTTCATTCAATCTTCAACCTTAGCCATTCATTTCACTCAAAGACTTGAGAACGGGCCTTGGACAGTTGAGAAAGCTTCATTCACCATTTAAGGTGTGAATCTTGAAGTTTGGTTTCAACTTTGAAGGTGGGTTATATAACTTGAACCCTTAAATGTTATTATTACATTCAATTCTTCATCACTCGTTGATCATTTTGTTCTTCTTGAAATTCCTTTGATCAAATTGATAAAATTACCATAAGAATGGAAATAGATTTTGAAGAATCAAAGCTTGATGATGATGACATCATCTTAAGCACACACCTCAATGAATATCTTGAGCATACAGTTTCATCCCTTGAGACCAAAAGATCTCAAGATCGTTTGACATCAAACGATCTCAAGACCGTTTGAGATCAAATGACCTCAAGACCATTTGAGATCAGGTGATGTCATAAGTGAGATGATGATCCGATGGTCTCAATTTGATCTAGTTCTAATGGTTTCAATGTTGGAAGGTCCATTGATTACAAACCCTATACACAATAGATTGATTTGGTTTCAAATCAATGGTTGATGATTTGGTTTCAAGACCGAATGGATGATTCGGTTTCAAGACCAAATGGATGGATTCAGTTTCAAGACTGAATGGATGATTTGGTTTCAAGATCAAATGAATGGATTCAGTTTCAAGATTGAATAGATTGATTCGGTTTCAAGACTGAATGGGTTGATTCAGTTTCAAAACCGAATGGGTTGATTCGATTTACAAATGGTCAAGACCATTTGAAAGGTTGATCAAGACCGTTTGGAGGTCTAAATGATCTCAAACCATTTGAAGGTCCAAACATTCTCAAACCGTTTGGAGGTGTGGATCCAAACCGTTTGAAGGTTTATTAGTCAAAACTGTTGAAGGTTCAATTGATCTCAGAACTAAATGAGTACTATTAAAGTAACTCAAGATTGATTTTAATGGTTATACCTCTAAAGTAATTAGGTGATTAGTACCTTTAGAGTGGTTAACCTTTGATGCTTATGGAAGTAATGACTTGATACACTATGTCAACTTTTCATTCAAGATTGATTCAATCTAATCAAGATTAAAGTAATTAACCTCCTAGAGGGGATGAGAGAGAGGAACTTATACATGAGTGATAATCATGTAGTGATTAATTCTCAACACTTTCAACATAAATAAAATATGTAATTAGGGTTTGATCTATGATGATGAGATCATGAAACCCTAATTGAGAAGGTTGATGAGCTCTAACCCTAATTTAAGGTAAAGCTAGGTGAAACCCTAATCTAGGGTGATGGTGTAACCCTAATTTAGGGTAATGATATGAGAAACCCTAATTTAGGGTAGTTTAATGAAAAACCCTAATTTAAGGGAATGCTTCATGAAAACCCTAATTTTAGGTAAAGCTACATGAAACCCTAATTTTAGGGGAAATGTTAGAAGAAACCTTAATTCAAGGTAAGGATGTAATGTGAAACCTGATACAGGGTAATGTGATATGAAACCCTAATCCATGGTGATGCTATGTATTATGAAACCCTAATTTGAAAACCTAGCCCTAATTTTGTGTAAGGGGATGAGTAACCCTGATTGATATGAATTGGGAAACCCTAACCCTAATAAGGGTATAAGTGGTGTTACTTTGTATATCATGGTGCTAAATTGTAATTGATATAACTGTTATCAAGTGTACTAACCATGTAGGTATGATGAGCATAGCCAGGTATGAGCTATGATGTTTCATTTATTATTGTTAATGGGCCTTGTGAGCCATAACATGCTTTGTTTCCTAGTGAGAGGTAACAAGAGATGAAATGGGCCATGTGAGCCATGTGAGATGCTTGTGTAGCAAGTATCATGTTTACCTTGGTCAGATGACCTAAAGGTATTAGTTACCTGATAAGTGGTAACAAGTGTTCCTTGATGAACTGAGGGTTTGAATACCTATTTTCTATAATTATGATGATGAGTTTGTGAAAGGATGAGAATACCCCTGATGAGATGAGGAATTGAAATCCCAATGCTTTATTAAAGGTTTGAACCATACTTGATGAAAGTATTACACATTCTTTCTAGCAACTAATATAATAACTAATGTTTGAAAACTTGTTGATGCTAAAAGAATATGGTAATACACTTAATTAATAAAGAGACAACATATAATGTAGTTGCCCTGACCACAGATCCATCAGCGTCAGAATTTGCTGAATGGTGGAACGAGTTAAACTCGGAGCCCATATTTTTTAATATGTGGGGGTAATTGGGCAATTATATCCTCATGCCCCATAGTAATGGTTGCGGGCTATATCCTATGTATGGGATTGGTTATGGACCATACCCCAATATGAGTATGGCTATGGGCCATGACTCCATGATATGATACCAGGCATTGGCTACGGGCCATAACCCTGAAGAGAGTATATGTTGCGGGCTATAACTCTATAGCGAAGATGCCACTATAACCTGGCAAGCTAATTGCAGTTTGACACGTGATGTCTCTGCTATATAATCTCGTACTGACCGAGAAGGTTGAGGTCTTGGAATCTTGCTCTTCCATTGACCTTGTGTGGTACCGATGCTTTACGTAATCATGGTCAGTTGGAGCATGAATGGTATACTTCATCTCTTCAGGGCAGTAAGTATGATTGTAAAATGTAATCGGTCGTGTAGCGTATTTGCTTAAGGTTGAAATACGAGAATCATTGGTTGATGTTATCTTTCTTAGCATATCCTAGATGGATAAATGTTATACATGTTCTTCATATTCCTTATTGGATAAGTGACATGCTGCTTTATCAAGTTATAGCTGAAATGCTTTGAATAAGAATATTGTTCTAACTTGTTTAGACATTAATTTAATTGTTGTTGAATATATATGCTTCCTCTACTCAGTTTTATTCTAATAAACTGCAATAATAATATTTCTAGTGGATAGTTATATCTCTCGTTGGGGAAATTTCAATTGTCTCACCCTTATGGGATCCAACTTTTTAGGTAGACGCAGAGGAAGAGGCAGAAACCCTCCAGCAGTGGAAGAGCAACAACAGCAGTAGGGACAATAGTGAATTCTCAGGTGGAGACACTGGCTGTCATGACTTGTATATAGAGTCCTATGTGTCATCTATGTACTCTCAGGTCCTCGGAGTCAGTAATTAGTTTAATAAATCGATCTGAGATTTTGGCTTGATGCCTCGAGGTTCTTATACTGCCTATGTACAGTTTTAACAGGGCAATTGATGTATGTGATCCTCGAGAAGAGATGGTACAAGATATGTACTTGTGAACCAGAATGTAATTGAATTACTTTGGTTCTTTTTGAAAGAGTTTTCCAGTGTGTGGGTCTCTTTGTAAATGGTTTTAATTTTTAGTAATTTTTAGTAATCTGCTGCTAATGATCGCTCCCGCCTAGTGAATGATGTTTTGTTTGATCGAAGCGTCACAATGGTTCTTCGTCGTTGAAGGCACATAGTATAGCTTCAGTGGCAGTGACAGGGCCGTACAGGCCACAACAGCGAGACCAATCATGTCATCTTTGTGGTCGGATTGGGCATTGGAGGTCAAACTACCCAAGGAAAGATGTTGAAGTGACACAGTAGTTAAGGCAGAATCAGTAAGGGTCAGATAGACAGCAGCCCAGTGGTAGCAGAGGGAGAGGACATGGTCAAGTGTTGCAAGCGGGATCGTCTACTCAAGGAAGCAGAGGACGTGGACATCAAGCAACGACCCGATTCTACACTATGAGTCAATCGAAGGCGATAGTCAACCCACGAGTTGTGGCAGGTCAGATGGAGTTATTTCATTTTGATTTGTCTTCTTCTTGCTTTATATCTGTTCTGGTTGACCCGGGTGCTACACACTCTTTTATTGCACGAACTATGCTTGAAAACTATCTTTTACCTGTTAGCTGTAAGAAAGATAGCCTGTTGTTAGAAACCCCTCTTGATGGTTCCTAAATGCTTCGAGAGAAATGTCCCTCTTGTATTCTATCTTTTTCGGGACACAGTATACAAGTGGATCTTATACCACTTGATATGCATGGATTCAATGTGATCCTTGGGATGGATACCTTAGAGAAGTATTGTGGGGTCTGATCTCCAAACCATAACATAAACACGATTAAAACTTAGCGGAAGCGAATCGGTAATCAGCGGAAGACAAAATCACGGGAAATTAAAACTTTTCGAGACAAGAGCTTGGATCCATAAAAGCTTCTTTCATAAAGTGAGGTAAACTGTTTACATCTCAGGATAATTACTTCTTGAGTAATTATATACATCAAGATACAAAATCTCAAGATCACTAAACAAAAGACTCCAAGACCTGAGAGTACAGAGGACACATAGGACTGACTCTAACTACACCATATGGCAGGACAATCTCCACCTGAGATTACTGCTGCCCCTGATGTTGCTGCTAAGACTGATCACCTGTAGGCTGGTTCCTTCGTCTCCGACGTCCACCTAAAAAGTTGAAGCCTACGGGGTGAGACAATTATACATAATTGTCCCAGCGAGAGTTATAACTCTTTGCCAGAAGCTTTATTATAACATCAAAGAAAATCTTAAACAGTAAAGCCTTCAAGCATTCTATAACAATTGCAAGTATAACAAGATCTCTACAAATTTAGGAGATATGGAGAATATCAACATTATTTCAATGTAACATCAACCAACTAACTTGGAGTCATCTCTAACAAGTTATACTACATGGTTGATTATGTTTTACAAACAACATTATGCCCTGTGGAGATGAGGCTTACCACTCATACTCCAACTGATCGCTGAGAAGCCGCATCAGTATCATACATAGGTCATTAAGAGAGCCGGATTCTCATGACCTTCACCTTCCTCAGTCAGTACGAGGATCACTTGTAGGACATCTCGTGTCTCTACTACTATAGCTCACCAGGGTAAACTGTTCCTTCGCTATTCTAGAGTCACAGTGGCGTTCTGTACTCTCTTCGTCATCAGGAGGTTTCATATTTACCTACCACTGATACGGATATCTGTGCTTTCTTCGTCATCAGGAGGTTTCATGTTTACCTACCACCGATACGGTATGGAACTATAGTGAAGGATGGATGGATTCCACATCTACATCACTTTCCTACACTAGGATGTAAGGTTCTACACATCCATGTACCCCACATACTCAAAAGTATGTGCTCCAGGAGTTCCCTAAGAAAAACTTGTTTCACCATCACTTAATTTCTGATAATGATGGATCTATGATCAGGGCTCTACATTATACTTGTTTAGTTAGGTACATTCAGTATTCTTAAACAGCATACATTGTTCTTCAAACAATAACAGTAGCATAGCAGCTATAAAAGAAGAATACTAAATGTAACAGGCCTAACTCATATCAATCATTATTTCTCATTATCCTCATCACAAGTCATCTCTAAGGCATGACCTTGATGGTATTCATGGCTCTCATAGCCCATTATCAGCATAGGATGCCACTGGCAAGGCATCAGATTACTTTACTTATTCATAAGGCTAACAACATGCCTTTAATGAATATAACATCAACATCCATACCTGGATATGATTACCTTCATATCAGAACCTGCATGGTTAATACATCTGATAAAGGTAATGCAACAATAAGGAATGTACTTCCTACTCTTGTGATAAGAGTTAAATCTTTAATTCAAATCAAATAGAGTTTAATACTCAGAAACATGCCATTACCCTTGAATTAGGGTTTACTATTCACATTACATGTCATCACCCTTGAATTAGGGTTTACTATTCACATCAAGGTGAATTAAACTCATAACATCATCATGTATGAGTAACATCTTCATTGATGCTCTTGGATTAGTTAAAGGTTCATCATTTATCATAATTAGGGTTTCTATGATCTCACACAGGTGGATCATACCCTAATTATGCTCATTACTGTGCATTGGAGATGCTTTAGTTGAGTTTCTACTTAAAAAGGGTACTTTCTCTCTCTAGAAGTACTTTATCTCTCTAGAAGTACTTTCTCTCTCATCATAATGTTAGGTGATGTCAACATCACTCTAAAACAGGTTGGATTGAGGCATCATAGGCTAACATAGCCAAAAACATCATCATTATGTGATTAGAGTTACTTTCTCTCTCTAGGGTACTTTCTCTCTCTAGAGTACTCTCTCTTTCATCATACTAATGGTTGATGGTAACATTAGACTAGATCAAGTTAGATAGAGTCATTATGACTAAAAACATCATTCTCATGTAATTAGGGTTTGAATTGAGCAAGGTATAACTTAATTGACCCTTCAAGGGTATATTGGTAATTCACCCCATTGATCATCATTATGGTCAAAACCTTAGTCAAATAACCCATTAATATCCTAGGTTGTCATTAGGGTTTTATTAGGGCAACATTGAACCATTTATATCATCATTTGATTTAATGAAGTCAACCTTGAATCACATTGATTGATTTCAATCATTAATCATCAATGGAATTGAGACCGGTTCAAAGTGTTGACCGTTTGCCCACTTTGACTTTCCAAGACCGCGAGCCTCCTTCTAACTCCAAGACTGCGAGCCCCCTTATGCTTCAAGACCGCGAGCCTCTTCAAGGGTTCAAGACCTCGAAGCCTTCCATTGGTTCAAGTTAGTGTTGAGACCGCGAAGATCAATTTGATGTTGAGTCTGCGAAGAGGTGTTGACCGTTTAGCTAGTTTGACCTCAGGACCGTGAGGCCCTTCGCGGTCTTGAGACCGCGAGCCTCCTCTCGGTCTTGAGACCGCGAGCCCCCTCACGGTCTTGAGACCGCGAGCCCTCTCACGGTCTTGAGACCGCGAGCCCTCTCACGGTCTTGAGACCGCGAGCCCTCTCACGGTCTTGAGACCGCGAGGCTCTCATGGTCTCAGCCGCTTGGTCCTTCAACAAGGCTCAAAGGTGCAACCAATAATGTCAAATGATGTTGAAGCCTTCAAAAGGTCCAATCTATGTTGAACACCTATGGATTAGGTTAATCAAGATTATGCTTGACCAATTGGTCAACCAATTGACCCTCAATTGTTGACCAAGTAGGATTGAAATCGATTCAATTAGGGTCTATCAATGTTCACCCATCAACACTCAACAATGTGCATCAACACAAGGTTGAACCCTTCAATTGAGCTCCAATTGGGCCCAAACTTTTCCCAAACGGTCTTGAGGTCATGTGGGTGGACCCCACATGGTCTTAAGACCGTTTGCCCAATATTTCATTAAAATCTAAGGTGATTTGATAGGGGTTGAACCAGGATTGAGTCACAAAACAGAATTTTGATTAAATTGATAACTTATTTGCAATTGGGTCCTCAATTGGTCAAATTACTCAACCCTAGACCTTCAAACGGTCTTGGGTGAGTGTCCTCTCGGTCTTGAGACCGTTTGGATGAGTTCCAAACGGTCTTGAGACCGTTTTCCCATCAAATTTTTGGATTCTAGTGCAAATTCATCAAGGTCTGACCCATTGAGTTGATGATCATGTCAATATTTAATTGCAATGTAATTTGATGTAATTGTACCTTCAATTGGTCAACAAATCTTGACCCCAGACCTCCAAACGGTCTTGGTTGATTGCCCTCGCGGTCTTGAGACCGTTTGGTGACCCCCAAACGGTCTTGAGACCGTTTAGGTCAATCAACCCTAAAAACCCTAATTAGGTCACCATAATTTCAGTACTGATTTTATCTAGGGTTAGCCCTAGTATTCACCCTTCAACTCTTAGCCCGTTTGGAATTAGACCATAAAACTTGGTGAGTTGTTAATTAACATAATTTTTAACAGTAATCTCATACGGTCAATGCTTAGTCAACGACCTTACACGGTCTTGAGACCGTTTGCCCAAAAAGGCAATTTCAGACCGTTTGAAAATCAGCAATTAATTCATTTAAAGTTGTGACTTAAAAAGGTCATATATCCCGATTCCTTTGGAGTTAGTCTCCCAAATTTTGAGGGTAATTAGCCTATATAATTAGGAACAGATTTATTATACGGTCCACGCTCAGTCAACGGGGCCAAACGGTCTTAAGACCGTTTGCCCTGTCGCGGTCTCGAGACCGTTTGCTCACCTCGCGGTCTTGAGTCCGAGAGAGCAAACTGTTAGGACCGTTTAAGGAAAAGAAAAGCGGTGGGTTTTTCTTGGAAATCACGCCTTCATCTTCTAGCTCAAGAACAGTACAGATATCCCACGGGTTTGCTTGCAAAATAGCAGGGAAAAGTAGGGAAACACTAAGAGCTATCATCACAACGCATATAAAGATGCACATAGTAAAGCATAGGTTTAGAGTTATAAAACCCGCCTAAAGCTTGCTTCTTGAGCTCCAAGCTTTCAAGATCCAAGCTCTAATGGCGTCCTTGAGTTCTTACAGGTTGGACAAGGTGAAAACTCCAAGGAAGGATGAAAAGGGATGGCTAGAAAGGTAGGGTTTCAAGAGTTAGCCATGAAGATGACCTTGAATTCGAGTTCTAACCATGGAATTAGGCAAGAAGAGGGGTTTAGACCTACCTTGCACCCCTTGGTCGTCCTCCTTAGCTCCAAGGAAGTCCTTGGTCGTCTTTGGTGAAATGAAACAGTAAGGGAACGAAGGGTGAGTTCCCTTGCAACTAAGGGAAGGAGAGCTTATATACATGGGGTAGGATTTTCAACATTAGTTCATAAGTTTCCCTTAATTCCAACTAAGTCCTTCCTTTATTACTTGCTCGTCCCTTCCTCTTTATTCTAATGAAAAACCTTATCTTAAGTTATAGAAAAGAAGGCAAGGAAGAACAATCTAATAATAAAGTTCATACTTAAAGGGATATTGCACATATACCCTGATTATTCAATCACAAAGCCTATTTCTTAACTTGATAACTCAATTGAGGTGAATTCCTCATCATTTCTTCTCTAAATGATGGCAAGAGTCTAAAAAGATACTTTAGATGACATTCTTTACAAATTGCATCCCTTTATTTGGGTAAATTGCATTTTACCCCAAATTAGGGTTTCAAGCCCTGGGATTGCTTCCACAGCTGCACCTTGGTGCTCTAGCTTGGGAAATCCCTCAAACTTTGCCAAAGAGATTCTCATGATGTCTCAACATCAGAGGAACATCTCATCATGTGCAAATTGCAAGCTAACCCTTTCAACTGGGTAAATTGCACATAGGTCCCTGTATATCAAAACAATGCTACAACTTTAAATAAAAAGGAGCAAATACTGAAATATACATTTCTGAGAAACTTAATTACATGCTCAGAGTTAATCACAAAGATTTAATTACATATTTAGGCAAAACACCTAGGGTTGACTCATAACCCAGGTCAGGGATGTTACAAATTATCCACCCCTTACAAGGATTTCGTCCCCGAAATCGATAAAACATACTAAGAGAAAAGGGCAGGATACTCCCTTCTCATCTCATCCTCTAACTCCCAAGTGGCTTCTTCAATACCACGATGGTTCCAGAGGACTTTCACAAGACTTATATCTTTCTTCTTTAACTTTTTAATTCGTTTATCAAGGATTGACACTGGTCCCTCCTCATAGGATATGTCATCATTCAATTCTACTTCCATAGGTTGTAGAACTGACTCGGTGTCTGGGTGACATTTCTTCAACATAGAAATGTGAAACACAGGATGTAACCTCTGTAATTCTGGGGGAAGCTCTAGTTTATATGCTACCTTTCCAATCCGTTCAATGATTGGATAAGGCCCCATATATCTAGGAGCTAACTTCCCCTTTCTTCCAAAACGAAGGACCCCTTTCCAAGGTGAGACCTTAAGATATACTCTGTCTCCAACCTAGAACTCTAAGGGTCTACGACGTTTGTCAGCATAAGATTTCTGCCTATCCTGAGCAGTCTTAATCTTATGTTGTATAACTTTAATCTTTTCCGTGGTTTGCTGCACCAGGTCAGGACCTAACAACTGATGCTCACCAGTCTCAAACCAACACAAGGGTGATCTACAACGTCTACCATATAAGGCTTCATAAGGTGCCATATCAATACTATGCTGATAGCTATTGTTATAGGCAAACTCTATCAAGCTTAGGTGTAGATCCCAACTTCCGGTGAACTGGAGAACACATGCTCGCAACAGGTCTTCTAAGGTTTGTATGGTCCTTTCCGACTGTCCATCAGTCTGTGAATGAAAGGTTGTACTAAACCTCAGCTTAGTGCCTAAGGCTCTGTGCAACTGTTCCCAAAAACGACTGGTAAACTGAGGACCTCTGTCAGAAACTATTGTGATAGGAACTCCGTGCAAACACACTATCTCTTTAACATACAACTCTGATAACCTTTCAGCAGAATAGGTTGTTTTGACAGGTAATAAATGTGCTGTCTTAGTCAACCTATCAACAATTACCCAAATGGAATCATGTCCTTTGCTTGTCCTGGGTAGGCCAACAACAAAGTCCATGGTCACATGGTCCCATTTCCACTGTGATATGGGTAAAGGTTGCATTGTTCTTGTAGGCTTCTGGTGTTCAGCTTTAACTTGCTGACACACAGGGCACCTCAGAACAAACTCTGCAACGTCCTTCTTCATCCCAGGCCACCAATACAAATCCTTCAAATTCCGATACATCTTGGTGCTCCCTGGATGCATAGCATACATGGAAGAATGGGCTTCTTCCAGGACTAACTTCCTTAAGTTGTCCACATCCGGCACTATCATTCTTCCATTATAACAAGATACTTGATCTTTTGAGTCATGAAACCCATCTTGCTTCTCATTTCCATACTCAGATCTTATATGTTGAACTGCAGCATCACCTAGCTGTGCTTCTTTAATCTGCTCTCTTAGGGTAGGTTTAATATGCATCTCAGCTAACAAACCGGCTAGCAATGACACCTTCAACTGTACATTGTCTTGCCTTAAAGAGATAAGCATATCTCTCCTAGAGCATACTAAAGAGTTTAGTTGTGCTCTATTCATGGTTGATGTTGCTGATTTCCTACTCAAGGCATCTGCAACAACATTGGCCTTGCCTGGATGGTAATCAATTGTACAGTCATAGTCCTTGATTAACTCCATCCAACGACGTTGCCTCATGTTGAGCTCATGCTGTGAGAAGATATACTTAAGGTTTTTATGGTCTGTGAAAATCTGGAATGTCTCTCCGTAGAGATAATGTCTCCAGATCTTCAAAGCATGAACCACATCAGCTAACTCTAGATCGTGTGTTGGATAATTCTCCTCGTGTTTCTTAAGCTGTCGGGAAGCAAAAGAAATCACTTGTTTATCCTGCATCAACACACATCCTAGTCCATTTTTGGAAGCATCACAGAAAACTACATATCCTTTTCCTTGTTCAGGTAGCACTAATACAGGTGCACTTGTCAACCTCTCCTTCAGCAACTGGAAAGATTGTTGACACTTATCACTCCAAGAAAAAGGAACATCTTTCCGGGTTAACTTGGTCAAAGGTAAAGCTATAGAACTAAAGTTCTTTATGAACCTTCGATAATAGCCAGCTAACCCCAAGAAACTTCGAATCTCCGTCGGTGTCTTCGGTTGTTCCCATTGTAGAACAGATTCTACCTTTGCAGGGTCAACACGAATTCCCGAGGCGGATATTACATGTCCAAGAAAAGATACCTCCGGAAGCCAGAACTCACACTTGCTAAACTTAGCATACAACTTATGTTCTCTTAGCAAGGTCAAAGCTTGGCGAAGATGCTGCTCATGTTGCTGAGCATCTTTACTATAAATCAGTATGTCATCTATGAAGACGACAACACACTGATCAAGGAAAGGTCGAAAAATTCTATTCATGAGTTCCATAAATGCAGCTGGTGCATTGGTTAGTCCAAACGACATAACCGTGAACTCATAGTGACCATATCTTGTCCTAAAGGCAGACTTGGATATGTCACTATCCTTAATACAGAGTTGGTGATATCCAGACCTCAAGTCTATCTTTGAAAAGACTGTTGCACCACGCAACTGGTCAAAGAGATCATCAATCCTCGGCAGAGGATACTTATTCTTTATTGTTACTTTATTGAGTTGTCTATAGTCGATGCACAACCGCATTGACCCATCTTTCTTTTTAACAAACAAGACCGGAGCACCCCAAGGTGAAGTACTCGGTCGGATAAAACCTCTCTCAAGTAGCTCTTGAAGCTGTTTCTTGAGTTCTGCCATCTCGGCAGGAGCCATTCTATACGGAGTTTGAGCTATGGGTTTCGTATCTGGAATCAGATTGATTTCAAAGTCAATCTCCCGAGGTGGTGGTATACCAGGAAGTTCTTCAGGAAACACATCCTCGAATTCCCTGACTATGGGAACTTCAGCAGGATTGGTCCTTTCCTTGGTAACATCTACCACATGGGCTAAGAATGCATAACATCCTTGCCTCAACAGCTTATCAGCAACCATAGCTGATACAAGACAGGTGGGCAGAATCTTTCTTTCTCCTTGAAAGATCCATGTGCTGCTTTCATCAGCAAACACAGCCAACTTGGACTCACAATCCAAGACAACTCTATACCTTTCTAAGGTATCCATCCCGAGGATTATATCAAATCCCTGCATATCAAGTGGTATAAGATCCACTTGAATGCGATGGTCAGAAAAGAAAAGGATGCAGGGAGAACATACCTCCTGCAAAACGCCAGACCCACTCAACGGAGTCTCTAACAACAAACTATCTGCTCTATGACTAACAGTCACATTACAGTTACGAATCATTTCACGAGTGATGAAAGAGTGCGTAGCACCCGGATCAATCAGAACGGATACAATACAGGATGTAAAAATATCAGAATATAAAAGTTTCATCTGACCTGCCACTACCCGTGGATTGACCACTGCCTCAGGTGGGTTCATAGCATAGAACCTCGCAGTCGCCTGGTGTTGAGGTGGTGCTGATGATCCAGCTTGAGATGCTTGTCCACGTCCTCGAGCTGCTCCTTGATGTTGTCTATTCTGAGATCCCTGTTGATTCTGTCTCGGGGGTTGTTGTGTCACACCGACAGGCCTAGAACGGCAATCCTTCATCAAGTGTCCCACCTTACCATAGTTGTAGCAACTCCTCTCCTGTTGTTGTGGTCTGGGTGGTCCAGTAACTGACACTGATGCAGAACTGTGCGTCCCTTGAAGTGGTTGACTCCGTCCACTACCTCTGCTTGGTGTCCATTGAGTTTGAAAACTCGATCTGGGTGGTGGAGGGTTAGGTGCAGAGAATCTAGGTTTCTTGGAATCCCTAGATGAAGAACCCTGGAACTGTGGATATCTTTTATGGGTTTGTCTTTTCTCAACCACAGATCTCTCTATCCTTCGGACTGACTCAATGAAGGTAGAGAATCTCTCTCTGTTTTCTAAGGCAGACACAGGGGTTGACATATCAGAATTCAAACCCTTCTCGAATCTTCTGATTCTTTCCTCATCCGTAGCAGCCATGTGCGGACAGAACCGCAACAACTCCATAAACTTAGCTTCATACTCACTAATGTTCATCATACCCTGCCTTAGTTTCTCAAACTAAGAGATCTTCTCATCTAGGAAGGTCTTTGGAAAATATCTATTGATAAATTCCCGACGAAACTCTTCCCATGAGAACTCTACTCTAGGTCTCTTCTGCTCTTCCATGTTCCACCAGTGACCAGCACTGCCTTTGAGAAGATAGACAGCATGTCTAACCTTCTCAGCTTCCGGAATCATAAGAATCCTGAAAGCCTTCTCCAACTCTGTCAACCATAAGTCAGCATCTGCAGGGTCGGCAGTTCCGAAGTACTCGGTAGCTCCGACACGACGAAGTCGTTCGAACGTCTTACCGATACCTTGTGCTTCAGGCTGGACAGGTGCCCTAGGTGCAGGAATGGGCATCCTATCGGTTATATGTGTCATGGCAGTCATAAACTGCCCGAACATCGTCTGTACAGTTGGATCACTCATGTCAGCTGGGTCGAACTGGGGTGGCTCTCTTGGCGACTCAGGTGCAGGTTGTTCTATTCTCGGAACTCTTGCACCGCCTCGAGGTGCACTAGCACTACTCTCTGCCACATGCTCATCATGATGTTCTGACATTCTTATGTATCTTCTTCTCCTGAGGAGCAGAAGATTCTATTAGATGAGGAAGGAGTACTAAAGGTAGACTCGACATCCTAAGTCCTATGCCTCTGTAGACTCAACTGAACCTGGAGCTCTGATACCACTAGTTGTGGGGTCTGATCTCCAAACCATAACATAAACACGATTAAAACTTAGCGGAAGAGAATCGGTAATCAGCGGAAGACAAAATCACGAGAAATTAAAACTTTTCGAGACAAGAGCTTGGATCCATAAAAGCTTCTTTCATAAAGTGAGGTAAACTGTTTACATCTCAGGATAATTACTTCTTGAGTAATTATATACATCAAGATACAAAATCTCAAGATCACTAAACAAAAGACTCCAAGACCTGAGAGTACAGAGGACACATAGGACTGACTCTAACTACACCATATGGCAGGACAATCTCCACCTGAGATTACTGCTGCCCCTGATGTTGCTGCTGAGACTGATCACCTGTAGGCTGGTTCCTTCGTCTCCGACGTCCACCTAAAAAGTTGAAGCCTACGGGGTGAGACAATTATACATAATTGTCCCAGCGAGAGTTATAACTCTTCGCCAGAAGCTTTATTATAACATCAAAGAAAATCTTAAACAGTAAAGCCTTCAAGCATTCTATAACAATTGCAAGTATAACAAGATCTCTACAAATTTAGGAGATATGGAGAATATCAACATTATTGCAATGTAACATCAACCAACTAACTTGGAGTCATCTCTAACAAGTTATACTACATGGTTGATTATGTTTTACAAACAACATTATGCCCTGTGGAGATGAGGCTTACCACTCATACTCCAACTGATCGCTGAGAAGCCGCATCAGTATCATACATAGGTCATTAAGAGAGCCGGATTCTCATGACCTTCACCTTCCTCAGTCAGTACGAGGATCACTTGTAGGACATCTCGTGTCTCTACTACTATAGCTCACCAGGGTAAACTGGTCCTTCGCTATTCTAGAGTCACAGTGGCGTTCTGTACTCTCTTCGTCATCAGGAGGTTTCATATTTACCTACCACTGATACGGATATCTGTGCTTTCTTCGTCATCAGGAGGTTTCATGTTTACCTACCACCGATACGGTATGGAACTATAGTGAAGGATGGATGGATTCCACATCTACATCACTTTCCTACACTAGGATGTAAGGTTCTACACATCCATGTACCCCACATACTCAAAAGTATGTGCTCCAGGAGTTCCCTAAGAAAAACCTGTTTCACCATCACTTAATTTCTGACAATGATGGATCTATGATCAGGGCTCTACATTATACTTGTTTAGTTAGGTACATTCAGTATTCTTTAACAGCATACATTGTTCTTCAAACAATAACAGTAGCATAGCAGCTATAAAAGAAGAATACTAAATGTAACAGGCCTAACTCATATCAATCATTATTTCTCATTATCCTCATCACAAGTCATCTCTAAGGCATGACCTTGATGGTATTCATGGCTCTCATAGCCCATTATCAGCATAGGATGCCAGTGGCAAGGCATCAGATTACTTTACTTATTCATAAGGCTAACAGCATGCCTTTAATGAATATAACATCAACATCCATACCTGGATATGATTACCTTCATATCAGAACCTGCATGGTTAATACATCTGATAAAGGTAATGCAACAATAAGGAATGTACTTCCTACTCTTATGATAAGAGTTAAATCTTTAATTCAAATCAAATAGAGTTTAATACTCAGAAACATGCCATTACCCTTGAATTAGGGTTTACTATTCACATCACATGTCATCACCCTTGAATTAGGGTTTACTATTCACATCAAGGTGAATTAAACTCATAACATCATCATGTATGAGTAACATCTTCATTGATGCTCTTGGATTAGTTAAAGGTTCATCATTTATCATAATTAGGGTTTCTATTATCTCACACAGGTGGATCATACCCTAATTATGCTCATTATTGTGCATTGGAGATGCTTTAGTTGAGTTTCTACTTAAAAAGGGTACTTTCTCTCTCTAGAAGTACTTTATCTCTCTAGAAGTACTTTCTCTCTCATCATAATGTTAGGTGATGTCAACATCACTCTAAAACAGGTTGGATTGAGGCATCATAGGCTAACATAGCCAAAAACATCATCATTATGTGATTAGAGTTACTTTCTCTCTCTAGGGTACTTTCTCTCTCTAGAGTACTCTCTCTTTCATCATACTAATGGTTGATGGTAACACTAGACTAGATCAAGTTGGTAGAGTCATTATGACTAAAAACATCATTCTCATGTAATTAGGGTTTGAATTGAGCAAGGTATAACTTAATTGACCCTTCAAGGGTATATTGGTAATTCACCCCATTGATCATCATTATGGTCAAAACCTTAGTCAAATAACCCCTTAATATCCTAGGTTGTCATTAGGGTTTGATTAGGGCAACATTGAACCATTTATATCATCATTTGATTTAATGAAGTCAACCTTGAATCACATTGATTGATTTCAATCATTAATCATCAATGGAATTGAGACCGGTTGAAAGTGTTGACCGTTTGCCCACTTTGACTTTCCAAGACCGCGAGCCTCCTTCTAACTCCAAGACCGCGAGCCCCCTTAGGCTTCAAGACCGCGAGCCTCTTCAAGGGTTCAAGACCGCGAAGCCTTCCATTGGTTCAAGTTAGTGTTGAGACCGCGAAGATCAATTTGATGTTGAGTCCGCGAAGAGGTGTTGACCGTTTCGCTAGTTTGACCTCAGGACCGCGAGGACCTTCGCGGTCTTGAGACCGGGAGCCCCCTCACGGTCTTGAGACCGCGAGCCCTCTCACGGTCTTGAGACCGCGAGCCCTCTCACGGTCTTGAGACCGCGAGGCTCTCATGGTCTCAGCCGCTTGGTCCTTCAACAAGGCTCAAAGGTGCAACCAATAATGTCAAACGATGTTGAAGCCTTCAAAAGGTCCAATCTATGTTGAACACCTATGGATTAGGTTAATAAAGATTATGCTTGACCAATTGGTCAACCAATTGACCCTCAATTGTTGACCAAGTAGGATTGAAATCGATTCAATTAGGGTCTATCAATGTTCACCCATCAACACTCAACAATGTGCATCAACACAAGGTTGAACCCTTCAATTGAGCTCCAATTGGGCCCAAACTTGGCCCAAACGGTCTTGAGGTCATGTGGGTGGACCCCACATGGTCTTAAGACCGTTTTACCAATATTTCATTAAAATCTAAGGTGATTTGATAGGGGTTGAACCAGGATTGAGTCACAAAACAGAATTTTGATTAAATTGATAACTTATTTGCAATTGGGTCCTCAATTGGTCAAATTACTCAACCCTAGACCTTCAAACGGTTTTGGGTGAGTGTCCTCTCGGTCTTGAGACCATTTGGATGAGTTCCAAATGGTCTTGAGACCGTTTGCCCATCAAATTTTTGGATTCTAGTGCAAATTCATCAAGGTCTGACCCATTGAGTTGATGATCATGTCAATATTTAATTGCAATGTAATTTGATGTAATTGTACCTTCAATTGGTCAACCAATCTTGACCCCAGACCTCCAAACGGTCTTGGTTGATTGCCCTCGCGGTCTTGAGACCGTCTGGTGACCCCCAAACGGTCTTGAGACCGTTTAGGTCAATCAACCCTAAAAACCCTAATTAGGTCACCATAATTTCAGTACTGATTTTATCTAGGGTTAGCCCTAGTATTCACCCTTCAACTCTTAGCCCGTTTGGAATTAGACCATCAAACTTGGTGAGTTGTTAATTAACACAATTTTGAACAGTAATATCATACGGTCAACGCTTAGTCAACGACCTTACACGGTCTGGAGACCGTTTTCCCAAAAAGGCAATTTCAGACCGTTTGAAAATCAGCAATTAATTCATTTAAAGTTGTGACTTAAAAAGGTCATATCTCCCGATTCCTTTGGAGTTAGTCTCCCAACGTTTGAGGGTAATTAGCCTATATAATTAGGAACAGATTTCTTATACGGTCCACGCTCGGTCAACGGGGCCAAACGGTCTTAAGACCGTTTGCCCTGTCGCGGTCTCGAGACCGTTTGCTCACCTCGCGGTCTTGAGTCCGAGAGAGAAAACTGTTAGGACCGTTTAAGGAAAAGAAAAGCGGTGGGTTTTTCTTGGAAATCACACCTTCATCTTCTAGCTCAAGAACAGTACAGATATCCCACGGGTTTGCTTGCAAAATAGCAGGGAAAAGTAGGGAAACACTAAGAGCTATCATCACAACGCATATAAAGATGCACATAGTAAAGCATAGGTTTAGAGTTATAAAACCCACCTAAAGCTTGCTTCTTGAGCTCCAAGCTTTCAAGCTCCAATCTCTAATGGCGTCCTTGAGTTCTTACAGGTTGGCCAAGGTGAAAACTCCAAGGAAGGATGAAAAGGGACGGCTAGAAAGGTAGGGTTTCAAGAGTTAGCCATGAAGATGACCTTGAATTCGAGTTCTAACCATGGAATTAGGCAAGAAGAGGGGTTTAGACCTACCTTGCACCCCTTGGTCGTCCTCCTTAGCTCCAAGGCAGTCCTTGGTCGTCTTTGGTGAAATGAAACAGTAAGGGAACGAAGGGTGAGTTCCCTTGCAACTAAGGGAAGGAGAGCTTATATACATGGGGTAGGATTTTCAACATTAGTTCATAAGTTTCCCTTAATTCCAACTAAGTCCTTCCTTTATTACTTGCTCGTCCCTTCCTCTTTATTCTAAGGACAAACCTTATCTTAAGTTATAGAAAAGAAGGCAAGGAAGAACAATCTAATAATAAAGTTCATACTTAAAGGGATATTGCACATATACCCTGATTATTCAATCACAAAGCCTATTTCTTAACTTGATAACTCAATTGAGGTGAATTCCTCATCATTTCTTCTCTAAATGATGGCAAGAGTCTAAAAAGACACTTTAGATGACATTCTTTACAAATTTCATCCCTTTATTTGGGTAAATTGCATTTTACCCCAAATTAGGGTTTCAAGCCCTGGGATTGCTTCCACAGCTGCACCTTGGTGCTCTAGCTTGGGAAATCCCTCAAACTTTGCCAAAGAGATTATCATGATGTCTCAACATCAGAGGAACATCTCATCATGTTCAAATTGCAAGCTAACCCTTTCAACTGGGTAAATTGCACATAGGTCCCTGTATATCAAAACAATGCTACAACTTTAAATAAAAAGGAGCAAATACTGAAATATACGTTTCTGAGAAACTTAATTACATGCTCAGAGTTAATCACAAAGATTTAATTACATATTTAGGCAAAACACCTAGGGTTGACTCATAACCCAGGTCAGGGATGTTACAAGTATAAGGTTGTGTTGGATTGTGATTCCAAGCAGGCAGTGTTTGATGACGGTGGAGAGAAGTGGATTTTCCAAAGAGATAGGAAGATTCTTCTGACATGTTTGGTGTCAGCTATAGTGGCAGAGAAGATGATGTGGTAAGGTTGTAAGGCGTTCTTAGCTGACGTTGTGGATACCAAGGTGAAGGGTCCCAGCCTTTTAGAGGTGCTTATTGTCTGAGAGTTTGTGGATGTGTTTCCAGATGAGTTCCCCAGTGTTCCCCCACCTCGAGAGATTGACTTTGAGATCAATCTGGTGCCAGGAACACATCCAATTGCTCAAACACCGTACAGGATGGCTCCAGGTGAGATGGCAGTACTGAAGAAGCAATTACAGGAGTTGTCGGATAAGGGTTTCATCAGACTGAGCACATCACCTTGGGGTGCTCCAGTCCTATTTGTAAAGAAGAAGGACGGGTTGATGCGGTTTTGCATAGATTACCGGCAGTTGAACAAAGTCACGATCAAGAATAAGTACCCGTTGTCGAGGATAGATGATTTGTTTGATCAGTTGCATGGTGCTACAGTGTTCTCAAAGATAGATCTATGGTCTGGATATCATCAATTGAGGATTAAGGATGAGGAAATACCAAAGTCAGCTTTTAGGATGAGGTATGGTCACTTTGAGTTCGTGGTTATGTCGTTTGGGTTAACTAATGCGTCTGCTGCTTTCATGGATCTGATGAACATGGTGTTCCATCCGTTTCTAGATTAGTTTGTTGTAGTTTTTATAGATGACATCTTGATCTACAGTCGGGACAGTCAAGAGGATGAACAACATCTTTGACAAGCATTGACTCTTCTTCACCAACATCAGTTGTATGCCAAGTTTAGTAAGTGTGAGTTCTGGTTGAAAGAAGTGACTTTCTTGGGTCATGTGATATCTGCAGAAGGAGTCAGGGTGGACCCTAAGAAGGTGGAGTCAGCTACGAATTGGGAGCAACCAAAGACGCTGACAAAAGTTTGTAGTTTTCTGGGTTTAGCAGGGTACCACCGGAAGTTTATAAAGAACTTTAGTGTAATCACATTACCGTTAACAAAGTTGACCAGGAAGGATGTACCCTTTGTTTGGGATAATCGTTGTCAGCAAGCTTTCCAAAGCTTGAAGGAGAAGCTGACTAGTGCTTCGGTGTTGGTGCTGCCAGAGCCTGGGAAGGGCTATGTTGTTTTTTGTGATGCTTCCAAGAAAGGCTTAGGATGTGTGCTAATGCAGGAGGATCATGTGGTTTCTTTTGCTTCGTGACAACTTAAGAAACATGAGGAGAACTATCTGACACATGATTTGGAGCTGGCAGTGGTGGTCCATGCGTTAAATATTTAGAGACACTATCTTTATGGGGAAGTGTGTCAGATCTTTATAGATCATAAGAACTTGAAGTACATCTTCTCGCAGAATGAGCTGAACATGCGACACCATCGTTGGATGGAGCAGATCAATGATTACGATTGTACCATTGAGTATCATCTTAGTAAGGTGAACGTGGTAGCCGATGTGATTAGTAGAAAGTATCCTTCTTCCCGCTCTATGAAGAAGGCACAATTGAGTTCCTTGGTATGCCGTAGGCGGGATATACTTGTCTCTTTGCGGCAAATGAATGTACAGATGGAAGTCTCCTTGTTGGCAGGATTGTTGGCACAGATGCAAGTAAAGCCTATGTTGAGACAGCAGATCAAAGACGCACAATAGGTAGATGCTTCAGTTCAGTTGATAAGATCAGAGTTCGACAACGAAAAGTGTGATGGGTTCCATGAGTCCGAGGATGGACTAGTTTGTTGTCATGATAGGATGGTGGTCCCCGATGTTGATAATTTGAGGAGGTTAGTGCTCGAGGAAGTGCACACATCGATGTATGCTATGCATCCAGGTGTCACCAAGATGTATCATAATCTGAAGGACATGTATTGGTGGCCTGGCTTGAAGAAGGATGTAGTCGAGTTTGTGGCAAGGTGTGCGGTATGCCAGTAGGTTAAGGTTGGGCATCAAAAGCCGGCAGGTACATCGAAACCCATACCAATACCTCAGTGGAAATGGGATCATATAACCATATATTTCATAGTTGGTCTGCCAAGGACAACTAAGAATCATGATTCCATTTGGGTGATAGTGGATAGATTGACAAAGTCTGCTTATTTCATACCTGTGAAGACAACATATACAACAAAGAAGCTTTCTCAGGTGTATGTGGATGATATAGTGCATTTGTACGGTGTGCCCACAATGATAGTATCTGACAGAGGACCCCAGTTCACGAGTCGTTTCTGGGAACAGTTGCACCAAGCGTTGGGAACATAGTTGAGGTTTAGCACTGCCTTCCACCCACAGACAGATGGGAAGTCTGAAAGGACTATTCAGACTTTGGAGGATCTCCTCCGAGCTTGTGTTTTGTAGTTCTTAGGCAGTTGGGGAGTGCATCTTAGTTTGATAGAGTTTGCCTACAAAAATAGCTACCAGCGGAGCATCGACATGGCTCCTTATGAGGCTCCATATGACAGGAAGTATTGATCTCCTCTATGTTGGTATGAGTCTGGTGAGTATCAGTTGTTGAGTCCTGAGTTAGTGCAACAGACAACAGAGAAGATCAGAGTGATACAACAAAAGTTGAAAGCGGCACAGGACAGACAGAAGTTGTATGCAGACAATCGTCAACAACCTTTAGAGTTCCAGGTGGGAGACAAAGTGTCGCGTCTTACTTCGGAAAAACAAGATTAACTAATGTGGAAGAGAATGACTGAAAATCACTAGAAATTTAAAACTTTTTAAGGAAGATCTGTAAATCATAAGACTCCTTTATCATAAACAAGATAAACAGTTTACATCATTTGTGAAATCACCTCTCGAGTGATTATGTACATCCAGATACAAAATCTCGAGGCTTATAGCCAAAAACCTCAGACCTACTAACTCATAGGACCTGAGAGTACAGAGACAACATAAGACACACTATCTACAAGACTAGACAGTCAGTATCTCCACCTGAGATTCACTACTACCTCTGATGTTGTTGTTGCTCATTCTTAAATGGATTCCTTCGTCCTTGGCGTCTACCTAAAAAGTAGAAATCTACGGGAGTGAGACAATTTGAATAATTGTCCCAGTTTGTTATAACATTTAAGAAACAACATAAGCAAGGTAACTTAAATCATTCAACAGTAGGTTTAATAATAAGTAAAGTAACTTTTACTTAAGCAATAACTTCTTTAAAGCATATGAAGAACATGTACACTAAATACTTGAATAGATCATTAATGTAAACAATGTAACACCAACCATTGTTTCTCGTAGTTCAACCTAAGAAGATATGCTACACGGTTGATTATGTTTTACAAACATTATTATGCCCTGCGGAGATGAGGTATACCGCTCATACTCCAACCGATCACTGTTAAGTCGCATCGGTATCATACATAGGTCATCAAAAGAGCCAGATTCTTATGACCTCATCTTCCTCAGTTAGTAAGAGGATTTACTTGCAGGACATCTTGTGTCTCTGCTATAGTAGCTATCCAGGGTATTCTGGAAACTTCGCTATAGAGTTACAGTGGTGTTCTGTACTCTCTTCATCATCGAAAGATCTCTTGTTTATCTCTCATCGATGCGGTATTGGTGATTTCTTCGGGAGATTTGTGGTACATCACCCGGTATAGACCTATAGTGAAGGATTGATAGATTAAAGTACATCTACATCAATTCCTACACTAGGACGTAAGGATATTTGCGTCCATTTTCCCCCATATACTCAAAAGTATATGTTCCAGGAGTTCCCTTAGGAAAACCTATTTCACCATCATTTGGTCTCTGATAATGATGGATCTATGATCAGGGCTCTACATGATATGATTATACTTGATTAGTTAGGTACATTCTAGCATTCTTTTAGCATCAAGCATTTTTCCAAGCATTAATCATTAGAACAACAGCTATGAAATTAGAATACTAAATGTATCAAGTTCAACTCACATCAGTAATCAAATGGATATAAATTCTTAATCATTTCATTACTATGAATTAAGAATAGGGTGCTCAACCCTTAGATCATCATAAGTCATCTAATCAGCATGACCTTGATGTTTACTCATGGATCTTACAGCCCATTTAACCTCATATATTGTCACTTAATTGAGGCAACATAGCATATATCACTTTTCATAAAGCTTATAACATTCCTTCAATTAATATGACATCATAACCCTTACCTGGTTATGATTATTACTTTATAAAAACCTGCATGGTGAATATATTTGATAATGAGCAATTTATCTCTATACCAGCATGGTATAAAACAAAGATAACCTTTCAATTCAAGAATTGTGCCATTAAACTCCTGGTTAATTTAACTAGGGTTATTCCACCCTTTCTTACCGGTAAGAAGGTATAGTGATTCTTTATTACATATTTCATGCATAGATTTCCACGTTTAAGAACATAACCCAAATTTAGGGTTAATGTATCCCATCCTTCAGAAAATGTTTACATTTTCTGTTCAACCTTAACATACTACTTCACCACCCTTATTAGCATACAAAGGTATCAAATGTGTTTACTTTCAATTACTATAACCATCATAAATCATTAATGTTCATCAATTCTAAGTATTAGCCCGTTTCTCATTCATATCCTTGAATGGATTTACTCCCCTCTCAAGATGTAAAATCTGTACTTATTGAGTATATTGGGTTCATTATATCTCTATCATAGGTAACTACCTATTATATACTCTTTGCATCCCTTGCTTAAGTATACGGGTTTAGAGGCTCATACATGTATAATACCCTGGACTGTCGAATGTGATATCTATCATAATTTGATATATCACATTCTTCTCATTACTATATTACTTGAAAATAATTGTTCCATTCAATATTAAGATATTTCTCTTTTGATACTTCAACCACTAACTTGTTTCTTTCCTCATATGACTTATATATCATATCTCAGAATTATCCAATTATCTTTAATGATATAAATTTAAACATTGTTGATGTAGAATAATCCATCATCAACTATTCTAGGTATCATTATATTCAAGATGTTATTTACCTCATGTTTTCGTGTACATCATGTCTACCTTTTGACATGAACCTGCAAGGTTAATTCAACTGACAACAGTAAACAATTCATTTCCAGATCAGCAATTTATAAAGTAGAATTAATCTTTCATTTCAAGATTTGTACCTTCATGCCTTTACTAAGGCTAGGTTCCCTTATTTACATCAATTAAGGTTATTCAATCCTTTTCATTATGATTAGGAATAATGATTCCTCATCTCATACTTAATCATGAAGATTCATGCTTAAAAGCATAACCTGGAATTAAGGTTTATTGTACATTTCATCACATCACCCTCAATTAGGGTTTACTATTCATAATACATGTTATTACCCTAGAATTAGGGTTTACTATTCACTTCATAGTGAATTGAGTTCATAACATCATCATATATGAGAAACATCATTATTGATGCTTTCAAATCAGGTTAAGCTTCATCAATTATCATAATTAGGGTTTTCATGATCTCACATAGGTGGATCATACCCCAATCATGCACATTCATATACATTGAAGGTATTTTACTTGAGTTTCAACCATAAATGTCACCTTCTCTCTCCTCTTACTAAAATATGGTGATTACATCACTCTAGATTAGGTTAGGTTAAGTCAATCTTGATTATCATAAGCTAATTTACCACTATCATGTCATTAGGGTTTTGATTAAACAAAGGTGTCATCTACTTGAACCCTTCAAGGGCACATTGGTATTGTACACCATTAATCATCACATGGTTCAATCTACTAATCACTTAGCCCCTTATTGTCTTTAGGTATCATTAGGGTTTAGATTAGACAACCATTGAACCAATTAAACCTTCAGGTGACTAAGCAATCACAGCTCTAAAAGTCCCCAAACGGTTTCACACCTTGACCTCCAAACGGTTTTGAAACCGTTTGGGGGCGTTGACCGTTTGGACACTTTGACCTCCAAGACCGCATGGCCTCCAAGACCGCATGACCTCCAAGACCGCATGAGTGCGTTGACCCTTTCAAAGAGTTGACTTCCAAACCGTTTGAATCTATGCGACCTTGAAACCGTATGAAATGAAACGACCTTAAGATTGATTGGACCAAACGACCTTGAGATCGTTTGAGACCAAATGGTCTTGAGACCGTTTGGCCCCAAACGGTCTTGAGACCGTTTGGTCCAAATGGCTCAAAACCGCATGGACCTCAAAGGTGCATCAAAGGTTATAATCGATTATGGTTATCTATGTTGAAGCCCTCAACTGGACACATCCTTGTTAATCACTTATCAATTGGGATAATTAGGGTTATCTTTAACCAATTGAACACTCAATTGACCCTTAATTGCTAGCCAATTAGGTTTGAAGCCAATTGAATTAGGGTTTGTAGTCACTCAACCATCAACAATCACCAATGTGAATCTAATTGAGGTTGAACCCATCAATTGACACTCAATTGGGCCCAAACTTGGCCCAAATGGTCTTGAGATCGTTTGGACACCCTCCAAATGGTATTAAGACCGTTTGCCCAAAGTTTCATCAAAAACTAAGTCAATTTGATAAGGGTTGAACGCTAATTAAGTCTTAAATCAGCATTTTCAATTAATTCAACTACCTAATGTGATTGGACCCTCAATTGGTCAAATTACCTTAACCCTAGACCTCCAAACGGTTTTGGGGTGTCACCAAACGGTCTTAAGACCATTTGAGTGATTTCCAAACGGTCTTGAGACCGTTTGGACCACTCAACCCCAAATTCAACACAAGTGGTCCTTGAATTCAGCAATTGAACCCGATTAGGGTTTAGATGATTGAATTGCCTTCAACTTGTGATTGGTTTGCAATTAGGTGATTATTCTTTGTAATTGATTAATTCAATATATATACCACAGACCTCTAAATGATGTTCACTTGGTCAACCCTGCCAAGCGGTCTTGGAGACCGTTTGAATCTAAACGGTCTTGCAAACCGCATGAATTCAAACGGTCTTGAGATCGTTTGATTTCAAACAGTCTTGCAAACCATTTAGACCAAATGGTCCAAGATCGTTTGGTAAAGTAACCTAGGGAATCACACCCATCATCTTCAACCTCTGAACAGGTCGGTTACTTCACGGATTGCTTGCAAAATTGCAAGGAAGAGTGGGGAAGAAGAAGAACTAAGTACTAATCACAAGAACAAGGATATGCATAAGAAAGCATGAGGTTAAGAGTTATAAAACCCGCCTTATGGTTGTTCCTAGAGCTCCAAGCTTCCAAGCTTCAAGCCTTTAATGGCGTATTGAGATCCACAGGTCAGCCAAAGGTGTTTCTCCAAGAAAAGGTTGGGGAAGATCGGCTAGAAAGAGAGAACTAAGTAAGATAACTATAAAACCAACCTTGTAATCCACTTTCCTCCATGAATTCGAGCAAGAAGATGGTACAAGCTTACCTATCTTCTCCTTAGTAGTTCTCCTATGTTCCTAAGCTCTTCCTTAGTTGGTCCAAGCAAGGTGATAAGTGATATAAGAAGAGAAACGTTCCTTTGTTTGCAAAGGAAAGTTGTATATATATCTTTGGGTGAAACTTCAACATAAGGACATCTAATTCTCCATTTCTCATCTAGGTCCCTCCTTTCTTCTTTGCACGTCCATTCTTCTTATTTCTAAGGTAAAACTCCTTCTAATACCAAGAACTAAAGGCAACGAAGGTCAACTTATCACTAAGATACACATATATAAGGATCTTCTTACTTACAACTTGATTATTTAAATACAAAGGTGTTCCTCATCATATGATTATTCAAATGAAGCGCCCCCATCATAATTACTACTCTAAATGATGTCAAGAGTCATAAAAGATACTCTAGAAGGTGTATTTTACAAGTTGTACCCCATATTTTGGGTAAATTGCATTTTACACCAAAACTAGGGTTTTAAGCACAAGGATTGCTCCACAAGCTGCATCTTGATGCCCAAGCTTGGAAAATACATCATACTTCATCATATTCATTCTTATGATGTCTCAAAACCAAAAGAACATCTTAACATGTATAAATTGCAAGTTAACCCCTCTGTTTGGGTAAATTGCACATAGGTCCCTTTATTACAAAACAATACTACAACATTGTTTAAAAGGGACAGAAATGGAGACATATGTTTCTCAGGAGCCTTAATTACATACCAAAATATAATCACAAAATTTAATTACATAATTAGTAAAAACACCTAGGGTTAGCTCATAACCCAGGTCAGGGATGTTACACAAAGTGTATCTCAAGGTCTCACCTTGGAAAGGCGTGCTAAGGTTTGGTCAGAAAAGCAAACTGGCACCTAAGTATATGGGTCCATACTCGGTAATAGCACGTGTTGGAAAGGTAGCTTACAAGTTAGAGTTGTCTCCAGAGTTGCACATGTTACATCCGGTGTTCCATGTCAGCATGCTAAAGAAAAGTCATCCAGACACAGGGACAGTAATACAGCCAGTTGAGGTTGAGCTCGATGAAGATACAACCTATGAGGAAGGTCCAGTGATGATCCTTGACAGAAGAGTGAAGAAGCTGAAGAGGAAGGATCTGGTTCTTGTGAAAGTTCTTTGGCATCACCGTGGTGTTGAGGAAGCCACATGGGAGCTTGAGAAAGAGATGAGGAGGAAGTATCCCTCACTTTTCTCTTCGGATTTTGAGGGCGAAATCCCTTTGTAGAGGTTTATGGCTTGTAAGGACCCTGACCTCCATTTTGGGCTTATCCTATTTGCTTTCCCTAAACCTTGTGTTTAGTTGCTTGATAATCACCTCTAGTGGTGATTAATGTTGCGTATGCTTTATTGAGAGTTGGAGGTGCCACTTGCAATAACCCAAGTCTAGGGTTGATGAGCAAGTTTGTCACCTTGAGAGGCGTTTCCATCTCTCCTTGCTTCCTCTAGAGTTGGAGGTGCCACTTGCAATAACCCAAGTCTAGGGTTGATGAGCAAGTTTGTCACCTTGAGAGGCGTTTCCATCTCTCCTTTCTCTTGCTTAGGATCCCTTTAGTTGGTGTTGCTTCCTTTCCTTCCTTGGTGGGCGATGCATCTGCTTTGCAAGTTGGTGGTCGATCCACCTCCTTCTCCTTGGAGTCTTCTTCTTCTTCTAGTGGTGGCCGAGCCCTAGAGTGCCTTTTTCTTCTTCTTGTGGTGGCCAAAGGTGGTGCTTGAGCTTGGGAGCTTGGTGCTAGGAGCTTGGTGTTTGCTTAAGGCGGGTTACATAACTCCTAACCCTAGATATACTACTTTTTTTTCTTGTTTCATGTTATGTTTCACCTTGATTGGCCATGGATCTTGTGGATATAGTTCATGTAGTTGGTGTGTTCTTGACCTTGGTGGCCGAACCATATGTATAGAGTTTCTTGGGCAAAACTCCTTTCTCTCCCTTTGGTCTTGAGAAGCGAGTTCAACTCTAGTGGTATAGGCAACACTCCTTTCTCTTGATTGTTGAGAGGTGAGTCTATACTCTAGTTGCTTGAGCAACACTCTTCTATCACCATGGATTAGAGAGGTGAGCCTTGGTTGGATGTTGACCTAGTAGAGGTTGGGAGCTTATCCGATATGGAAATGATCTATCATGTTGCCTGAGATATGTGATGGAATTTGTGCAAAACCCCTCTCTCTTGATTGTTGAGAGGTGAGCCAACTCTATTGATCTATTAGGGTTTTGACGATGGTGATCTTGAGGTTAGTGATGACCAAGCCGAGATGAACCTTTGTGCCTTGCACGATACACCTTTGTGGTGATGTTGCCCGACACCCCTCACCTTGGGTTTAGCTTTGCTCGTTATGGTCATGTTTTGGTTGGCTTTGTGCCGATGTGACCATCTTGATCTTGTTGGTGACCTTGGGCGATATGCCTTGACCGAGATGACCCTTTCTCCTTGTGGGTGTTATCCCCTTGGCCGATATGATGCCTAGTTGTTAGCTTTGTTTGGTGCCTTGGGTGACACAAGTTGGGTTGGTCTTGATTTGCCCGATATGTGTTGAGTGGTTGAACCCTAGTGCTTGTTTTGGTGGTGGTCGATATGGTGTGCCTGATCTTGTTGACGATAGGCCTTCTTGTGGTGCCTTTGTATCATCTGATGTCGTGAACACGTTGGGCGATATAGTGCTAGTTTTGGGCGCCATGATCTTGGTCGATACAATGGTGAGTTGGTTGCCCGATAGGAACCCTAACCTTAGATGGGCGATAGGTCTTTAGCCGATACTGTTAGATTCCCAATATACATCTAGCCTGGGTGCATGATATGTCCTCTTGACCCAGTTGCACATTACACTCCTTGATCTTGGTTGCATGACACACCATAGGTCTAGTTGCCCGATGTGCTCTTGTGTTTGAGTTGGCCGACAGATGTGGATAAGTGCCTTGGCCGACAGGCCTTTTTGTGAGGGTTGTTACCCTACCCGATACCACCTGTGGTAGGGGCGCACTGCCCGTCACACTTTTAGCGAGGGTAACTAGTACCTTTAGTGAGGGTTATGCTTAAAAACCCTAGCTAGTGATGTGTTGTCTTGTAATCGCACCTATGTTCTTGATATTATATGGATGATGGGTTGTGAACCAGTGCTACGATGATGCATTAAGATGATAAGAGGCTTTCTTATAAAATAAAGGCATAAGTGGATGCTCAAGATTTGATAACAATAATCTAATTTGTTTTCAATATACAATTGTATACCTCATATAACAATGATGGTTGACATGCGCATTTGCAATCCTTATAACATGATAATCAGTAAAATATATGTCTGGTGATTTTAAGTTATCTCTCTTGATGTGCATACTAACTATGCATGTGTATCATGTGAATTCATAGCCAGGTAAGAGCTATGAGGTATATGTGTTTGAATAACGCTGAATGATGTTAATTATTGTTGATGAGATAACATGCATCACCCATATAATGATATAGGTCTGAGGACCTGATGAGGGCCGAGTGCCCAGGTGATCCAACCCTATTCTAGGGCTGTATCTTGTGTCATTTTGTACCTTTATCACATTCAAATGCATTAGAATTACATGTTATTCTCCCTAATATGATTATCCTTGCAAATATGCTTATGGATGTTCTTTGCAGTATTTTTCAGGTACTTGGACCATGCTTTGATGGAAGAGAGAGAGATAGAAAGTTCTAGGGTTCCCCCACTCAAGGAGGGACCCAAAGAAGGCCCCAAAGTCTCCCTCAGCCTACCTCCAGTGGCCAAGAATCATCCCTGAGCAAAGACATCCGAAATTGACAAAGTAAGAAGCAAAATCAAGAAGTCAAGCCTCACCACGGCCGTAGCCCCAATACCACGGTCGTGGGTTTATTGCCAAGTTCCAACAGGTTGCAAGAGGGAATTCCTTAGATCGCCCACGACCGTGGCCTCCCATCCACGACCGTGGCCGGTGAAGACAACACGACCGTGGCCATCAGCACGGTCGTGGTCAGGAGAAGAGAACACGGCCATGGCACCCCGCCACGGTCGTGGGAATTAATTGCGAAAAGTCAGTTGCCAACAGGGAATTTGCCCAGAAAGCCATGACCGTGGCCGAAGCTGATCAAGACGACCGTGGCCCCTCCCCACGGTCACCTCCAACTCCTCCAAAACGTCCGTGTTACCCAACACGACCGTGGTGCATGCTACCCACCACGACCGTGGCACTCCGCCGCGGCTGTGGCCACCACCATCTCATCACTTCCTTCACCCCACGACTATGTTCACCCCCTACAGCTGTTCCCCACTACCCTCACCACGACTGTGGCATACCCACCACGACCGTGGTGATCACCTACCCTATACAACTTTTCACTATTTTTCCTATTTTACCCCCACTTAGCCCTAGCTCCTATATAAGCACTAACTGCTTCTAGGGCTTGAGAGAGAGCACCCCTAGCCACAACCCGGCTGCTCCCTTGCCTCCATTACTCCCATCCACCTACTTTCCTTGCATTTAATCCCATTTCCACCCACTTTCCACTCATTTCCACCATAGAAACCTAGTTTCTCTAGGTTTCTATCCATCCATTCCACCATTTCCATGCTCTTAGGCACCATTGGAGGAGGAGGATCGTGGCTGGCAGAAGGAGGTGAAGAATTCAAGCTTCATCAAGCATCCATGACGTTTCCTACTCTATTTCCCTTCTCCTTTGTTTCTATTTCGATCATGTATAGCTAAGCCCCCCTTGGGTGGGCTGTTTGGGACAAAAATGTGACTTTGATACCATGTTGGGGGAATATAATTTGTAATGAACATATTTCACTTCTATGATGATTGCCTTTGCTTGTATCTCATTTCCCAATACTTGTGCATGTGAGTGTTGTTTAATTACATTGATTGCTTGCCTTGTGGTGTTTGAAGACATTTTCCTCTAGGATGTTTTGGTTTCTATGTAGCTATCATAGGATTGGCTCCTAGGTCCTTAATTTGGATCCCTAGCTAGCCCCCTATCTTCCTACATAATCACCTTCTTCCTACATGTAAATGTGAGTTCTAAGTGACTAGTATAAGTGTGATTAGTGCAATTTCCTAGGATTTCCTAAAGGCTGAGGTGGCTAGTGGCATGAGGTCAAATATCCTCATCTCTACTCCCATCCTTACCCTTGGTCCTCAATTGACTAATACCACTTATCCTAGAGACCTAGACTTGGTGAGTCCTATGAGAATTACACCTAGCCCTAGTTCTCCAACTAGTAGCATAGGGTACATCCTCATAGCACCCACCTTGTTGTTTGGTTTGGTAGTCTAGAATGAAATATGCTAATTGCTTGTTATGGTGACATCCCCCAATTAATGTCAAGGTCACATTCCCAAACAGCCCGCCTCCTTCATCTAATTGCTTA
The DNA here is from genome assembly GCA_963693085.1 of Alisma plantago-aquatica. Lineage (NCBI taxonomy): Eukaryota > Viridiplantae > Streptophyta > Magnoliopsida > Alismatales > Alismataceae > Alisma > Alisma plantago-aquatica. The sequence goes on along the minus strand of OY856409.1, from coordinate 1,112,945,800 downwards.
AAACCTTAATTGCCTAGTTTGCTTGTTAATGCTAGTGTAGTTCAATTGCTTTAGTTAACTTAGTTAATTGCCTAGTTTTGTTAGCTAAGTGTTAATTTAGGTCTTTGATCTTGATTAGTGGTTAACTTAGACTCTCAATTGCTAGTTGCTTGCTTAGTCTAGTGTAGTTTGTTCTTGCTCTCATTTAGATAGCTTGTTGACTTAGATTGCTAATTTAGTCTTTTGATAACTTAGTTTCATATTGCTTTTCCTACTCGCTCTCTTAGCTTAATCAACAACCAATCGACCTTAAAACCCTAAAAACCTTACTCTCCGCAATAGGAATGTAGCTCACGCCTTCTAACTCTAGCGCCCCCTCTATCTCCATGGTTCGACCCCACATCTTGCCTTTGATCTATACTACAACAGTACCCCGTACGCTTGCGGGCGAATTGTTTTAGTTTTAGTGATAGACTCGATCTGGGACCATACAATTTTTGAAAGCAAAGATCCCATCATCCTGTGCCTCCCAACCTCGTGGATTGCACTCGACCACCCTAGTTGGCCAGTGTTGTAAGCCTCTAGCGGGAGCGCACCAAGCTTTCTGGCGCCGTTGCCGGTGATAGAGGCGCTCGGCCTAGTTAGATAGTGTAGCTTAGCCTTTCCTTTTGCCCTCACCATTGCTATTATTTATTCTTTGTGTTACTCTTGCATATTGGTTCGCTAACTTGGCTCCTTGTTTGTTTGTGACTTGTGCATGTGACAGCTGTGCATGCGTAGCACGCGTTCGACTTGCACTGACTTGGTGGTTTACGACCCCGAGATTGGGAGAAGAAGGCGTCAAGCTCGCCACAACCTACATTGAGAAGCCGAGATGGCTGAGAACAACCCACCACCAGATGTTCCACCTCCACTGCCGCATCGCCCGCTTCACGAGTACTTCACGCCGGGGAACTACAACTCCCCCATCGCCACTCTAGTTGACCAGATGCCAGGTCAATAGTTCTCCATCCCGCCGGAACTCTTGGGGATTCTCCCTACATACTTCGGTATGGAGAACAAGAACCCCTACCACCACATAGACGCGTTCCTTTAAAAATGCTCTACCTTCCGCACGCCAGCCGCCACTGACGACTCAATCAAGAGGACACTCTTTCCCTTCTCTCTCAAAGAGAAGGCCAAGGAGTGGTACGTATCGAGGCCAGAGTTGGTCACTTGGAATGAGGTGAAGAACGAGTTTCTCAAGAAGTTCTTCCCCATCGCCAAGTTATCCTACATGAGAAGGTGCATCACATTGTTTGCCAAGAAAGAGAACGAGCCCTTCCACGAGGCGTGGGAGAGGTTCCAAAAGTTGCTTCGTGACTGCCCTCATCATGAGGTTCCTCTTTGGCAGCTAGTTTAGGCCTTCTACACCGGGCTTGAGGAGAAAAGCCAAAACAACGTAGATTCTTCTTGCGGGGGCACGTTCATGGCAAAGCCGCCCGAGGAATCATGGCCGCTGTTTGAGCATCTTGCCAAGAATTCACGCCACCGAGCTTCCACTAAAGGGGGATATTGTGGCCAGAACTACACCCCTACCCCTTCCTCCGTGGCTCCCGCACGCAATGCCACTGACCCTGACATGATGCAAATGATGGTCGATATGATGCAAATGATGAAGAATCAAGTGGGTGGCTCTTCTAGCCAACCCGCAATGGCTGTGGATACTGTAGATGAGGAAGTCAACGCTTTACATTCCTTTGGTGGCCGCAACAACCAGGGCCCAATGTCCAACTCCTACACTCCCGAGTGGAGGAACCACCCCAACTTCTCCTGGAAACAACAAAATGAGGATGGGCAAGGACAGGGGCAGCAAAAGCCACGCCACAGCTCTAAGTTTGAGGACGAGGTACTAGGAAGGCTAAGGAGCCTAGATGAAGTAAAAAAAAATGTCAATGCACATGGGTAGTCTATAAACTGTCTTGAGAAGAGGTTGGATCAAATTTCTCTCTCTTTGGCTAGAAGGGAAGAAGGTAGACTTCCATCTCAACCACTACCAAATCTGAACAATGATGGGGTTTTTCTAGGGAACACTTCGAGTGCTTATGTTCCACCATATTACCAAGCCCCACCAAACCCCTATGCTCCTCCACCTCCTCAAGCGCCACTCAATTATCAATATGCTCCACCTCCACCTCACACCTACCAACAACCACCTCCACAATACCACCCCCACCACAACAATAACCGCAACCCCAATTCATCCTTCAAAATCCCAACTCTCCTCACCAAAGGCCTCCACTACCCCAACAACCACAACCACCTCCACAAGCTCCCTCTTCTACCACCCATGAGCATGTGAAGGCAGTGACCACATTGAGGAGTGGCAGGACCTTGGAGAGGCCCCATGGTACAGTTGTTCGCAGAGATGACACTAAGGCAGAGCAGGTTGATATTGAGATGCAGATTGATGATACTGTGATAAGAGGCAGTGTTGATACTGTGACGCCGAGCATTGATACTGTGATACCGAGCCGTGATACTATGATTCCAGTGATACCAGCGGATGATACTATTGATTTGGACCGATTGGGGTCCCAACTCTCACCATATCTTGATTCACTTGAGGATCCTTCTATTGCAAAGAAAAAGAAGAAGCATGCAGATGATATTTTGGAGATCTTCAAGCAAGTGAAAATCAATGTACCTCTTATAGATGTAGTCAAGCAAATTCTATCCTATGAAAAGTTCCTTAAAGAATTGTGCACCTTCAAAAGAAAGACAATAGCTAGGGAGGACGCCTAAGAAGATCAAGCTCACTGAGCAAGTGAGATCCATTCTCCAACACACCATTCCCCGAAAAAGAAAAGACCCCGTGCTCCCATCATCTCATGCTACATCGGGGAACATCGCATAGACCAGGCTCTTCTTGACTTGGGGTCTAGCGTAAACTTGATGTCGTATGATCTGTTTGCTGAGCTCCAAATGGGGGAGTTGAGGCCAGCCCATTGCACTCTACAGTTGGCCTACTGATATGTGAAGATGCCTAGAGGGCGTGTGGATGATGTGCTGGTCTGTCTTGATGAGGATACTTCTGCCTTCTTCCCAGCCGATTTTATCATTCTTGATATGGAAAAAGAAGCTGGAAAGGTGCCAATCATCTTGGGGAGACCTTTCTTAGCCACAGCTGATGTCGTGATCCGTGTGAGGACTGGGACCATGTATGTTACATTCATGCACATGAAGATCCGGTTGAACATCTTCAAGTCTTCTACTACAGCTGAAGTGATAGGGGCCACCGAAGAAGATTGTTATTTGGTGGAATGCCTAGATGAGATTGTTGAAGAGTTCCTACCTACATGGATTGAGACTGCCACTCAAGGTAGAGGTCTTGAACCAATTGTTGAGTTCCCTGACGACGATGATGAAGATGATGAAGAGTGTGAGCTAGCCTTAGTGGCTGCAAGTCAGGACCTCCCTTCTATTTCTGCACCTTTGAAGAACTCCCTTGAAGCACCCCCCGTTCTTGAGTTGAAGAAACTTCCTGAAGGATTGAAGTATGCTTTCCTTGGCTCAAATGACACCCTCCCAGTGATCATTTCCTCCATTCTCTCTCCTAAGCAATAAGATGCCTTGATGGAAGTCTTGAGGAAGAACATCCAAGCCATTGGATGGTCTATTACTGACTTGAGAGGGATTGACCCCTCCATTTGTGTGCATCAGATATACTTAGAAGAAGATGCAAGACCGACCCGACAAATGCAAAGAAGGCTAAATCCAAAGTTGAAGGACGCTGTAACTCAAGAGGTTGTTAAGTTGCTTGATGCAGAGATCATCTATCCCATTTCTAACAGTACGTGGGTGAGTACCATCTAAGTTGTGCCCAAGAAGGGTGAGATTACGGTTGCAGAAAATGCCGATGGTGAGCTTATGCTGGTGAGAGAGAAATCGAAGTGGAGAATGTGCATAGATTACCAGAAACTCAACGAAAAGACAAATAAGGATCACTACCCACTCCCATTTCTTGATCAGATTTTAGAGAGATTGGCTGGATAGAGCTTCTACTATTTTCTTGATGGGTACTCGGGATACTTTCAGATTGCTGTGCATCCGACGGATCAGGAGGAGACGAAATTCACTTTTCCAAGTGGTAAATTTGCCTATCGGAGGATTCCATTTGAGTTGTGTAATGCCCCTTCTACTTTCCAGAGATGTGTAACCTCAATCTTTGTCGACATGCTTGATTCGTCACTTGAAGTTTTCATGGATGATTTTTCAGTTTTCGGGAAAACCTTTGATGAGTGCTTGCTACATCTAGCTGCTATACTGGAAAGATGTGTGAAAGTTCACTTAGTTTTATCTTGGGAAAAGAGCCATTTCATGGTACATGAGGGTATAGTTCTGGGACACCGAGTTTCCAAAGTTGGGATTGAAGTTGACAAGGCCAAGGTGGGACTTATCTCTACACTCGACATTCCTTCGACCGTAAGACATGTTCGATCTTTCTTGGGACATGCAAGTTTCTACCGGCGCTTTATCAAGGACTTTAGCAAAATCTCAAGACCACTCTATCGATTACTTGAGAAAGATGTAGAATTTCAGTTTGATGACAAATGTGTTGAATCCTTCAATCATTTAAAAGAAAGGCTTATCTCTGCTCCTATCATGCAGCCCCCGAATTTCTCTCTGCCATTTGATATCATGACGGATGCATCCGATATGGTGGTGGGGGCTGTGCTGGGTCAACGCATTAGCCGAGTTCCTCATGCTATCTATTATGCAAGCAAAACATTAGACGATGCTCAAAGAAACTATACAACTACCGAGAAGGAGTTGCTTGCAGTGATCTTCGCTCTTGACAAGTTCCGGCCGTATCTCTTGCAAAACAAAGTGACAATCTACACGGACCATGCTGCGTTGAAGTATCTCATGTCCAAGAAAGACTCAAAGCCAAGGTTGATCCGATGGATTTTGTTGTTCCAAGAATTTGACATAGAAATTGTGGATAAGAAAGGAATAGAAAATGGTGTTACAGATCATCTCTCCCGCCTTGATGGACCTTTTGATATGACAAGTCCAATCAAAGAGACAATGCCACATGAACAACTCCTCTTAGTCTCATCTGTCCAAAAGCCATGGTACAAGCACATAGCGAATTTCCTAGCCAGTGGGAGGATACCGAGCATGTGGACAAGAGAGGAAAGCAAGAGATTGTTTGCTATGGTAAAAAATTACATTTGGGATGACCCTCACCTCTTTAAGTATTGCCCGTACCAACTCATTAGGAGATGCATTTCGGAGATGGAGCAGCAAGAAGTCTTATCTATGTGCCATTCCGAGTGTGTGGAGGCCATTTCGGAGGGAAACACACGGCCGCCAAAGTTCTTCAATGTGGATTCTACTGGCCGACATTGTTCAAAGATGCTCATGACTTTTGCAAGAGTTTCTTCAAGTGCCAAAAAGTGGGCACCATTTCAAAGAGGAACATGATGCCTCTATCACCTATTCTTGTGGTAGAAGTGTTTGATGTTTGGGGGATTGACTTTATGGGTCCTTTCCCTTCTTCTTTCGGGTATGTCTACATCTTGGTCGCCGTAGACTATGTATCAAAATGGATTGAGGCTGTGGAAACAAGGACAAATGATCACAAGGTGGTGTGTGATTTCGTGAAATCCAACATCTTTAGCCGTTTTGGTGTTCCAAGGGCTATGATTAGTGATGGCGGGAGTCATTTCATCCACCGCACCTTTGAAGGGCTGCTAAAGAGACATGGAGTGAACCATCGTGTAGCTACTCCTTACCACCCTCAAACGAGTGGTCAAGTTGAGTAGGCAAATCGGGAGATAAAGCTCATCTTGGAGAAGACGATGTGACCGGACCGCAAGGATTGATCACTTCGCCTCAATGAAGTTTTATGGGCATATAGGACTGCATACAAAGCCCCGATTGGCACTACACCGTTCAAGCTTGTCTATGGTAAGAGTTTCCATTTGCCAGTTGAGATACATCACAAGGCACTTTGGGCCTTGAAGAAGATGGACTTCGATGAAGAGAAAGTCGGAATGAAAAGAAAGTTTCAATTGCATGACCTAGAAGAAATGTGGCATGAAGCATATGAAATGTCAAAGAGCTACAAGGAAAGAACCAAGTTCCTACATGACAAGCTCATAAAAAAGGAAGAGTTTGAGCCTGGAAAATGGGTATGGCTGTACAATTCAAGAATTAAGTTATTTCCCAAAAAGCTTCGGTCTAGATGGGAAGGTCCTTACCTTGTCAAGAAGGTGTACCCATCCGGGGCAGTGGTTATTTGTGCAAAAGAAGGAGCTAAGGAATTTGCCGTCAACGGGCAAAGGCTGAAATATGTTGTTGAAGTCGGCCCGGACAAGGCCAATCTAGACTTTGATATTGTTATGCTTACAGAAGAAGAATCCGAGGAAGAAGAATGCTTGGACGAGGATGAGAAAGGGATTTACTACAAGGATCTTTTGAAGATTCTGAAAAAGTGAAAAAGTCCAACAATCAATAAGCCTGGCTGAAGGCATTAAATTTAGCGCTAGTGGGAGGCAACCCACGTGGTTTGAGATTCTCAAACCTTCTCCTTTTCTATACTTTAGTTTTCATTTACACCGATACACACACACACTCACTTGTGCTTTACAGTTTTTGTTTGAGTTTTGATGATGGCAGGTGATAGACATTAGAGAGAGAAGATCTAGAAGTTAATCGTGGTCATTCAGTAATATTTGTGGCAAAAGAACAAATAAAATCGAAAATTCAAGTTTTAAAGTTTGAAAGCTAAAAGAACAACAACACCACGGCTGTGGAGCTCGACCACGACCATGGTTCAGTATTGCACAAAGTTGGCCAAAGTTACAGGTTGTTTTGAAGAACAGCCACAACCGTGGTGAGCTGCCATGACCGTGGTGAAGGAGACTGCCCATGACCGTGGTCCTCACCACGGCCGTGTTGAAGAAGGTGGGCCATGACTGTGGCGGGCCGCCACGACTGTGGTGAGGTCAAACCAGGGAGTTCTTCATCGACAACATGACCGTGGCACCCTCCACGACCGTGCTACCCAACCCTGGCCACGACCGTGGCCACCTGCCACGACCGTGGCTGAACCTGGTTAAAAAAATACTTTTAAACGTCCAAACTCGACCCCCTCCTCATTCTATCGTCTTCCACCTCCAGAAAATGACCGTGGTGCCGACAACCACCACCGTGCTCCCCCATTCACCACTTCCAACCCCCAAAACCACCTCTGTTTGATCCCCAATCCATTACAAATCGATCCCCAGCCATTCCTCTACCATTTCCACCGTCCAATCTCTCCCAATCGCCTCTCCATCTCCATTCCGCCCAGCAACTCCCCTACACAAAACCTTCACAAAAACCCTTCCATTCTCGCCCAAATCCACCACTAATTATATACCCAACATCCATACATCACTATCCTTCCATTCCACCCATAAAACCACATCCACACCATCTTCACCTCCATATCCACCATGAAAAAGATTGGGAAGGCTATTAAAAAGGGGACGAACATCCTCACCGGAGGGAAACATCGTTCTAAAAATGCCTCCTCCGATGTATCCATTCCATCCCACACCCCCTCACCTACCACCTCCGCCCACCATTCCCTCTGCCGGTCGCAATCGGTGAGCGGATCACACTCCCGCTCATCCGACAGCCACCACATCACGGACGCTACCTATGAGGGGGAGGACGAAAAAGATGAGGAGTCCATGGGGGCCGACTTGGACAATCTCACAGATGAAATCGAGCCGGCGGCCGCAAGAAGAACTCAAAAATCTAAAGAGGCACCGTCATCATCTAGGCTGCCTCCAAAGCCCACACCACCCCGCCACTCGACATCTAGCATGGCGGCGAGACGTGATGTGCAGCCGCAACCCTCGCGACAACTGCAATAAGAAGAGGAACAATCATCACGTTGGTATAACCTTGATACCAGTTCAGGGTCACAATCCTATAGAATGGAGGAGGAATAAGATAACAACGAGGAAGAGGTGGAGCTTGTGCCGGAAGGAGAAGATGTTGTGGCACATTTGGAGGCTGACAGAGAAAGAACCCTGGGCAAAGCACCGGTGGGGGTGTCCTATGGTAGAGGACACATGCAAAGAAAAGTCGAGCTCATTTACCCCGAGTGCATTACAAGGCGAGTCGTCGCCTCCAGGTACGGTTGTGAGAAGACAATTGAAGATCTTAGAATCAAAGAGATAGTGGAAATGGGCTTGAAGAGGATTGGGTTGTGGAATATTCTTTTCACACCCCAACCTACATATCCCACTTTGACCCAAGAATTCTTTGCCACTCTGGAGAAGACAAAAGTGAGGGACTGTGATGCACTCATATTTGCCATGATGGGCAACATGCACACCCTCACTTCCACTGAGCTGAATGCTATCTTTGCCTCTAGTCCTGAAGAAGCTGTGAAATTGGATGACGGCTTGTTAGAGAGAGATGACACTCTGGACTATGCTTATTACTGGAAGAGCTTCACAGGCAAAGAGGACTACTACGCGGGTAGATCAAAAACTGCTACTATATGTGTGGGCTCTGATCTCCAAAGTCCGAGATGAACACATGAACTTCGAAGTAAACATAGCGGAAGCGATTTGTTTAGCAACGGAATACCAAAAATTGGCGGAAAATAAAACTTTTTGAGATAAGACATTGAAACCATAAAAACTCCTTTCATAGATTCAAGATAAACTGTTTACATCTCTGTTAATTACTTCTTGAGTAATTATACACAACATGCTACAAAATCTCAAGAGACGAATCAAAACTCAGACCATGACTCCAAGGACCTGAGAGTACAGAGGACGCATAGGACTGACTATCTATCTATATAACTCAGCAGTCTGAATCTCCACCTGAGATTTACTGCTGCTCCGGGTGCTGCTGCTGCTGATACTGGTCACCTGGAGATTGGTCCTTTCGTCCTTGGCGACCACCTAAAAAGTTGAAATCTACGGGGTGATACAATTTTAAATAATTGTCCCAGCGGGAGTTATAACCCTTCTCCAGAAACATGATTATTACAGAATAAGAGAATAACAGTACACAAAGAAGTCATATATATTTTAGGAGTAGTTAGAACAATGTTTCACAGATTGTAATCTATTCCTCCTACTAGAAGTAAAGCATCTCTAAGATAAACCCACATATCACTTTTCTTTTAGAAATAAAAGGACATGTATAACATCTATTTATTATAAATCCATCATCACCACACTGGCTCTCTTCAGGCTTATATCATATATCCATCACCTGGCATTATAATAAGGGATATCATGGCCTGTAGCCATACCCTTTCCTACAAGGTGTTAGGATTCCAAATCCACAACATAACTGTATGATTAGTACACATGAAATCATACTTAACCATACTCAAGTGACACAAGGGTTATTTACATTCATCACCCATAAGTATGCAGTTAAGCCTTTCATAGGATTATCTTGTAATAGAACTTCACGTAGTAACACTCTATATCAGGATCACATTTCATAATTTAACATAGGGATATCAATCCCTAAACATCTTATCACTAAGAATCCGGAAAGTGAGAGTCCAAACCCCTGGACTAATTATAACATTTATTACCAACAACATATTATTTTATCTGGTCATCTAAATAATATGACCTTTGATGAACATCAGCGCATATTACTCATGACTCATTCAACCTATCAAACTCATAAGTTATCACTTATCAGATAACATACATGTTCTTGAATATTAAACATTAGCATAGCAACTAAGAAAGAAGGATACTAAATGTAACAAGTCTAACTTACATCAATTATCATTTCTCAATTCTCTCATCACAAGTCATCTGTTAAGCATGACCTTGATGGTACTCATGGCTCTCACAGCCCATCAATCTCATAAGATGCCACTAACAAAGTACCAGGATATATCACTATTCATAAAGCTAACAACATGCTTTCAATGAATATAGCATCATCATCTATACCTGGATATGATCATCCTCATAAAGGAACCTACATGGTCAATTCAACTGATAACAATAAATAACTCATTTAAAGAAGTTGTATCTCCCTACTCTTACAAGAGATAGGTTTCCCTGGTTTTCATCAAATAGTGTTTTAAGGCACACATTACATGTCCTCACCCTAGAATTAGGGTTTACTATTCACATTACATGTAATCACCCTTGAATTAGGGTTTACTATTCACATTACATGTCATCACCATTGAATTAGGGTTTACTATTCACATTACATGTCATCACCCTTGAAGTTAGGGTTTACTATTCACATTTCATGTCATCACCCTTGAATTAGGGTTTACTATTCACATTACATGTCATCACCCTTGAATTAGGGTTTACTATTCACATTACATGTCATCACCCTTAAAGTTAGGGTTTACTATTCACATTACATGAATTGAACTCATATCATCATCATGTATGAGAAAACATCACCTTTGGTGCTCTCAGGTTAGGTTAAGATTCATCAATTATCATAGTTAGGGTTTCCATGATTTCACATAGTGGATCATACCCTATTCATGCACATTCATGTATATTGAAGGCATTTTACTTGAGTTTCCACCATAATCGGTACCTTCTCTCTCCTCTAACTAGTAGATGGTGATTACACCACTCTAGATTAGGTTGGGTTAAGTCCTCATTCACTAACAAAAGTCAACACATCACCATCATGTGATTAGGGTTTGATTAAAACAAAGTATCACTCAATTGAACCCATTTAAGTTGAAACGAGTGTGAACCCATTTGAATTGAAATGAGTGTGAACCCATTTGAGTTGAAACGGGTGTGGACTCATTTGAGTTGAAACGGGTGTGAACCCATTTGGATTGAAACGGGTGTGGACTCGTTTGAGTTGAAACAGGTGTGAACCCATTTGGATTGAAACGGGTGTGGACTCGTTTGAGCCTAAACGAGTGTCAACCCATTTGAGCCTAAACGAGTGTCAACCCATTTGAGCCTAAACGAGTGTGGTCATGAAAGGTGACATAAAGGTTATGATAGAATAGGATATCCTTTGTTGAAGCCTTCAATTGGCCCAAGCCATGTTAACCACTTACAAATTGAGTCAATTAAGATGAGCCTCAAACAATTGGACACCAATTTGACCTTCAATTGGAAGCCAATTAGAGTTAAGTCTAACTCAATTAAGGTTTCCAATCGGCTAATCATCAATTTTCAACAATGTGAATCAAATCAAGGTTGAACCTATCAATTGAACTCCAATTGGGCCCAAAATTGGCCCAAACGGTCTTGCAATCGTTTGGATGACCTCCAAACGATCTTGAGACCGTTTGCCCAAAGTTTGACCAAAAACCAAGTCGGTTGGATTAGGGTTGAACTTGAATTAGGTCTAAAATCAGCATTTTTATCGATTCAACAACTTATTACAATTGGACCCTCAACACATCAAATTACCTCAACTTTAGACCTTCAAACGGTCTTGAGTTATTCCCAAACGGTCTTGAGACCGTTTGGAGGAACCCCCAAACGATCTTGAGACCGTTTGGGTCCTTCAACCCAAAACTCAACAAAATCTATATATGAAAACATCAATTTCAGCCCGGTTAGGGTTAGGATGTTGACTGCCTTCAACTCTCAATTGGTTAAGAATTTAACTTTGATTCTTTGCAGGAATGAAATTCAACATATTATGAACAGGAATCTCAAACGGTCAATGCTTGGTCAACTCACTCAAACGGGTTGAACCCGTTTGCCCTAAAAGTTCAAGTTAATCAGTTTGAAAAAATCAGCACTTAATTCAATTCGATTGCCTAATTGATTGGCATTCAACCTACGATTCCTTTGGAGTTAACCCCTCAAATTTGGTGGGTCATTAGCCTACATGATTATGAACAGGAATCCCAAACGGTCAATGCTTGGTCAACGCCCTCAAATGGGTTGAACCCGTTTGCTCCAACCGACCATGTGAACCCATTTGCCCTTCAAACGGTCTGGTCAGAGGGGGGGGGAAACAGGACCGTTTGATAAAGTAACTTTGGTAATCATGCCCACCTTCTTCAACCTCTATCAAGGTCGGTTATTCCACCATTTTACTTGCAAAGTGCAAGGAAGAAGGGAGGTAGAAGAAGAACTAAGTACTAGAATTGCAAGAACAAAACATGCATATAAAGTGTAGAGTTTAGAATTATAAAACCCGCCTTAAACGATGTTCTTGGAGCTCCAAGCTTCTAAGCTTCAAGCCTTTAATGGCGTCTTGAACTCCACAACTTGGTCAAGTGTGATTCCTCCAAAGAAAGGTAGAAATGGATGGCTAGAACAAGAAAACTAAGTGAGTTATCCACAAAACCAAGCTTGCATGATGAATTCACCCAAGAATCCGAGCTTGAAGATGGTTCTTCTCACCTTAGAACTACTTGGTCGCCTCCCTGAGCTCCATAGCTTGCCTTAGACGTTTTGAGAAAGAAGAGAAGTGAAGAGAAATGAAGGATCGTTCACTTGGTTTACAAGGAAAAAGGGCTTATATACTTTAGGCCATTTTACACCATAAGGACCTCTAAAGCATGGGATTTTCATCTAAATCCCTCCTTGCTTCTTAGGCACGTCCAAGCCATCTAAACTTAAACCAACTTCATAAAATCTAAATATTTAAGGGTAGAAAAGATCAACTTTCAACTAGGGTACACATATGAAGGTCTTCATACACATACATGGTGAATTTTATGCACAAAGATTACTTTTCTTATCTGATTATTTATTGGTGCATCTCTTTCATCATTTCTACTCTAAATGATGCCAAGAGTCATATAAGATGCTCTAGAAGGTGTACTTTACAAGTTTCACCCATAATTTGGGTAAATTGCAATTTACTCCAAATTAGGGTTTTTAAGCACCAGGATCATTCCACAAGCTGCATCTAAATGCCCAAGCTTGAAAAATCCATCATGCCTCATCAGATTCACTCTTATGATGTTTCATCATCAAGGGTACATCTTAACCTGTGAACTCTGCAAGTTAAACCTCTTAACTGGATAATTGCACATAGGTCCCTGCATTGCAAAACAATACTACAACATTGTTCCTAGGGGACAGGAATGGAAACATATGTTCCTTAGGAGCTTTTATTACCTGCTAAAAGATAATTACAAGTGTTTAATTACATATTTAGGAAAAACTTCTAGGGTTAGGTTATAACTCAGGTCAGGGATGTTACAAATTATAAACCCCTAACAAGGATTTCATCCTCGAAATCCCAGGGAAAGGAAAAACAGATTGATCATCATGATGATATTATGGGTTTGTAATTTGTACAAAGTCCCTTTTGTTAGTTACTTCTTATCACTGTTTATGCTTGTATAAAGCATAAACCCCTAACATAAGGTGTCCATACTTTTTGAAAGGAAAATCATAAAAGAACATTCTTCCAATATTACTCAAGAATGCTTACCATCAGAGGAACATACATACCTTAACACAAATGTTTTACTTAGTATATTGTCTCAAAGGCTTCACTGAAGGAGTTCATTGAGTATGCTTACTAAGTAGTTACTGAGGAAATTCACCAAGTATATTCACTAAGTTTGTTCACTAAGTATTCACTGAGGAAATTCACTGAGTATATTCACTAAGCATTCACTGAGTATGTTCACTGAGCATATTCACTAAGTATTCACTGAGTATATTCACTGAGCATATTCACTAAGTATTCACTGAGTATATTCACTAAGCATATTCACTAAGTATTCACTGAGTATATTCACTAAGTATTCACTGAGTATATTCACTAAGTATTCACTGAGTATATTCACTGAGCATATTCACTAAGTATTCACTGAGTATATTCACTAAGCATATTCACTAAGTATTCACTGAGTATATTCACTAAGCATATTCACTAAGTATTCACTGAGTATATTCACTAAGTATTCACTGAGTATATTCACTAAGTATTCACTGAGTATATTCACTGAGCATATTCACTAAGTATTCACTGAGTATATTCACTAAGTATTCACTGAGCTTTTCTTATTTAATTTTTCCTTATACTCTCTAGATTGTTATAGAATAATTACCTAATTAGAGTAATCAAAAGATAACAATCTAGGAGTTTCATACTTGCCTTATCTACAATAACTATATACCTGGCCAGGGTATATAAGTATTGAGATTAGGTAGTATGTATTTTACTTATCAACATATTCCTCGTTCTTCATATCATTATACACACAGAATTTACCATACTAGATTATTCTTCAGGTATCACATCTATATTTCATCCTTTTCATACACAGTTAAGGGAGATTATAAATTGTTTTAAAGAATACTGAGTAAGATACAAGTTCTTACCTCCCTTGTGTTCTTCCAGGACCTAGTCAAGGAATTCAGAAGCAGCAAAATTACATATTTTTAACACATGGAATCCTGATATGTAATATTAAAACAAAACTTATTTCATCTGACCTGTATGGGACGTTTGTCCACGTCCTCTATTATTATAGAGCCTCCCTTGTGAGCCTTGCAGACTCTGTCCTTGGGGCTGAGTCATTATTGTATTCCTGTCTGGACAATCCCTTGCCAGGTGTCCCAGCTGTCTACATAGGTAACAGATCCTGGGTGCAAAATGTCTATACGATCCAGTTACCGATGCTGATGCTATGTCGGAGGGTCCTCTTGGAATACTACTATGATCCCTACTTCCACTTGACACCCATTGTGTCTGGGTAGGAAATCCTGACAAAGCTGATGGTGTAGAAAATCTTGGTTTCTTAAAACTTTCAGGCCCTTGTTCTTGAGGCTGGGTGTACATCTTCTTACTACTTGTATGTTGTTTCATGGTTTCTGACCTCTCTATCCTTCTTACTGACTCCACAAAGGTGGCAAACCTTTCTCTATTCTCTAGAGTAGACACAGGAGTGGCTAGTTCAGATTTCAAACCCTTTTCAAAATGTCGAATTCCTTCTTCATCGATAACTGCCATTTGTGGAAAAACCCGTAGTAACTCCATGCACTTAGCTTTCATACTCGCTAACGTTAATGTGTCCTTGTGTGATCTTCTCAAATTGAGAGATCTTCTCATCTAGATACATCTTAGGGAAGTATCTATTGACGAATTCTCGTCGGAAAACCTCCCATCCTATTTCTTCGCCTGGTTTCTTATCCTCCTCTATCATCCACCAATTACCAGCACTCCCTTTTAGGAGGTATACCACATGTTTTACCTTTTCAGCTTCAGGAATATCAAGGATCCTGAAAGCCTTTTCCAGCTCTGTCAACCATAGATCAGCATCTGCTGGGTCAGATATACCAGCATAGTCTATGGCTCCCACCCGACGAAGTCTCTCGAAAGTCTTGCCAGCTCCATAACCTTCCTGATGGGCTGGTACCCTAGGTGCAGATGGTGGCACCGTATCTTCTATGTGTGTTATGTCTGTCAGAAACTTATCAAATAAGGCATGGACAGCTGGGTTTTCTATTTCAGCTGGGTCAAACTGGGGTGGCTCCCTGGGTTACTCAGGTAAGGGTTGCTCCATTTTTGGGTGCCTTGCACCTCCCTGTGGTGCATCATCGCTACTTTCCACCACGTACTCTTCATGTGGCTCAGACATCCATATATATCTTCTCCTCCTGAGGAGCAGAAGGTTCTATTAGATAAGGAAGGAACACTAAGGATAGACTCGACATCCTAAGTCCTATGTCTCTGTAGACTCAGCGAACCTAGAGCTCTGATACCACTAATTGTGGGCTCTGATCTCCAAAGTCCGAGATGAACACATGAACTTCGAAGTAAACATAGCGGAAGCGATTCGTTTAGCAGTGGAATACCAAAAATCGGCGGAAAATAAAACTTTTTGAGATAAGACATTGAAACCATAAAAACCCCTTTCATAGATTCAAGATAAATTGTTTACATCTCTGTTAATTACTTCTTGAGTAATTATACACAGCATGCTACAAAATCTCAAGAGACGAATCAAAACTCAGACCATGACTCCAAGGACCTGAGAGTACAGAGGACACATAGGACTGACTATCTATCTATATAACTCAGCAGTCTGAAACTCCACCTGAGATTTACTGCTGCTCCGGGTGCTGCTGCTGCTGATACTGGTCACCTGGAGATTGGTCCTTTCGTCCTTGGTGACCACCTAAAAAGTTGAAATCTACGGGGTGATACAATTTTAAATAATTGTCCTAGCGGGAGTTATAACCCTTCGCCAGAAACATGATTATTACAGAATAAGAGAATAACAGTACACAAAGAAGTCATATATATTTTAGGAGTAGTTAGAACAATGTTTCACAGATTGTAATCTATTCCTCCTACTAGAAGTAAAGCATCTCTAAGATAAACCCACATATCACTTTTTTTTTAGAAATAAAAGGACATGTATAACATCTATTTATTATAAATCCATCATCACCACACTGGCTCTCTTCAGGATTATATCATATATCCATCACCTGGCATTATAATAAGGGATATCATGGCCTGTAGCCATACCCTTTCCTACAAGGTGTTAGGATTCCAAATCCACAACATAACTGTATGATTAGTACACATGAAATCATACTTAACCATACTCAAGTGACACAAGGGTTATTTACATTCATCACCCATAAGTCTGCAGTTAAGCCTTTCATAGGATTATCTTGTAATAGAACTTCACGTAGTAACACTCTATATCAGGATCACATTTCATAATTTAACATAGGGATATCAATCCCTAAAAATCTTATCAGTAAGAATCCGGAAAGTGAGAGTCCAAACCCCTGGACTAATTATAACATTTATTACCAACAACATATTATTTTATCTGGTCATCTAAATAATATGACCTTTGATGAACATCAACACATATTACTCATGACTCATTCAACCTATCAAACTTATAAGTTATCACTTATCAGATAACATACATGTTCCTGAATATTAAACATTAGCATAGCAACTAAGAAAGAAGGATACTAAATGTAACAAGTCTAACTTACATCAATTATCATTTCTCAATTCTCTCATCACAAGTCATCTGTTAAGCATGACCTTGATGGTACTCATGGCTCTCACAGCCCATCAATCTCATAAGATGCCACTAACAAGGCACCAGGATATATCACTATTCATAAAGCTAACAACATGCTTTCAATGAATATAGCATCATCATCCATACCTGGATATGATCATCCTCATATAGGAACCTACATGGTCAATTCAACTGAGAACAATAAATAACTCATTTAAAGAAGTTGTATCTCCCTACTCTTACAAGAGCTAGGTTTCCCTGGTTTTCATCAAATAGTGTTTTAAGGCACACATTACATGTCCTCACCCTAGAATCAGGGTTTACTATTCACATTACATGTCATCACCCTTGAATTAGGGTTTACTATTCACATTACATGTCATCACCCTTGAATTAGGGTTTACTATTCACATTACATGTCATCACCCTTGAAGTTAGGGTTTACTATTCACATTACATGTCATCACCCTTGAATTAGGGTTTACTATTCACATTACATGTCATCACCCTTGAATTAGGGTTTACTATTCACATTACATGTCATCACCCTTAAAGTTAGGGTTTACTATTCACATTACATGAATTGAACTCATATCATCATCATGTATGAGAAAACATCACCTTTGGTGCTCTCAGGTTAGGTTAAGATTCATCAATTATCATAGTTAGGGTTTCCATGATTTCACATAGTGGATCATACCCTATTCATGCACATTCATGTATATTGAATGTATTTTACTTGAGTTTCCACCATAATTGGTACCTTCTCTCTCCTCTGACTAGTAGATGGTGATTACACCACTCTAGATTAGGTTGGGTTAAGTCCTCATTGACTAACACAAGTCAACACATCACCATCATGTGATTAGGGTTTGATTAAAACAAGGTATCACTCAATTGAACCCATTTAAGTTGAAACGAGTGTGAACCCATTTGAATTGAAACGAGTGTGAACCCATTTGAGTTGAAACGGGTGTGGACTCATTTGAGTTGAAACGAGTGTGAACCCATTTGGATTGAAACGGGTGTGGACTCGTTTGAGTTGAAACGGGTGTGAACCCATTTGGATTGAAACGGGTGTGGACTCATTTGAGCCTAAACGAGTGTCAACCCATTTGAGCCTAAACGAGTGTCAACCCATTTGAGCCTAAACGAGTGTGGTCATGAAAGGTGACATAAAGGTTATGATAGAATAGGATATCCTTTGTTGAAGCCTTCAATTGGCCCAAGCCATGTTAACCACTTACAAATTGAGTCAATTAAGATGATCCTCAAACAATTGGACACCAATTTGACCTTCAATTGGAAGCCAATTAGAGTTAAGTCTAACTCAATTAAGGTTTCCAATCGGCTAATCATCAATTTTCAACAATGTGAATCAAATCAAGGTTGAACCTATCAATTGAACTCCAATTGGGCCCAAACTTGGCCCAAACGGTCTTGAGATCGTTTCGATGACCTCCAAATGATCTTGAGACCGTTTGCCCAAAGTTTGACCAAAAACCAAGTCGGTTGGATTAGGGTTGAACTTGAATTAGGTCTAAAATCAGCATTTTTATCGATTCAACAACTTATTACAATTGGACCCTCAACCCATCAAATTACCTCAACTTTAGACCTTCAAACGGTCCTTGAGACCGTTTGGAGGAACCCCCAAATGATCTTGAGACCGTTTGGGTCCTTCAACCCAAAACACAACAAAATCTATATATGAAAACAACAATTTCAGCCCGATTTGGGTTAGGATGTTGAAGTGCCTTCAACTCTCAATTGGTTAAGAATTTAACTTTGATTCTTTGCAGGAATGAAATTCAACATATTATGAACAGGAATATCAAATGGTCAACACTTGGTCAACTCACTCAAACGGGTTGAACCCGTTTTCCCAAAAAGTTCAAGTTAATCAGTTTGGAAAAATCAACACTTAATTCAATTCGATTGCCTAATTGATTGGCCTTAAACCTACGATTCCTTTGGAGTTAACCCCTCAAATTTGGTGGGTCATTAGCCTACATGATTATGAACAGGAATCCCAAATGGTCAATGCTTGGCCAACGCCCTCAAATGGGTTGAACCCATTTTCTCCAACCGACCATGTGAACCCGTTTGCCCTTCAAACGGTCTGGTCAGAGGGTTGGGGGAAACAAGACCGTTTGATAAAGTAACTTTGGTAATCACGCCCACCTTCTTCAACCTCTGTCAAGGTCAGTTATTCCACCGTTTTACTTGCAAAGTGCAAGGAAGAAGGGAGGTAGAAGAAGAACTAAGTACTAGAATTGCAAGAACAAAACATGCATATAAAGTGTAGAGTTTAGAATTATAAAACCCGCCTTAAACGATGTTCTTGGAGATCCAAGCTTCCAGGCTTCAAGACTCTAATGGCATCTTGAACTCCACAACTTGGTCAAGTGTGATTCCTCCAAAGAAAGGTAGAAATGGATGGCTAGAACAAGAAAACTAAGTGAGTTATCCACAAAACCAAGCTTGCATGATGAATTCACCCAAGAATCTGAGCTTGAAGATGGTTCTTCTCACCTTAGAACTACTTGGTCGCCTCCCTGAGCTCCATAGCTTGCCTTAGACGTTTTGAGAAAGAAGAGAAGTGAAGAGAAATGAAGGATCGTTCACTTGGTTTACAAGGAAAAAGGGCTTATATACTTTAGGCCATTTTACACCATAAGGACCTCTAAAGCATGGGATTTTCATCTAAATCCCTCCTTGCTTCTTAGGCACGTCCAAGCCATCTAAAATTAAACCAAGTTCATCAAAGATCAAGATTTAAGGGTAGAAAAGATCAACTTTCAACTAGGGTACACATATGAAGGTCTTCATACACATACATGGTGAATTTTATGCACAAAGATTACTTTTCTTATCTGATTATTTATTGGTGCATCTCTTTCACCATTTCTACTCTAAATGATGCCAAGAGTCATATAAGATTCTCTATAAGGTGTACTTTACAAGTTTCACCCATAATTTGGGTAAATTGCACTTTACTCCAAATTAGGGTTTTTAAGCACCAGGATCATTCCACAAGCTGCATCTAAATGCCCAAGCTTGAAAAATCCATCATGCCTCATCAGATTCACTCTTATGATGTTTCATCATCAAGGGTACATCTTAAACTGTGAACTCTGCAAGTTAAACCTCTTAACTGGATAATTGCACATAGGTCTCTGCATTGCAAAACAATACTACAACATTGTTCCTAGGGGACAGGAATGGAAACATATGTTCCTTAGGAGCTTTTATTACCTGCTAAAAGATAATTACAAGTGTTTAATTACATATTTAGGAAAAACTTCTAGGGTTAGGTTATAACTCAGGTCAGGGATGTTACAATATGTAACCCGCTAATGCGCTACGTGCAGAAGGTCTTGGATAACACGATTGTGGGTAGATACGACAACCAAGGCAGCATTTCCCAAAAGGATATGATTGTCTTGATCGGTATGCACTATAAGAGGTACATTGACCTTGGAGTTCTTTTGATCGATCATATGAAGTCCATACCCTATAAGAGCACAAAGCCATTTATCATGAGGGGATTTGTGACTTGGATTGCACTAGCGTTGGGATATGATCTCTCGGGGGCACAAGACGCAATTGAGGCAGAACGTGTTGACCTCAACTATCTGACGCGCTCGCACACCATAAAAATGAAGGATAAAAGAATGATTTACTTAACTACAAGTGTGCAAGATTTTGAGCTAGAGCTACCATATCACGCAGAACCCCTAGTATCTGTGTTGGGACCTGGCAACAGGTTAAGGGAAAAATTAATGGCATGGCAGCTAGACCACTCGAGAGAGACATATACTAGGGGAGCCGCTTCCATACAGGAAGACGTTGCCGAATCAAATGTACAAGGGCAGGAGCAAGAACATGCACAACAAAGGCAACCCCAAAGAACAAGAAGGAGGGATGAGGAGACATCCCAGCTGCAACCACCCTCAGGGAATGCCTATGACATGGCCGCAATCCAGGCACACCTTGAGAACATTCAGAAGATCCAAAGTGACATGCAGCTTGCCCAGCAGCAAATGTGGTATGATCAGCAGTAGATGCACTATCAGATCAACCACTCGTATCAATATCACCACGCCCAAGCAGAAAGAAACCCCGAATGGGGCGCAGATTTTTGGGGTGGTATAGCTGGGTATCCACAGACTTACCCTCCACCCAAGATGACTACTGGGGGCACTATTACCAGCATCCTCCGTCAAGCTCATCTCCAGACTCAGCTCCTCCTCCATATCCTCCGAACATTCCAGACCAGCCACCACAACCATGACACTTCCCCTATCTCCCCTAAGCTATAGTTTCATGCTGAAGACAACATGATTCTAAAGTTTGGGGTGGTTAGGGCGGTATGCATCATCCTATATCTCTATTTTTGTCATTTTGATATCACCTCTTCCATCTAGTTTAGTTTTACTATTTTTTTGTTCTTTTCATTGCATATTTTCATGACATGTAGTTGATTTCTGCATTTTTGAGTAATTTTTCAAAAATTGTGCATGTTTTAGCTAGGATTTACTTGCTTTTTACCTAAAATTGTGTTTGAATGCGATTTAGTGCAATTTGGCACCTTTTTGGCCAATTTTGCCCAGATTTGATGTTTCTTGTCCAAAAAGTGTGTTTTGACTCAATCTTTACCATATTGAATGAAATTGCTTATCTTTGACAAATACAAGATGATATGCTATGATGAAGTGCTATGTGGTATCAACGAGTGACTTCTTACATGCTCGTCACCTCCCTTGGGAATGTGTTGGTTTGATTGAATTACGATCCGAGCAAGCATAGAACGTTTAATGTTTGTGGAGTTACTTGATTGATATATGGATTTCATTTGGTTCATTCATGTGATGTGATATCTATGGTGAAGTGTCAGACTAGTTTTCATACAGGAGACCTTATGTAGAAAATTATGCCAAGTGACCCCTCTTTGACCCGACCACTCTTTCATCATCTTCATACCTCTCCGCCTCATAAAAAGATGCCAAAGTGCACATATTAGCCGTGGCCACCTCCAAAAGTTTGGGGTGGCCACATCTCTATCTCCCCGCTTCACTCTATCCACCATATGCCCTACATACACCAAGGGCAAAGAAAAAAGAAAAGAGAAGCAAAAATAAAATAAAAGGATGCTCCTGTTTAAGAGCATTCAAATAAAGAAAAGAAGAGTGTGTAATAGCACTCCAAATCTTACCGCAACCCTTTCTTCATTCTTTCACACCCATTGAGCTAGGAAACATTAAACCTAGCTCACTTTATCCCTTTTCCGCATCCATGTGTGTCATTTGGCATAACTTGAAGCATAAGGTTGAACACATGAAGGTGAAATAACACTCCTAGTCATCGGCGATTAACATCATCATGAAATGGTCTACCCAGAACCTTATGGATGAGATATTGATAACTTGTGCAATCCATGCATTATATGCGAATTTCATGTGCTTTGTGCTCTATTCATGGTTGGATTGTGAATGTAGAAGAGGAGGGAAGTGATTTTCATGTACCTAGTCACCTTTGATCCCATTTAGCATTTGTCGCCCATCATATTGCAGTTGTCATATCTTTTGATTGTGGAAAATGGAAAAGAGATTGAGTTGGAGCATACTTGAGGACAAGTATGTTTCAAGTTTGGGGTGGTGATCCAACCCTATTCTAGGGATGTATCTTGTGTCATTTTGTACCTTTATCACATTCAAATGCATTAGAATTACATGTTATTCTCCCCAATATGATTATCCTTGCAAATATGCTTATGGATGTTCTTTGCACTGTTTTTTAGGTACTTGGACCATGCTTAGATGGAAGAGAGAGAGAGAAAGGGAGTTCTAGGGTTCCCCCACTCAAGGAGGGACCCAAAGAAGGCCCCAAAGTCTCCCTCAACCTACCTCCAGTGGCTAAGAATCATCCCCGAGCAAAGACATCTGAAATTGACAAAGTAAGAAGCAAAATCAAGAAGTCAAGCCTCACCACGGACGTGGCCCCAATGCCACGCTCGTGGGTTTATTGCCAAGTTCCAACATGTTGCAACAGGGAATTCCTTAGATCACCCATGACCGTGGCCTCCCAACCACGACTGTGGTCGGTGAAGACAACACGACCATGGCCATCAACACGGTCGTGGTTTGGAGAAGAGAACACGACTGTGGCACCCCGCCACGGTCGTGGGAATTAATTGTGAAAAGTCAGTTGCCAACAGGGAATTTGCCCGAAAAGCCACGACCATGGCCAAGTCGCCATGATCGTGGTCGAAGCTGATCAAGATGACTGTGGCCCCTCCCCACGGTCACCTCCAACTCCTCCAAAACGGCCGTGTTACCAAACACGGCCGTGGTGCATGTTACCCACCACGACCGTGGCACTCTGCCACGACCGTGGCCACCACCATCTCATCACTTCCTTCACCCCACAACCGTGTTCACCCCCACGGCCGTTCCCCACTACCCTCACTACGGCCGTGGCATACCCACCACGACCGTGGTGATCACCTACCCTATACAACTTTTCACTGTTTTTCCTATTTTACCCCCACTTAGCCCTAGCTCCTATATAAGTACTAGCTGCTTCTAGGGCTCGAGAGAGAGAACCCATAGCCACAACCCAGCTTCTCCCTTACCTCCATTACTCCTATCCACCTACTTTCCTTGCATGTAATCCCATTTCCACCCACTTTCCACTCATTTCCACCATAGAAACCTAATTTCTTTAGGTTTCTATCCATCCATTCCACCATTTCCATGCTCTTGGGCACCATTAGAGGAGGAGGATCGTGGCTGGCAGCAAGGAGGTGAAGAAGTCAAGCTTCATCAAGCATCCATGGGATTTCCTACTCTCTTTCCCTTCTCCTTTGTTTCTGTTTCGATCATGTATAGCTAAGTCCCCCCTTGGGTGGGCTGTTTGGGACAAAAATGTGACTTTGATACCATGTTGGGGGAATATAATTTGTAATGAACATATTTCACTTATATGATGATTGCCTTTGCTTGTATCTCATTTCCCATTACTTGTGCATGTGAGTGTTGTTTAATTACATTGATTTCTTGCCTTGTGGTGTTTGAAGACATTTGCCTCTAGGATGTTTTGGTTTCTATGTAGCTATCATAGGATTGGCTCCTAGGTCCTTAATTCGGATCCCTAGCTAGCCCCCTATCTTCCTACATAATCACCTTCTTCCTACATACAAATGTGAGTTCTAAGTGACTAGTATAAGTGTGATTAGTGCAATTGCCTAGGATTTCCTAAAGGCTGAGGTGGCTAGTGGCATGAGGTCAAATATCCTCATCTCTACTCCCATCCTTACCCTTGGTCCTCAATTGACTAATACCACTTATCCTAGAGACCTAGACTTGGTGAATCCTATGAGAATTACACCTAGCCCTAGTTCTCCAACTAGTAGCATAGGGTACATCCTCATAGCACCCACCTTGTTGTTTGGTTTGGTAGTCTAGAATGAAATATGCTAATTGCTTGTTATGGTGACATCCCCCAATTAATGTCAAGGTCACATTCCCAAACGGCCCACTTCCTTCATCTAATTACTTAAAACCTTAATTGCCTAGTTTGCTGGTTAATGCTAGTGTAGTTCAATTGCTTTAATTAACTTAGTTAATTTCCTAGTTTTGCTAGCTAAGTGTTAATTTAGGTCTTTGATCTTGATTAGTGGTTAACTTAGACTCTCAATTTCTAGTTGCTTGCTTAGTCTAGTGTAGTTTTTTCTGTCTCTCATTTAGATAGCTTGTTGACTTAGATTGCTAATTTAGTCTTTTGATAACTTAGTTTCATATTGCTTTTCCTACTCGCTCTCTTAGCTTAATCAACAACCAATCAACCTTAAAACCCTAAAAACCTTACTCTCCACAATAGGAACGTAGCTCACACCTTCTAACTCTAGCGCCCCCTCTATCTCCGTGGTTCGACCCCGCATCTTGCCTTTGATCTATACTACAACAGTACCCCGTACGCTTGCGGGCAAATTGTTTTCGTTTTAGTGATAGACTCGATCCGGGACCATACAATTTTTGAAAGCAAAGATCCCAACATCCCGTGCCTCCCGACCTCGTGGATTGCACTCGGCCACCCTAGTTGGCCGGTGTTGTAAGCCTCAAGCGGGAGCGCACCACCAGTGAGGTGTTATCCTCTTGATGATGAGATGAGGGATTGTTATCCCAGGTGATGATGTAAGATGATGATGCCTTGAGAGGCAGTGGCTTCCTATGATGAGGGATTGAGATCCCAGGATAATGTGATGGTGACAGTGATAATGTAATTTAATTCTATGTATGTTTTACAACTTGGTTGCCTCAACAATCCACTTAAAATATACTAATTAATTACCATGGAACATATCCTGTAGTTTGCCTTGGTCATAGATCCATCATCGCCAGTAGTTGGTGATGGTGAAACAAGTTCTCTTGCGGGTTAACTTGGAAGCGCATATTTTTGAATATGTGTGGTTTCTCCTAGCCGAAAATGAGGAGGATTTGAGTGCAACTTCGGTTGTAGACTCCAGAGCACGATTTCAGGCCCGTGGCTCAATATGTTAGAGCATGGTGAACAGGCCCATGGCCCAGGATGTGTGATAAGAAGAGCATGATTGTGTTCGTGGCTCAGAGCATGGTGATCATGACCGTGGCTCAATTTCACTAGCGTCTATACCTGTACCGAGGTGGGCTAGGCAAAGGGTAGCCTGACCCTGTGGCTGAGGCCACTTAAGCATGAGACTGCGGTCCTGCTTGTTTTGCACTCATGCACTGACCACGAGGTAGTGAGGTCGTGGAGTCTGACTCTTCCATTGACCTTTTATGGCACCGGCTTGGGTTTTGCAACCGAAGATTGGATTTGAGCGGTATGGCTCACTTTCTCAGGGCATAATAATACGTAATCCAGCCAAATAGTATTTATTTCTGAAGGCAAAACATAGAACATTGGGTGAGGCCTTGCTTGTGTAGTTGGTCTTGTTATACCTTGCGGTTACTTATACGTTCCTTATGTTATGTGATAATATCTTATAAATCTTATCTTGTCAATCATGTTCCATAAAAGAAAATCAGGTTATATGCCCCTGGATATCTTGGTAAGATTAATTGTAATAATAGTCTTGCTCAGTATGCTTCTCTTATTATATGTGTTTATCAGTTATTTTCTTTATCTGCTTTAAACCTTCTGAGGTTTTATAGTTTCGGCAAGGAGTTATGTTTCTTGCTGGGACTGTGTGTCTCACCCCGTTGGTTTACAACCTTTTTAGGTGGTCGCGCTAGATGTGGTAGTGGACACGAGGTTGCGGCTGAGCAGCAAGAAGAAGAGAAAAAGAAGGTAGGAGATGGACCTACTGTTGTTTTGGTGGTTTTGTAGTAGAGTCCTAGAGTCATCCCTGTACTCTTAGGTCCTCAGAGGTGTTTTGATAATGTTTTACGATGCTTACCTAATGTAGCTTTGTATATCCTGCTACTGGCCTGATGTGGCCCGTTATGTATAAACAGATGATGAGCTCACGTGCTGGAAGGACAGATGGTTTCCCTAAGTTGTGACATATATCAGGCTTGTAATATTTATATAACATGTTCCCTTGCAAGATCTGGATGTAATAGTTTCTTTGTTTATCTACTTTCTTCAATCAATTTTAATTAACCTGTGTTTTCAGTAATATGTTGTTATGCACATTTTCGTGTGTCACCTTACTGTCTGTGTGATGGCAGAGTGTCACACTAGAGGAGTGCCATATTAGTTTGTGACCTAAGGTTTCATCCCTATCGGTTTGTGAAGGGGGTGGATGGGTGTGTCGACCTTGACCCTCCTTAGTGACCAAGTGTTCGAGACATAGATCCTATCACCTTGTTGCATGGTGTTACATGTGTCCTTTCTTCTTAGACATGTGTCTTCTAGGGTTCTAAGGTGGTGACACCTTCCCCTTTCTCTCTCTCTCATCGGCTAGGTATATATATACCCCTCTCTTCGGCCACCAAGGAGAGAAAGCAAGGATCACTAAAAGGGTTCTCTTCCCATGAAAGAGAACCCTTTTAGTGATCCTTGCTTTCTCTCCTTGGTGGCCGACCTTGAGGTTGAAGAGCACTCTCCCTTAGAGCTTGGTGGGCGAGCCAAAATCTTCTGGTGCTCTATTTCATCTTCTTCCCTGGTAAGCCATGGTTTTCTAGCTTTCCTTCTCTCCTTCTTTCTTCTTCTCGACCATGGACCTTAGTATCTTCTTTCCTCTATTTTTCTCTCTCTTGACCTCAGTTCTATCTTCCTTCTTGGAGGTTTTGTGGAGATCGAGTTAGGAGGATCTTCTTCTACTTTGAGCTTGGGAAGCTTGGAGCTTAGAGCTTGGTGGTTGTTCTTGAGGTGGGTTATATAACTCTAAACCTACTTTGTTATTATCACATGTTTACTTGTTACCTTGCTAGTGTTCTTAGCTCATTATTTGTTGTTGGTTAGTAGCTTTTCTTGGTAGCCTTACATTCTATTTTTTAGAATAGAACTTTGTTAAGTTGTTTCCATAAGTTATTCTTTTCCTTTGACTTGTTAATATCGTCATCTTGAGGTAGAAAATGACTAAACTGATATAATATGTTAAATTGATATGACATGCTAAATTGATATGATATGCTGACCGATATGCTCTTGTGTAAACCGATATACCTCTTATGATGTTGGCTTATCATGATCTAGTGGTGACTAGTGAGGAAGAGTGTTGGACCTTAATGCTTTTAGTGGAGTATGGAAGTCAACATAGATAACCCTAATCTGATACATGTTCAAACCGACACAACTTGCAATCTGATACTCCCTAGCCTGACACATCTTGAATAGAGGTGAGAAACATCTCCCTTGAGCTTCAACTGATACAACCAAACCCTAATGGTCGATATCCTATGGATATCATGTGGCCGATACATAAAGGGTCACACAGCTGATACCCTAGTTGAGTGGGTAGGCTGATACCCTAGTTAAGTCGATACCCTAGTTGAGTGGGTAGGTTGATACCCTAGTTGATGGGTAGGCTGATACCCTAGTTGGATGATGAGGTTGATACCCTAGTTGATGGATAGCTGATAACCTAGTTGGATGGTGAGGCTGATACCTTATGAAATGGTAGGATCAATACACTTTCTCATGCACCTCTAGACCGATATCATTTGTTGTGCCTTGGTCGACACCCTCTCTGTAAGACCCTTGAACTTGCTTAATGAGTTGAATAAGCTTAATTATTATACTTTAATGCTTAAAACCCTAATATAACCTTTTTATATGTTTTTAAATCATAATACAAGCTTAAGGTTCAAATTTGGTCCAATTTGGACACTGTTTGAGCAAGTTATGCAATTTTATGCACATTTTGGACTTTTTTTGTAATTTACCCAATTGAGAGGTTTTATTTGCAATTTATCACTTGTATTATTTTCCTTGGATATTCTCTCATCATTCTTGAGCTTTTTGAGCCATGGGGAACCTATTTAAACCTTGGTTTGAAGGTGTTTTCTCCAAGGGTATTTTAGGGTTTACCCCTTCATGGATGAGCTACCTTTAGTAGCTATCAACTAATGAATTATTTGATTGGCTGGTAAATTCGAAAAAGGAAAGCTAATCAGGTCTATATGGATGGTGGGGTATCTGCTTGTGGGTGTGCTTGTATATTCGTAATAGTTTAAGGCCATAGACACATGGGGGAGCTACTTTTACACCTCATGCTTGCTTCCATCCTTATCCATGGGCTATATTTAACTCTTCCTTGCCCAAGTACGAAACTTTTCTTGCTTTATCTTTCCTATAACCTAGAGAAATGACTCCACTCTATTTTTTTGTGGAACCAAGTGCTCTAAGGTAGAATACAACCTCTTTTTGGAGAAGAAGGTCTCCTAGAGCTCCATCTAGCCCCACCTAGGGTTTCCAAGGTCATCTTCTAGGGATTTTGACCAAGGCAAGTTATTTTCTTCCTTCTTTCTCCATTTCTATTGCTCTTATTATTCCTTATACCTTCCTCCAGGTCTGAACCTTGCTATTCCTGGTAGAAATTGCTCTAAAGCTCTAAAACCCTACCTTTCATGCTCCTCATGCTTAGGGTTTGCTCATTTGATGAAGAAAGGTGCTAGATGGACGAGTTCATAGCTTATGCTTGGATTTTTACCCTACCTGATTGAGATTTCTTCTCTGTGGGGTTTCATCTTCTCATTATAGGCAAGTTTTATAACTTGCTCCATGTTTATTGCTTACCATAAGCTTTCTAGATCATGTTCTTGCTTGAAAATGACGATCCATGCACTAAAAAGCTATGCTTGACTTGGATTTCAATTTTTATAGTGTTACCTATTCTGATTTTAGTTATATATGAGCCTCTAATCATGTGTATGTTATTCCTAAGGTATAATATGACTTGGATCAGGTTGGTTTGACAACCTATGGTGCTAAGCACCTATCAACCAATGGTCAATTTTAGGGTTTTAAGTTGATTTCTTCTATAAACCCATGACCCGATGATGGTACCATTGCAACAACCCTATGGTGTTGTCTTCATGACAATTGATGGTGGTAACCAAGGGTTTCAACTGAAGTTCACCCCTTAGGTCATGTTTTGGCCTAATTAGAATCCTAGTGATTAACAACTAAGTACCCTAATGATTCTACCAATCAATGGTGATATTAGTTTGATATTTGATGCTGATTAATGAATATAGTGCTGATATAACAACCTTTGGTGACTTAATGGTCACTAATGATGGTGGATCATGTCTCCCAAACCTATGGTGAGTTAATCATATAGTTGTAGCATCAATTAAGCCTTATACCAATGGTTTCTTGTGTAACTTGATGCAATAGTCGGACCTATACCGTAATTGATGGTTTTTAATATATGAACTTGACCCAATGGCCAATATATAATCTTTATTCCTCCAATAAAGCGGAATGATGGATAATGTAATATGTTGGTCCTAATAATGTGATTTATATGGTTTCCTTAATATGATCAACTTAAAGAGCTTACTTGTTGACAATGGATGGCTTGTTTTAAATGAACAATCGATTGTGGGTTTTACCCTACTTTAAACAGAACTTTGTGTTGTTAATCAAGGGATGTCTAGGATTAGATGGTGACTCTTTATAGAGGAAAATTCAAGGACTTCATAGGTGGTTTATCCAAGGTGTTTACTTATGTAAACAACCAATGGTCTTACCATTTAAACATCCAATGGTTCTGGGTGACATTGTGGTATGGTGATATGGGTTGAATGATGATGGAACAAATGGAGGGTTACCCTTAATAAGGTAGTCTTACCTATTCACTCATATGAATAGAAGGGATGATAATCATATTGTGTTGATATGTAACCCTAATAAGGTATAGCTTGTTATACCTCGCTTTAGTATAACTAAATGATGGTAATTAGGTATGCATAGTCCTTGAATGACTAATACAATCATGAAGTACTATGTTAATGTTGTTGAAACCCTAGTATGCTAATGGTTACACCTTGAATTATGTGTGGGTTCATACTTGAGAATAGTATGGAATGTGATGGTGATGCTTCACCTTATGCATCCATGATCCAATGGGGATGTCGTGAGTTAGGATTTGGGTATAAGTGCTGATTAGTAACATTAATATAATTTATCTTATTGAAACTAACTCTAATGCAAATAGATAAAGATGAGTATTCAAGTTTAACATTCTTATATGATGGCATGATGGTGAAACAACCTCCTTAACATGATCATAACCTTAATGTGTTAATTGGTGGTTTTCATAGCCACATGGTTGATACTTGCTTATGTGAAACATGTGCATTATGGATATGATGAGGGTTAATAATATCTAGAATCCTTGCATGTTGATGTAATAAAGGAATGTTCTTAATATTAATATAACCCTGTTATGATTGTTTATGAATATCTCCTAGCTCATTAATGCAATATTATGTTGATCTGGTGTATTACATGTAAGTGATGTTGTTGATCCTTGTTATAAGGCATGAAAAGATAATGATGATCTTACAAGGAATAGTATGATGGTCTTAATGACCTTTGGGCATGGTTGAGCCCTGAATGAGGTGTAATCCTCTTATGTTGATAAGGGTTGATACCTTGTGATATTGTGAAAAGAATTTATATCTTGTGATAATATGATGACTAGTGTAGCCTCATGAATGGAAAGTGAATAGTACCATGTGATGATGAGATGAGAAATTATGTTTCACATGTGTTATATCTTTTGAAGTTGTGATATTTATATGCTTGTTAGAAGTGAATTAGGGTTTGTATGTCCACTTGTTTGATGCAGCCTTAATTCACCCAATTGGCATAACTAATCAAGTGAAACTCTAATCATGTAGTTCCCTGTACCATAGATCCATCTGAGTGTCAGAACTTGCCAGATGGTGAAATGAGTATTCCTAAGGGAAACTCACAGCGCATACTGATGAGTATGCGGGGTGCTTATCATCCTGAATTCAAGTATTTAGGGAGGATGACTATGATCATACCTAGCCCTTAGTTTGAGAACGGCTGTGGTCATGTCTCAGTGATTATATATGTGACAAGATTGGAGGACAACTGCGGTTGTACCTTAGATGGTAGGGTATGCATACCCACCTCCTTTCACTAGTGTCGTGACTTGTACCAAGGACGGACTAGGCTGTTAGCAGCTTGACATTATGTGTCGCTGTGGCGGACCCGTACTGGCCGGAGGCGGAGAAGATCTTAGGAGTCCGACTCTTTCTAGGTCTTGTATGTCATTGATTTTGACTTAGCAGTGGTCAGTTAGATTTTGAGTGGTATCCTCAAATTCCTCAAGGAGTAATAAAAGATGTAGTACAGTCGTATAGCATATTTGTTTAGGGTTATACACAACACTTCACATTGGATGATAACCCTTGTTTGTTATCTTTACATAAAGATGATGCTTAGTGCAATTAAGAGATAGTAGATATACTTATGTTGTAGATATTCTTAAGATTGTAGATGTGTACATACAGTAGCCATGCTTATGTTGATAACTATACTACTATTTCTGATTATAATAATGATGCTAGCTATCTCATGTTGTTAGTTATGTTTAGCATGCTAGCCATGCATTTTTAACTAGAGATGCATATACTGCTAATCATGCTTATCCAGATAGTTGTGCTTATGTTGTTAGCTCTTCTTACGATATTGATATGTTCAACCTATTAGACATGCTGATGTTGATAGCTATGCATATGATACTAGATTTATTCATGATGTTAGAGATGATCATGCTACTAGACTCATGATATTGTTAATAGGGATATGAGAATAGTCTGGCCAATGAAGATAGTTATTATCTGCTCCTTTATGTATTTTGTTAATCATTAGTGTTGTTGAGATTATTTGTTATATATGATTAAACTTCTTAGTTATATACTATTTAAAATGTTGGAATCAATAAGCATTGTTGTAGGTTATTTCTCTTACTGGGACATGGGTCTCACCCTTGTGGTTCACCACATTTTTGTAAGGTAATCGGAAGTGACAAAAACAAACATGTGGCGGCAAAGAGGAACTATAGTAATGAATTTATGAGAAAGTTGATTAGATGTCTAGTGTGTCCTAGAGTCGTCCCTGTACTCTCAGGTCCGGGCAGGAAAAGTTTGTATATGGTGTTTCAAATGAATCAAACTTTTATTAGCATATTAATGCTTGTTTGTGTGGCATATGCGGATATTGTTCTCATGTGTATATATGTTGTGCCTAAGGTGATAGAACAATTTGTATCAAATTCTTGGCATAGTATGGATAAAAGAAAGATGTTGGGATCTTCTGCAAATGTTTTTGAGTAGGTGCTGACGTTGAAATCGGTTTTAATTTACCCATATTTTTGGGTATGTGATTAATTAGTGATTGATTGTTCTTTATGTTTTGAGTAATCTCATTTACTGTAATGGGTTCTCACACTCTCATTGAGGTGTTGATCCCGATACAAAGTAATGATAAATTGATACTCTACCTTAATATCATGGCTGATACCCAACATTAGTGTGGTTGCCCGATATCTAGGGTTAACCGATACCCTAGCCCTAACCGATACCCTATGTGATGTATAGTGATGCATCTTGTTGATGCTAGGGTTACATAGTGTGATGTGATACCCTATGGTATAATCATGTGTATGATGTTGAAAGCTATGCCTCTTTACATGTTTTATAATGGTAATGAGAAACATGCTTTTATGTCTCATAACACATCTCATATTTATGAGGAAGTGATAATCTAAGGGTGGTTGGTGATTCAACTTTGTAAACCCTAATCGGGTAAAGTGAAACCCTAATTGCTAGAATGTAAGATGTATGGAGTAAATGCATAGCATGAGTTCTATGAGATGATGATGCTTTGCCTTCTTGTTATCAGCTTCTAACCATGCATGTGATACTGATTAATTTACATAGCTAGGTTTGAGCTATGGTGGTATGATGTAATGAACATGTGGTCCTTATGATGGACATTGGTCCTTGTGATGAACATGTGGTCCTTGTGATGGACATTGGTCCTTGTGATGGACATGTGATCCTAGTGATGGACATTGGTCCTTGTGATGTACATATGGTGAAGAGAAAGCATAAAGAGACATGATGTGATGAGATCACACTTAATGTGATTCAATATGTTCTGGTAATGAGTCATGCCCTGTTAATGTAGATCTTATTTAGAGGTTATATGTTGTAACTTGATTGATGCTTACAGATATTTAAATTGATCTAATTAATCAAATAAAATCCAGTAGTGTAGTTTCCCTGTGCCATAGATCCATTCCAGTGTAAGCTTTATTGCTGGATGGTGAAACGAGTTTAACTTAGAGCGCATATTTTTTAATACGCGGGGTACAAGTCGAGTAATTCCTTGTATCCTTAAATATATGATGCGTGAGACGACCATGCATGAGCCAATCTTGGTGTAATATGGATGGCCATGCGTGTGCCACTCCTTTTGTTAGAATGACCATGCGTGAGTCTATTCTTCTAACGTTGTACATGTACCAAGGTGGGCTAGTTATGATTATATATGTGGATGGCCATGCATGAGCCAATCCCTGATCTTGACTATATGTCATCTTTGCAGTTGACTGATATGTCTCTGTGGTGTTTTCTCTTGTGCTAACCAAGAGGTGTGGTGAGGTCGTGGATTCCGAATCTTCCATTAGACCTTGTATGGCACCAATTTTGACTTATCAAATGGTCGGTTGGATTTGGATGGTATGATTCAAATCATCAGGGCATAATGAATACATAATCAGCCGTGTAGTATAATTGTATAGGATCAAATACAAAAACATTGGTTGAGGCCTTGCTTAATATTTATACAATGTTGTTGAGAGAAAATATACATGTTCTTCATATTCCTTTATAATTATTAAGATGTTCATAATTCAAAAACAATTGCCCTTCCTTTTAATAATCATTATCTTCTTCTTCTTAGTTGTATTTATACTGCTTCTCAGTTTATCTTATCTGTGGTAGTAATAGAGTTGGCGAAGAGTTATATCTCTCTCTGGGACTGTGTGTCTCGCCCCATTGGTTAAACCCCTTTTTAGATGGACAAGCATAAAGAGGTAGAGATCGTGCTGAGTTGAGAAACATCCAGAGGAGCAGTAGCTAATAAGGTTGGAGGTGTTGATGGATGTCTTTTATTGATAGAGTCCTAGAGTCATCCCTGTACACTAGATTCTTTGGGAGCATTTTGTAGATGTTTTGCAAACATGTTATCTTTATGTGCTCTTTGTATATCAAATATGATGGAATAATGTATATATGTTCTGGAACAATGCTTTTGTTATAGGTTGACAACATGCCTTGTGAATGCTTTGAGGCATGAAAGTACTCATGAGTGAAGTTTCTTGCTATATGGTTGTCTTATGAAAAAGGTTTTAATTTTTTGTGTTTTCTGCTAATAAGTTTGTTAATCCCTCTCTTCCACAATTTTGTTTTGAGTAATCTCATTTCGTGTGACATGGGGCGTCACAAATTAGGTTGGTATCAGAGCTTTAAGTTTGCTGAGTCTACAAGGACCTAGGACTAGGGTTTGTGTACGTTCTAGTGTCCACCAATCTGCCTTATAGTTACTTATGCTTATGCAAAAGAAGAAATAAAACTAAAAGATGTCTAGAGAACATGAAGAACATATTGCCAAGAGTAGTGTTTTTGCACCGGGTGGTGGTGCAAAGAACCAGGCATGAGAAGATCAGGTGCCTGAAGTCCCCCTGTTTGACCCAACCATGATAGAAAACCCCGCCTTTCAATCACTTTTTGGGCAGTTTATGTCAACAATGACTCATATGGCTGACAGGATGCCTGCACCTCAGCCTAGGGCACCTGTTCCCCATGGTAAATCTTCAAGTACTGGGAAGACTTTCGAGCGACTTTGTCATGTTGGGGCGGTTGAGTATACTGGAAGAACTGAACCAACAGATACAGATCTGTAGTTGACGGAGCTTGATAAGACCTATAAGATCCTGAGTATCCTTAAAGAGGATAAAGTGAAGCATGTGGTGTACCTCCTAAGAGGGAGTGATAGCCATTAGTAGGCCATAGAGGAGGAGAAGAGGCCTCGTGTTATGGTTGGTTGGGAAGAGTTTCGACGGGAGTTTGTTAGTCGGTACTTTCCTCGGACATATCTTGACGAGAAGACCAGTCAGTTTGAGAGGATTTGACAAGGGTCCATGATGATCAATGAGTATGAGGCAAGGTTTATGGAGTTGTTGAGGTTCTATCATCACATGGATGTGACATAAGATGAGATGATTCATCATTTTGAAAAGGGGTTGAATGTTGAGTTGTCTACCACAAATGCTACTTTGGAGAATTAGGAGCCCAGAGTGTTGCATCAACATCGGTGACAGGACCATCTAGGCCTTGGTATAAGAACAGAATGTGTTACTAGTGTGGACAAGTTGGCTATACCAGACAATTTTGTCTAGTAAAAGAGGATGAAGTGACTCAACAACTGAGGCAGAGTCAGCAAAGTTCATAGAGACAGTAGAACAGTGGTGCAAAAGGATGAGGATGTGGCCAATCATTACAAGATGGATCGTCTGCTTAGGGAAGCAGAAGATAGGGGTGACAACAAACAATGACTAGATTCTATGCGATGAGTCAGCCAGAGGCGGTGGTCAACCCGCGAGTGGTGACATGTCAGATGGAGTTATTTCATTCTGATTTATCTTCTTCTTGCTTTATATCTATTTTGGTTGACCTGGGTGCTATACACTCTTTTATTATAATGGAAGTTCTTAGTAGTTGTTCCTTGCCTGTTAGTCATAAGAAGAATAGTTTGTTGTTAGAAACACCATTGGTTGGTTCTATAGTGTTGCAATATGTGTGTCCTTCCTGTGTTCTCTCTTTTTCAGGACACAACATTCAAGTGGATTTCATACCACTTGATGTATGGATTCGATGTGATCCTTGGAATGGATACATTAGAAAAGTATAGAGTAGTCTTGGATTGTAGTTCCATGAAAGTGACGTTTGTAGATGATGGTGAGATGTGGATCTTACAAGGAGATAGGAAAATTCTCCCGGCATATCTTGTATCAGCTATGGTGGTGAAGAAGCTTTTGAGACAAGGTTGCGAGGCATTTTTGGCACACGTGGTAGATACAGAGGTGAGTAGTCTTTGTATCTAGGAAGTGCCGGTAGTTAGGGAGTTTGAGGATGTGTTTCCTGAAGAGTTTCCAAGTGTTCCCCCACCCTGTGAGATTGATTTTGAGATCAATCTGGTTCCTGGTATGCAACCGATAGCTCAAACACTGTATAGGATGGCACCAACAGAGATGGCAGAGTTGAAGAGATAGTTGTAAGAACTGCTTGACAAAGGTTTCATCAGGCTGAGTACGTCATTGTGGGGTGCTCCAGTGTTGTTTTTGAAGAAGAAGAAGGATGAGTCTATGAGGTTATGCATAGATTACATGCAGTTGAACAAGGTCACGATAAAGAATATGTATCCTTTACCGAGGATAAATGATCTGTTTGATTAGTTGCATGGTGAAATGGTGTTCTCAAAGATATATATGAGATTAGGCTATCATCAATTGAGGAGTAAGGATGATGACATACCAAAGTCATCTTTTAGGATGAGGTATGGTCACTATGAGTTCATGGTTATGTCGTTTGGGATGACCAATGCACCAGTAGTGTTCATGGATTTGATGAATAGGGTGTTCTGACCGTTTCTTGATCACTTTGTGGTTGTCTTCATAGATGACATTTTGATATATAGTCAGGATAGTCAGCAACATGAACAACATCTGTGTCAGGCATTGACAATATTGAGACATCACCAGCTCTATGCTAAGTTCAGCAAGTGTGAGTTCTAGTTGAGGGAGGTAGATTTTTGGGGCACGTTATATCTACAAAAGGAGTACACATGGACCCTAAGAAGGTAGAGTCTGTAACATAATGGGAGTAGCTGCAGATGCCGACATAAGTGTGCAATTTTCTAGATTTGGCAGGCTACTACCAGAGGTTCATTAAGGACTTCAGTGCTATCGCCCTACCCCTAACTAAGTTGACAAGGAAGGATGTGCCATTCACTTGGGACAACATATGTCAATGAGCTTTTCATACGTTAAAGGAGAAGCTGACAATTGCACCAATTTTGGTCCTACCTGAGTAGGGAAAAGGATACATTGTCTTTTGTGATGCATCCAAGAATGGTTTGGGATATGTGTTGATGCAAGACAAGCAAGTGGTTTCTTTTGCTTCTCGACAGATTAATAAACATGAGGAGAATTATCCAACCCATGATCTGGAGCAGTGGTTCATGCTTTGAAAATTTAGAGACATTATTTATACGGGGAGAAGTGTCAGATAGTCATAGATCAAAGAAGTTCAATAGACAGATATTGTGACACAATAGATTAGATCAGAGTTCGACAACGAGAAGTGTGATGGTTTTCACAAGACAGAAGATGGGATAGTATGTTATCATCACTGGATAGTAGTTCCTAATGCGGATAACCTGAGGAAGATGGTGTTAGAAGAGGATCATACATCTATGTACGCTATGCACCCATGTAGTACCAATATGCACCACAATTTAATGGATATGTATTGGTGGCTCATCTAGAAGAAATATGTAGCTGAGTTTGTTGCAAGATGTGTTGTATGTCAGCAAGTCAAAGCTGAGCATCAAAAGCATGCAAGAATGTTGCAACCATTGCCTATACCTCATTGGAAGTGGGATCATGTAACTATGGACTTTGTGGTTGGTCTGCCTAGGAAAACTAAAGGTTATGATTCCATTTGGGTGATTGTTGACAGGTTTACAAAGTCAGCACATTTCTTCCCCTTGAAGACAACGGTCACAGTAGAAAACTTGCTCAAGTTTATGTTGATGAGATAGTGCATTTACATGGTGTTCCAGCTATTATCGTGTCTGATAGAGGTCCTCAATTTATGAGTAGCTTTTGGGAGCGAATACACATAGCCTTGGGTACGCAATTGAAGTTCAACACTGCTTTCCACCCGTAGACAGATGGTCAGTCTAAAAGGAGAATTCAGATCTTGGAGGATCTATTGAGGACTTGTGTTCTTCAGTTCTTAGGAAGTTGGGATGTACACCTCAATCCGATAGAGTTCGCCTACAATAACAACTATCAGAGAAGTATTGACATGGCACCATATGAGGCATTGTATGGGATATGTTGTAGGTCTCCATTGTGTTGGTATGAGATAGGGGAGTACCAACTTCTAGGTCCTGATCTTATGCAAAAAATAATAGAGAAGATCAAAGTGATATAACAACAGTTGAAAGCAGCACAAGATAGACAGAAATCATATGCAAACAGTCATCATAGACCCTTGGAGTTCTAAGTGGGAGACAAAGTATATCTGAAGGTTTCTCCCTAGAAAGATTCTTTGAGGCTTGGGAAGAAGGGTAAGTTGGCTCCCACATTCATGGGACCTTACCCAGTTGTAGCATGAGTTAATAAGGTGGCCTACAAGTTGGACTTGCCACCTGAGTTGCGCATGTTGCATCTAGTGTTTCATGTCAGTATGCTGAGGAAGTGTCATCCAAATACAGAGTCAGTGTTACAACCTGTGGAGGTGGAGCTTGATGAGGATATGACCTATGTGGAGAGTACAGGGTTGATCCTTGATCGGAGGGTGAAGAAGTTGAAGAGGAAGGACCTTGTGCTTGTGAAGGTTCTTTGGCATCATCGTGGTGTTGTGGAAGCCATGTGGGAGCTTGAAGAGGATATGAGGAGGAAGTACCCTTCTTTTTTCTCTTAGGATTTTGGGGGCGAAATCCCTGTTAGGGGTTTATGTCTTGTAAGGACCCTGACCCATGTTTTGGGCTAACACCATTTGCTTTGCTTAAGTGTGTTGCTTAGCTCCTTGCTCTAATCATCTAAGATGTAATTAGGGCATGTTAGAGGTTTTTGCTCCTTGTTTAAGCTTGTTGCTTGATGCTTGTGTTTTGTGGAGAGGTTTGGTGCAACTTGAAATTTACCTAGAGTAGGGATTGATGTGCAAGTTTTCCACCTCTAGAGTGTTTCTTCTCTCTCTCTTGGCATCATCTAGAGAATAGAGGAAGTGTTGGGTGCCTTGCTTTGGCCTTGGTTGAGTGGTGACATCCTTGGTGATGTTTTGGGCATATGTTTGAGGTGTGCTTTGCTCATGAGAGTGTTGTCTCGGGCTTGAGAGACTTGGTGAGACCATGTATTGGTTTGTGGTTTCCTTGAGGAGGCTTGATATCAGTTGAGGGTGTCTTGAGGGGCATCCTATCAGTTTGGTAGCATCTTGAGGATCACCATATTGGGTTGTGGTGACTCTAGAGGAGTGTCATATCGGTTTGTGACCTAGGGTTTCATCCCTATCAGTTTGTGAAGGGGGTGGATGGGTGTGTCAACATTGACCCTCCTTAGTGACCAAATGGGTGAGACATAGATCCTATCACCTTGTTTCATGGTGTTACATGTGTCCTTTGTTCTTAGACATGTATCTTCTAGGGTTCTAAGGTGGTAACACCTTCCCCTTACTCTCTCTATCATCAGCCATATATATATACCCCTCTCTTCCCATGCAAGAGAACCCTTTTAGTGATCCTTGCTTTCTCTCCTTGGTGGACGACCTTGAGCTTGAAGAGCACTCTCCCTTGGAGCTTGGTGGGTGAGCCAAAAGCTTGTGGTGCTCTCTTTCATCTTCTTCCTTGGTAATCCATGGTTTTCTAGCTTTCCTTCTCACCTTCTTTCTTCTTCTCGACCATGGACCTTAGTATCTTCTTTCCTCTCTTTTGCTCTCTCTTAACCTCAGTTCTATCTTCCTTTTTGGAGGTGTTGTGGAGATAGAGTTAGGAGGATCTTCTTCTACCTTGAGCTTGGGAAGCTTGGAGCTTGACCTTGGAGCTTAGAGCTTGGTGGTTGTTCTTGAGGCAGGTTATATAACTTTAAACCTACTTTGTTATTATCACCTGTCTACTTGTTACCTTGCTAGTATTCTTAGCTCATTATTTCTTACTGGTTAGTAGCTTTTCTTGGTAGCCTTACGTTATATTTTTTAGAATAGAACTTTGTTAAGTTGCTGCCATAAGTTGCACTTTTCCATTGCCTTGTTAATATTGTCATCTTGAGGTAGAAGATGACTAAGCCGATATGATATGTTAAACTGATATGACATGCTAAACCGATATGATATGCTGATTGATATGCTCTTGTGTAAACCGATATACCTCTTATAATGTTGGCTTATCATGATCTAGTGGTGACTAGTGAGGAAGAGTGTTGGAACTTGATGCTTTTAGTGGAGTATGGAAGTTGACATGGGTAACCCTAATTCGATACATGTTCAAACCGACACACCTTGCAATCCGATATTCCCTAGCCTGACACATCTTGAATAGAGGTGAGAAACATCTCCTTTGAGGTTCAAACGATACAACCAAACCCTAATGGTCGATATCCTATGGAGATCTATGTGGCCGATACACAAAGGGGCACATAGGTTGATACCCTAGTTGAGTGGGTAGGCTGATACCCTAGTTGATGGGTAGGTTTGATACCCTAGTTGGATGGTGATGCTAATACCCTAGTTGGATGGTGAGGCTGATACCTTATGATATGGTAGGACTGATACACTTTCACATGCACCTCTTAACCGGTATCCTTTGTTGTGCCTTCGCTGACACCCTCTAATTGAGGTGTTGAGCCCGATACAAAGTAATGATAAACTGATACTCTACCTTAATATGGTGGTCGATACCTAACTTTAGTGTTGTTGCCCGATATCTAGGGTTAAATAATACCCTAACTCTAACAGATACCCTATGCGATGTGTAGTTATGCATCTTGTTGATGCTAGGGTTACATGGTGTGATGTGATACCCTATGGTATAATCATGTGTATGATGTTAAAAGCTATACCTCTTTACATGTTTTATAATGGTAATGGGAAACATGCTTTTATGTCTCATAACACATCTCATATTGATGAGGAAGTGATAATCTAAGGGTGGTTGGTGATCCAACTTTGTAAACCCTAATCGGGTAAGTGAAACCCTAATTGCTATAGTGTAAGATGTATGGAGTAAATGCATAGCATGTGTAACACCCCTGACCTGGGTTATGGCTTAACCCAAGAAGTTTTACTTAAGAAAGTTACTTACAAAACTTGTTCTAATCTTTTGATACGTAATTAAGGCTTCTTGTGAAGTCTATTTTTGAGTTTGAGCTTAATTGCAAACTATCTGTGCATTATATGATAGTCTGAGTGAAAAAGTGCAATTTGCCCAA
Organism: Alisma plantago-aquatica; assembly: GCA_963693085.1. Taxonomy (NCBI): domain Eukaryota; kingdom Viridiplantae; phylum Streptophyta; class Magnoliopsida; order Alismatales; family Alismataceae; genus Alisma; species Alisma plantago-aquatica. The sequence goes on along the minus strand of OY856409.1, from coordinate 1,112,904,065 downwards.
TATGAGGGGTTATATTGCAAATATCACATGTTGAATGTATATATAGGTGTTCTTAAACATCATGAGAGATAGAATTATGCTAAGTGGTGGCTTGTGGAAAGCCTAAATTCTAAGTGAGAACTTGTTTGAATAATGATAAGTGCTTTGTATATCAAATTGGAAATTATCTAAAACAGAGGGTTGATATGTAAATTACAACTTCTAGTCTGTCCCTATTCCCTTTATGTATCATTTAAAGGAGATATAAAGAAGGGGGTTCCATGATTGAACCATCTTTGAGGGATGGTATCCTTAGTGATGAAAAGACTAAGAAAGAATTAAAGATGAAGCCCTTACTCGAACTATATCGAGTTGTAGATTTAGAATGGGAGTCCCTATCGGCCAAGGGGCCATGGAGGGAGTATCCTATTGGTTTGTTGAGCTTTATCATTTCCCATGATGGGAAATATACTTCAATAAAGTGATATGTGTTGGCTTGCAACTTATCTGAGAAAAATATGGAGTTGAATATAATAATAAAGTGAGTGGAAGAAGACTTGTCCTAGAAGATAACCAAAGGAGCCCGACCCTTATCCTTTGCATTATCCTAAAGCTATTATTTTTGCATGGCAAGATAATGATGGGATGCATGTAAATAATATGTGCCGCCCATGCATGGCTAGGTGGCGTGTAGTAGCTTAAGATGATGACACCTCTTACACTCCTTTCCATAAAACTCAAGTATAAATACCTTGCCCTTCACTTGTTAGTAGAATTTTTAGAAATCTTGTTAGCATACTTCTCTTACATATCGTGCATACCCCTCTTGTATCATGCATAAGCAAGAGGAGTTGAGTAGAAAGCTTGGTATTGGCCAAAGACAAAGGATATCAACCAAATATGTCATAGCAACCAAGAAAGGTGATATCGGCCTTTAGGATTGGAAGTATCGTGCAAAAAGTTAGGAGCTCAAGTCTTGGATCTTGGAGAAGCTCATCTTCAAATTTGGGAACTTGAAGAGTTGTAATTTGAACCTTGGAAGTTGCTTTAGAGGAAGGTTATATAACTTTAACCCATCTATATTATTGTCTATTTTTCAATATTGTTTCACTTGTTGATTTCTTTCAAATTTAGATTTTCTTTGATCAATTGATATATCCATGAGTTCCAATAAGTAGTTAGGACTTTTGTCCATGGTTTATAATAGTAAGAGAAGGATCTTAAGTTTGATGATGATGACATCATCATGAAACAACCCGATATGGGTTGAAGAACCTTGAAATCTGATATGGAACCCAAGATGGTGGTTCACCCGATATCAAAGTAGGCGATATCCCATACACGATATAAGACATGTCCTATGGATGATATGGAGGAACCTATTTTTACATGATACATGATAAAAGGTTAAAGTTAGATCTCTTACACAATATGGGCAAAACCCTAGGGGGAAAAAGTGGAAACTCGATATGCTTTGAAATCTGATTGCCTTTGAAAAACCTAATATATCCTACTACCTTGAGATGACTTGATAAGTAACTAAGTATCTAGCTTGTCGTGTAACCATAGAGAATGAATATAACCTTGAAAGTATGAAATGGTTATGAGCTAAAAGGGGTTTATCTGAAATAGGTAAACTGATATGATGTCCAACACATAAGCCAATATGATGACCAACACATAGACTGATATGATATCCAATATGGGATCACGATATGATATCCAATATGGGATCACGATATGGCAAATCCAATATAGGAACATGATATGGTAATCCAAGAAAAGAAACCCATACGATGTTATTTGTATACATTTAAATAATACATAGTGAGGCAACCATACTATGCCCGATATGGCACATTCTCATCCATGATATAAGAACACCCTATGCCCGATATAAGGTTAATAGTCTCACTCATACATGATATGAGGAGGACTTGAGATGATAAGAGCTAGGTGATAGCCAACCTAACAAGGCTACAGGATATGGTGTTAGGAACTACACCTTACACGATATAATGAAGTGGTTATACCACCGGCTTGATATGGATTCATAATAGGATATGAAGATTGTGTCTTAAACACAATATGATAGTACATATGTATACCATGATGCCTGATATGGTATGTATGATTCAATCCAATTTGACTAAGTGGTATATGTTGTAGGAGACGATAAATACTATATTAAGAAGTAATAAGTATTAGTACAATTTGATAATTGTGAGTTAATGTACCTTCAAGAGGAGGATTAAGTTAAAACTTAATAAAATAAGGTGTGGGCAATACCCTTGAGAGAGGTAAGGGTGTACACCCATATATGGACAAGGTGATACACCACATGTCTGGTAAGATTAAATACCTTAATGATTAAGTGATGGGAGATATGATGATGCCTGGCTTGATATACACCTAATCCAATACATGTGTTCAACTTCAAGATACATGATTCAACCCAATACACCTTGTAAAGGTGAGGGCAAAACACTCTTAGGAGTGATGAGTGTAATACCAAGTAGAGATATGACTAATAATTGGTTAGGTGAAATATCTAAAGTATTTGATAATGTTAAACTCTATATCAATCATGCCTTAACCCAAGATGAGTTCATACCACTGATGATAGATGAGTAATTCAATTGTGTGAATTATGACCAATACACTACATGGAGAATGTGATGAGCTAGTGTATAAAGTATTAGGATGGGAAATACCCTAGTACAAGATAAGTTGATGAAATTAAGTAAGTTAAAAAGTGATGAACCAAGGCATGTTAAATATTATATCCAACACCTTAGGGTTGATACACCTTGGTGCACCTCAAATCCAATATACTTGGATGAGTAAAACATGAAGAGTGGCATGTCAATTGTTACATTAAGATGTAATAAGTTTAAAGCACTTTGATAAGTGTAGGCTAACCTACCGTGAGAAAGGGTTAAGCCAAGTAAATAAAATAGGATGAAATCAATATCCTAGTAATAATGAGTGGGAAACTTATACTTTGTGTTGACAATCATTTAATGATAAAAAGACAAGAATAAATATGATTGAATACTTATAATATCAATGTATGTTCCTAGATTTGTGGAGAAATGAATTAGGGTTTGGACTGATAATACGAACTTGAAACACCTATTCGGCTATGAAGGAAAACCCTAACCCTAATAATGGGAAGGTTGTATGTCTCTTACCTACATAAGCTGTGTGAGCTAAGTGAATAGTTGTTGCCTAATGAGAATTGACAAGATGTTTAATAGGCCTTGTGAGCTACGTGAATAGTCATTTCCTAATAAGAGGTGACAAGTTATTTAAATGGACTTTGTGAGCTATGAGAATTATTTATACAACAAGTATAAATGATTATATATAATCTAACGTTTACTAGATATTCAATGAGCTTTTGAGTTATGTGAATTAATACCTTGGTCGGATGACCTAGAGGTATCAATTACCTATTACAGAGGTAACAACGCTTAGTGATGAATTGAGAGTTTAAATATCCAAATATGATGATGATAAGAGATGGAGATTCTAAGTATTCTATGTGTTCTAAAGAATCATGAAAATACTTGATGACGTATTAAAACTTTCTTTGAAGTATCTAATATAATATAGGGGTGCTTAGTGGACTCCCCAAATTATACAGGGGTGCTTAGTGGACTCCCCAACAATACTAGGTTGCTCAGTGATCTTCCTGATGACAAAGAATTCGGGAAAGCTTAGTGGTCTTCTCCCAAAAAGAGTACACGCTACAGCTGTAACTCTATAACAAAGATGTTGCTATATTCCAACATAGTTAATTGCATATGATACATGATGTATTTCTAAGTCTAAGTGGTCTCATACTTACCAAAACAAATGAGGTCATGACAGCCGGCTCTGCCACTGACCTCATATGGTACCGATTTCGATTTACTAGTGGTCGGATGGAGTATGAGCGGTATATCTCATCTTCTCCAGGCTTAAGTGAGAACGTGAATATGTAATCATTCATGTGACATATTTGTTTAAGGATCGAATATGGAAAAACATTGGTCGATACTTTATTACTTTTATACATCTTAGTAGATAGATGTTATACATGTTCTTCATATTCCTTATAAAGCAAATAGATGATTAATTGCTCCATCATTTATAGTTGCATTACTTAAGAAGAGAGATTATTCAGTTCTTCTTATAATGATGATTAATCCTACTTATTAATGTAAAAGAATCATCTGCTCAATTTTATACTATCTATTTGTGATAATAATATTGTTGGTGGAGAGTTATATCTCTCACTGGGACAATTGTCTCACCCCGTGGAATCCACAATTTTTAGGTGGACGTGCAAGAAGAGGTAGAGACCATTCTGTAGAGGAAGGACAATAAAAAATAGGGTAGCAGTAATGGTATAGGTTGAGTGTATTGTTTGTCGCATCTTGTAGATAGAAGTCATGTGTGTAGTCTCTGTACTCTCAGGTCCTTGGAGTCGATTCGTAATGGTTTCATGAATGATATGAGATTTTGTCTTGTATGCCTCGAGGTTTTATGTTACGTCAGTACATGTGTTGATAGAGCAAATGTTATATGTTATCCTCGAGATGAAATGAAACAATGATTGTACAATGTAAATCATGTTATGTATGATATTTGGATCTTTCAGTAAGAGTTTATTGGTAGAGGATCCCCTTGCAAAATGGTTTTTAATTTTAGTGTTTTTTTTGTTAATATGTTGATCATGGTAATTCCGCATAATTAGTAACAATTTGGCTATCGGTTTGATGGCGGTCATTACAACATGAGTTCTATGAGATGATGATTCTTTGCCTTCTTGTTATCAGCTTCTAACCATGCAGGTGATACTGATTAATGTACATAGACAGGAATGAGCTATGGTGGTTATGATGTAATGAACATGTGGTCCTTGTAATGGCCATTGGTCTTTGTGATGAACATGTGGTCCTTGTAATGGACAATGGTCCTTGTGATGGACATGTGGTCCTAGTGATGGACATTGGTCCTTGTGATGGACATATGGTGAAGAGCAAGCATAAAGAGACATGATGTGATGAGATCACACTTAATGTGATTTAATATGTTCTGGTAACGAGTCATGCCCTGTTTATGTAGATCTTGTTTAGAGGTTATACATTGTAACTTGATTGATGCTTACAGATGTTTAAATTGATCTTATTAATCAAGTAAAATCCAATAGTGTAGTTTCCCTATGCCATAGATCAATTCCAGTGTCAACTTTATTACTGGATGGTGAAATGAGTTTAACTTGGAGCACATATTGTTGAATATGCGGGGCACAAGTTGATTAATTCCTTGTATCCTTAAATACATGATGTGTGAGACAGCCATGTGTGAGCCGATCTCAATGTAATATGGATGGCTATGTGTGAGATTGTTCTTCTAGCATTATACCTATACCAAGGTGGGCTAGTTATGTATATATATGTGGATGGCCATGCGTGAGCCAATCCTTGATCTTAACTATATGTCATCTTTGCAGTTGACTGATATGTCTCTGCAGTGTTTTCTCTTGTGCCGACCAAGAGGTGTGGTGAGGTCATGGATTTCAGTTCTTCTATTAGACCTTGTGTGGCATCAATTTCGACTTATCAAGTGGTCAGTTGGATTTGGATGGTTTGACTCAAATCCTCAAGGCATAATGAATATGTAATCAGTCGTGTAATATAATTGTATAGGATCAAATACGAAAACATTAGTTGAGGCCTTACTTAATCTTTATACAATGTTGTTGAGAGAAAATATACATGTTCTTCAAATTCCTTTTTAATTTTTAAGATGTTCATAATTCAACAACAATTGCCCTTCCTTTTAATAATCATTATCTACTTTTTCTTTGTTGTATTTATAATGTTGCTCAGTTTATCTTATCTGTGGTAATAATAGAGTTGGCGGAGAGTTATATCTCTTGACGGGACTATGTGTCTCACCCCGTTGGTTAAATCCCTTTTTAGGTGGATGAGAAGGAAGAGGTAGAGATCAAGCTGAGAAGGTTGAGCAACATCCAGAGGAGTAATAGCTGATAAGGTTGAAAGTGTTGCTCGATGTCTTTTGTTGATAGAGTCCTAGAGTCGTCCTTGTACACTTGGGTCTTTGGGAGTGTTTTGCAGATGTTTTGCGAACGCGTTATCTTTATGTGCCCTTTGTATATCAGATGTGATGGAATCATGTATATATGTTCTGGAACAGTGCTTTCGTTACATGTTGACAACATTCCTTGTGAATGCTTTGAGGCATGAAAGTAGTCACGAGTGAAGGTTATTTATATATGGATGTCTTATGAAAAAGGTTTTAATTTTTAGTGTTTTCTTCTAACAAGTTCGTTAATCTCTCTCTTCCATGGTTTTGTTTTAAGTAATTTCATTTCTTGTGGCGCAGGGTGTCACAACAACGTTACTTTCAATTAGTACTTTGAAAATGTTTACATCTCCTCATTGTATGATCTCTCGTATGAGATGGAATCATCGTTTTATGTGTTTAAAATTCTTATATGATCTTGGTTCCTTAGATTGTACAATAGCTTCATTGTTGTCACAATACAACTATACTGCATCGCCAATTCTTGGAACCACCCCAAGTTCAGTGATGAATTTCTTGATCAAAACAACTTCCTTTGCTACATTGGAGGAATCAATGAACTCGAACTCTATTATAGAATCAACAATTATTTATTACTTGGAACTCTTCTAGCTTGCATCTCTGTTGTTGAGGCAAAACAGAAATGCAGATTGCAATTTGAAGTCATCTTTTTCAGTTTGGAAAGTTGCATCTTTGTAACCATTTACTACTAACTCTTCCTCACCACTATAGATAAGAAACTGATGTTTAGTTCTTCTCAAGTACTTGAGGATGTTCTTCACAACAACCAATGACATTCATCGGGATCTAATTAATATATTCTTGTCATTCTTGAGGCATACGAGACATTAGGACAAGTACATAACATTGTTTACATGATAGATCCAATTGTAGATGCATATGAATTCTTACTCATGCATTACCGTTCTTCACAAGAACTAGGACATTGGGCTCTAGAAATACTAACACCATGAGACATGGGTAAGTTTCCTCTCTTCCATTCTCTATGCTAAACCTTTTGTGCACTTTGTCAATGTATGTTCTTTGGATTAGGCCAGAAGCCTTCTAGATCTATCACTATATATCTTGATTTCTAAGATATAAGATGCTTCACCTAAGTCCTTGACGTGGTTTTTACTGCACTAACAAATCCACCTAGGGATGAAATCCCTAAGTTTTTACCAAAATCTTGTGCAATAGTACAACCCGCAAGCAGGTGGGTCTAATCACAATATAGTTAAGGATCGGATCCCAAGGGACAACGTTTTTAAGAATCTTGCTAGTCGATTCTGGATCAACTAAGACTAATATTTAGAACAAAGAGTTGATTTGGAGTTTAGTTAAACGAATTGCATGGAAAGTAAAAGAGCAGGATTAAAACTGAGTTTAGATTAATGATGGGAATTACTGGGGTGGAATCGGGTTTCACCACTACTACACATGAAAACACATCCTAAACACATCCAAGCAAGATACAACTATCCAAATGGAGTAGAAAACCATATGTTAGGAAATAGAGTTTGCGTAAGCATCTCCATGGGCTCGATGTCTCGTTACCCACATATCACACACTTACTACTCCGAAGATATCCCTTCGGAAGTTCTCGTCCGGACATCAACCATGTTAATCGATATTCAAATCCTAAGTATTGAAGTACTCACAATAAAGGAATAAAATAGATCATGCAAGGCATGTGATCTATCCACAAAGCATGCATTAAATGATTAATAATGAAATGGAAAGTTATATTCAAGCCATGGAAGGTTATAAAATGGACATGTAAGCACAAATAGTGGGGCTAGTCCCCACACCCTAGCAAAATGGACTACTCATTCCTCATGATAGAAATAAAAAGAATAAGAGAGAGGGAAGATTCCACCATGGACACGGTGAATAAGATGGTCACGACTCGATGGAGAAACAGTCTTCTACAAAAAGGCGAGGCAGATCTAGACAAGGAGGGGAAGAACACCAAGATAGATGAGGATGATCCTGTCTCTCCTTCTTCCTTATCTTCTCGTGCTCTTACTCACAGGAGATGGAGATGGATCAGTAGATGGCTAATGGATGAAGGTGCTATAGATATGAAATCCCACTACTTTTGTGGATAGGAGATAGATCTTGATGGAGCGGGAATAGCAGAGCAGTAAGGACACCACAGAGGTAGTCTTTGGAGGTAGATGATCATCTTCCTTGGTTGGGCATAGAGCGACAGCCTGTAGGCGTTGTGAAGAGGAAGAGATGCCTCAAATGAAGGAGGGGGTCATCTATTTATAGGTGTAGATCTGGAGAGTACTGACTTCAATGTCGCGATCGCATCCCTCCTCGGCATGACCGTGCCAAGGTGCACTGACTGTGTCAAGGTGCACACCGCAGTTGAGGTATTTGCCACAGTCGAGGTCATGTACTGTGATCAAGGTCATGTGCTGCGATCAAGGTCATGTGCCGCGGTCACAGTGGGGTCTTCTTGATCATAGTCGCATTACCTTGGCCTCGGCCCGACTGTGCTGAGGTGGGCCCGATTGTGTTGAGTGTCGGTTGAGGCTACATCTTGACCACGGTCGCGACCCTTTTTACATTACGGCCGTGGCCATCCTTATGCCGCAGTCGCAACCCTTTTAGAATAAACCCACCCCGTAGGGGGGGGGCTATTGCTATGGGTAGATGGACCTGTGTCAATGGATCCTCTGACTGATGAGGATGCTTTCTAATGAAGGAACTGCCCAACAAAAATAGGGTCCAAATTATCAAAGTTTCTTGGGTCCACTAGTCGGTTAGCGAGACCACCGTCTCCTACACTGGTGCACATAGCGCGATGCTTAATCCTGTAATGGAGATGAATGGATTTGATCAAAACTTTGAATAATCATCTGAAACTAAGGAAAATTGTATATTAGCATATTTAGGGGGCATATGTGAGCTTTCAGTGCTGAACAGGGCCAAAAATGGTGACTAAAACTAAGATGAATATGCATTCATCAAAACACCCCAAACTTAAACATTGCCCATCCTCGAGTAACACAAAATCTGAAACAGTCACCAATTGAATATTTCAACTCATGTGATTGCCTCATCTTCACATCACGTTTGTTTCTTTTCTAATTTGCATTGTTGAGCATCTCAACTTTTGGAGATCACTGAACACATCTTACAATATCTTCATTCCTGACTTTGTTTCTAAAAAACACTTCCTCCCCACTTTATCCAACATCAAGCATGTCTAAGAGATTTGTAAGAGTCCACAGATACCCACAGAACAACAAGTGTACATATGATCTGACACTGGTGTTTTACAAAAGAGGGAAAAAATGAGGCATTCATTATGTCTGTAGGTGGAAAAGGGAGTGAAGGGGGTATGGAAGGAAGTAGTAAATCTCTCCTTTATTCAACTCAAGATTTTTATTATATGGTTGCAATTACATTGATTGAAACTCTTTTTTTGTATGTGAATCTCCCTCTATTCAACTCGAGATTGCATTTTTTTTCTTGTGTGCACATTGGCATCTTTTCTTTTTCATTTTGGTGATACACCCCTATTACATAGAGAGGGGTATGGAAGAAGTGTATATAGAGAGGGCTGGTGTGCCACCCCGAACTTAGGGTTTGGTAATATTTTTATGGATTTTTGTTTCTTTTTGATAGATGGAGGGGTAAAAAGATGGTAGAAGAAGTGTACAAGAGAGTTCATATCATAATGCAACTAGATTTACAATTCAGTGCACTGAGTTGTTCTCTTTATCATACTATGCTCAAATAATGACGTGATGGGGATATGATGGAGATTCCATGCTATTGTTCCACTAGTCAGTTAGGAAGCACGACGTGTTTGATCCCTCTTAGTTCAACATTTACTTGCCATCTTTACTGAAGATCATGATGTTAGGATTCATAAGCTTCACATGGTGATTTCTAACCATCGGCTAGTTTCAGAAATTGTCTCCTTGAGGCTTTGCTTCAAATAAGGAGGGTATAATGATTCAAAATTGCATGGAAAAAGAACTAGCCAGCGAGGTAAAGGCTTTGATTGAAATAAAAGTATCAAAACTTCATCAAGTTTCTATACAAAACTACTTTAAAAACTTAAAATTTTTGGAAATTTTGATCAAAATTGCTTCAAAAATACAATGATGGAATCTTAAGTCTGAAATAGATAGGCGTGGATCGAAAGTAAAGTACGTACCACCCACCCTCCACCCCAAACTTAGAATTTTTTTCATCCCGAGAAAACTCTAAATCTGAGATGGAGGGGAAAAACAGTGACAATTGGATGATAAATGTGTTTTCATCATTTTTATTTACATTTTTAGATATTTTTAGGATTGTTTTGTTATTTATTTTCTTAGTTTTATAATTAATTGTATTATTTCATATTTTTATCTTTAATTAGAATTTTAATTATATTTTCTAGGGTTTTTGTAGGAAATGGAATAAATATTCTTGGAGCAAAAATTTAGAACAAGTAACATAGAGAAAAGTGGGGTAGAGAAAGGGCTTACCGCCCTACCACCCCAAACTTTTAAACCATGTTGTCCTCAGCATGAAATAGAAGTCTAGGATGATAAGGTAGTGGGGATGGAGTTGTGGTAGACAAACACCAAGAGGGGAGAGTGATATCAAGGTGTCCAGTGAGTAGGGGATCCACCAAGGCCGTGGTGGTCTCCTTCTTGTAGCTTTTGTACTGTTTTGCAATCTTCTCTTCAATTATGATCTTCTCCCTGGTTGTCTCTTCCATGCATCATCTCTCCTCCATTATACCTATTCTAAAATGATTCACAAACAACAAAACCATCAAGTCTAGTGTGTGAGTGCATTTTCTTAGAAAGTGTAAGAGCAAAGCAAAAATATAAAAAATTGAAGTTTGGGTGAAAAATTTCCAAACCTAGGTGGGTTGCCTCCCACAAGCGTTGGGTTTCATGCCTTTAGCTAGGCTTTTTGTTCTTTCACCATCAACCATTGTCCAAAAACAAAATGTTTGCATCCCCATCATAGGAAATCCTCTCAAATGCTTTCCTTGATTGATCTTCCTCCCACGGGTCATGTGAGCTTCTCAAGTGTTTTTCAACAATTTTCTCACCTTGGGGATCATCATCATAGATCTTAATTAGCCTTATGACCTTTAAAATTTTCATGCCATTGTCTTGCTCTCTCTTGAGGAATGGGTCTTCATAGGCATATAAGAGAGGGGTCACAATCATATGGAATACTTGCAAACATGGACTTTCTGGCAATTTGTCTCCATTAAGATCTTTGTCAAATTTCTTCCCTCCCTTGATAAGCTTCACGACAACCTTGTCACACTCCATGATTGAAACCATATCCATTTTATCATAGGAAGTAGGGGGAGCATGTGATAGTTGTAGTGGTGGCATTGTTTTTAATGGCCATTGGAATTGAGATGGAGGAGGGAATTGACATTGGAAGGTGAAAAATATAAAAAATTGAAGTTTGGGTGAAAAATTTCCAAACTTGGGTGGGTTTCCTCCCACAAGCGTTAGGTTTCATGCCTTCAGCTAGGCTTTTTGTTCTTTCACCATCAAACATTATCCAAAAACAAAATGTTTGCATCCCCATCATAGGCAATCCTCTCAAATGCTTTCCTTGATTGATCTTCCTCCCAAGGGTCATGCGAGCTTCTCAAGTGTTTTTCAACAATTTTCTCAGCTTGGGGATCATCATCATATATATTAATCAGCCTTATGACCTTTAAAAATTTCATGCCATTGTCTTGCTCTCTCTTGGGGAATGGGTCTTCATAGGCATCTAAGAGAGGGGTCACAATCATATGGCATACTTGCAAACATGGACTTTCTGGCAATCTGTCTCCATTAAGATCTTTCTCAAATTTCTTCCCTCCCTTGATAAGATTCACGAAAACCTTGTCACACCCCATGATTGAAACCATATCCATTTGCTCATAGGAAGTAGGGGGAGCATGTGATAGTTGTAGTGGTGTCATTGTTGTTAATGGCCATTGGAATTGAGGTGGAGGAGGGAATTGAGGTTGGAAGGTGAAATGGTGGGAAGGTTGTGGAGATGGAGGTGGTGGGGGTGTGTAAGGCTTAGGATAGCCTTAGAGGTAGGGAAATGGAGGAAATTGATGGCTTGTCACATGCATCTTGGCATTTCATCTTGTCTTCCTCGAATGGCTTGTCACATGCACAAAGCACAACCAAACAAAAGAGAACAAGTTAATAAACCAGTATACACAAAGAATGCAAAGAATAAAGAATAAATAATATCAAAGATGAGGACAGTAGAAAAAGTCAAAGAAAAACTAACTAGCTAGATCGAGCACCTCTAATCCCCAGCAACGACACCAGAAAGCTTGGTTCGCTCCCTCCAATGGTGTTACACAATACTCAATTATAGTTTGAATAGATGCAACCCCACAGACGGAAGCACACAGTGGATTCACTTTTGATATTTATAAAACCTAACTTAACACCTACTCACACTAAAACAACTACACCCGCAAGCACACGAGGTCGTGTCGTAGTATAGGAAGGCGGCAAGTATAGGGTCGATCCACAGGGAGAAGAGGGGCCACTAGAGCTAGGTTAGTTTGGCTAGGTTCCTACTGTGGAGACTAGGGTTAAGGGTTTAAAGGTGATTTGATTGTTAAACTACTATGAACAAATGAGAAATTAAAGGCAAGAATGAATCTAAGTTAACCCTAGGCTAGAGTAAGGCTAAATAGCCAAGAAAGGATTAAGCTAGGTATGAAAGTGCAAACTACACTAAGGCAAGCAAGAGAAGGGAAAGAGAGCAATTAAAGAGCTAAGGTAGCATGAACAAGGTAAGAGTAAGTCAAGAAGCTAACTAAGCAAGAAAATAACTAATTAAGCTAAGCAACCACAAAACTAGGGTTTTAAGCAGTAAAGAGAGGTATGGGTTGTTTAGGGGTATGAACTTATCACTTAAGTTGGGGGGTGACATTTGAACATTATGATTCCATTTAGATTATCCAAACCAAACAACAAGTTAGAGTCTAATGAATTAACCTAAGCTACTAACTGGCCATGGATATGCTAGGTTGTGTATAGGGGAACTACTCCCTAACACCCCCTACTACCCTTACGAGGCTCAATTGGGTTAGGGATTAGGTTCAATTCAATTAGAGTCTAATCAAGTCTAGGTTTCTAGATTAGGTATTCCTAGGGTAATTAGGGGCCGAGGGTAGTAATAGGGAGGTGAAATTAGGGTTTTGGACCCCAATTCCCCCACATTCTAACCTTGAGAAGGCTCCATGCTAATTGCACTAGAATTATCTAATCTAGATACTTAGATCTCTCACTTAGGTTCAGGGAGATTGATTAGGATATAGGAATATGGGAGGCAACCTAGGGATCCAAGAATTGGACCTAGGGGCGAATCCCAAAATTCACACATATAAGAAATTTGCCTAAATTCCTAGGTGATTTCACACACAAACCAACAAGCAATCCATGGACAATGAGATGCAAATCGAATATAATCATTAACAAAGGGAATTACAAAGTTTACATGTCAATTTCCACCAACATGGTATCAAAGTAACATAATTTCCCCCAAACGGCCCACCAAGGGGCCTAGCTACTCATAAACATGGAAAATACAAAAAGAAAGGAAGAAGAATGAGTAGAGATGTGAAAATCCATGATGAGCTCGGTGAAGACTCCTCCTTCTCCACCTCCTAGCAGCTATAGCTCGAGCTTCCTCCTACAAGGTAGGTGAATGGCATGGATGTATGGTGGAAATGGGTGAAAACAATGGAAAACTAGGGTTTTGGTGGTGGAAATGGTGAAATGGAGGTGGAACACTAGTACATAACCGACCTTTAGTGTCAGTTATTTAAGGCCTTTAGCATCAGTTTTAATGCGACACCTATGTGGGTGCAGCTAAAAGGCCAACAGTTAGGTGTCGGTTTTCAAACCGACGCCACAACCCTTCACGCGCCACCGAAAACGCGCCAGCATGGGGGTATAGGCGTCGGTTATTAGTTTTGAAACTGACACCATAAACCTTCACACCACAGAAAGGGCGCCATCTGGGGCACTATTAGCGTCGATTTATTAGTGATAACTGACGCCATCTCACCCGCTGCCACGGTCGTGCTGGCCAGCACAACCGTGTTTTCTGGCCCGCTGCCACGGCCGTGCTGGCCAGCACGGCCGTGGTGTCTGGCCCGCTACCACGACCGTGCTGGCCAGCATGGCCATGGTGTCTGGCCTCATTAGGGAAATCAACGTTGGTTACTAGTAGGGCAACCGACACCAGAACCATCAGTGTTGGTTTATTATTGATAAATGACACCACATCACATCCATTAGGTGTCAGTTATAATTATTTATCCGACGCTATAATCATTTTTCGTCGGTTTTAAACAAATAACCGATGCCTATTTCATGTTTTTTTTCTTATCGGTCTGCAGGCCTGCTTTGGCTGGTCGCAGGATGAGAAACCTGTAGTTCAGTTATGAACTGCTGGTTTTACGACATCCATTGATATCAGCCAACAACAGGCCACAAACCTACAAAATTAACAACATTAATTTTCACACATTTAGCAACCTGCAGTTCCATTCAATTTTCACACATGTAGAAACATTCATGTAGCAATTTGTAGTTCCATTCATTTTCACATTCACACATGTAGAAACATTCATATAGCAACCAACAGTTTCATTCATTTTCACATTCACACATGTATAAACATTCAGATACATGTAGAAACATTCAGACATGTAGAAACATTCATACATATTATAATTCAGAAATTCATTTACAAAATATCATTCTTTAGTCATTATTCGCTATCAACATCCCAATTATATTTTAAAACCCCCACTACTTGTATGGCTGTTGCCCATTCTTCTCTTACATCATTTAATTCTTCCGTCATATAGGGAGCATGTACATCTGGTAAGGCCTTTCTTGTAGTGTGGTCAATTTTAAACACCTGCAAAGAGAATGATGTATATATATAATTAATAATATATAAATAAGATTGATATATTTCATATTTTCTAATGTGACTATATATAATACCTCAGGAATGGTATCGATGTCCACTACGACATATTTGATAATCATGTGCATAAATTGCGCCACATAGTATGCACATGCCCATCCGTTGTCTTGTATAGCACACTATAAATTGAAACATATAAAATATTAAAAAATACAACTAATTAAGCATTGTTCACATAAATAATATATACATTGCAGTCGGGAACTTACTTCCATGTTCTTCCAAATTATTGGCTGGTTCTTTTTCCTGGGGACCTTTCCTCCAGCCTTTTTGAACTCATTTAAACCCCTACATGTTAATGTAACACAGTACATTGCATAATTAAATAGTAATGTAATAACATATGTTAACATATATGAAAATGAAATATTTCTCACCGGAATAATGCCATTTTCATTGTGTGTCCATATTTTGAATTCAATTTAGTCCCCTTAGGATCTAGATAATAGACAGTGAACGTCTGAGGGACAATAACTAGTAACTCCCAATGCATACCACTAGAGGTAAAAAAGTTTAAAATTAATAACTTAAAATCCACAATAAAAATGTAATTTTCTTAAGTCCAAATTATAAGCAAAGTAAACTTACTCCACATTAAATGGAGCTATTATCACCATCTTCTTATTTTGACCAAAATTTGTATAAAGCATCACAACAGTATTGTTGAATTGACGGAGGGTATTTAGCTACAAGACTAATCAAAGATGGAATAAAAAATCCTACATGTTCGAATGAAAAATCTGCACATATCTTGTCTAAGTAGCTGCAAAACATGTATTACATATGCATTAATAAATAAGAAACCAGATCACCAGATCCTACACAAGGTATATGGATGTATAAAGAAGATCTCACCTTATCCATAGCTCTATCACAGATGTATTCAGCCAATCATATCGAAACAAGTCCTAAATATCTTGTATAAATAGTTTGCTTTCGTATGATTGACCTGCAGTATCTACATCTATAGAAATAGTTATAGGGCAATTTATATCATGTTCGCCTAACCATATTGTCATACATCTACAATTAAGACCTAACAGGACAGGTAGGTCTTGTGGAACCCAACTTGGTAATGTAGGAGGTGGAGGTGGAGGCCTAGATGCTCTGGGTGTCTTCTTTTTAACATGTATATATATATATATAATTTCAGATAAATTGACATCATATACACACACTAATAATTTAACGTAATGTAAATTTACCATACAGTTTTAGTATAGAGGACATCTGCTTTTGGCCACAATATCACTGCGCCTTCTGCTCACCAAGCGTTTCACAATCTGGGTGGGCATATGGCAATGGAAGATCCATCCAATTGGGGAATATATGTACCTGGCTCACACGAACCCAACCAGTTGGTAATGGAGACCTATGAAACATTTTCCCTGGTAGGGATGGGTAAGCTGACGCCTCTGCGACGACAAATTCTTTACTTTCTAGACGGTATGGCTTCAACCCCTACAAATTTTTGTGTGAAGAATGTTATATACATATATACATATCATCTTGAAAAGACTAGATACTATGTCATAAAAATACTTACAACGGATGTGCTAGGTGTTGGGTCTACAAGATTACTCCCAACCTCTGCATTAGGAGTAGAGTGGGATGCCATAGGTATTGTCTGCTGAGTGGCAGTCAGAGATGCCTGCCACTTGCTCATTGCTTCTTCGATTTTCCTATCAACTATCTTATCTACTTATACATGGATAAAAGAGATGTTACCTTCTGGTTATTGAATTCTCTTTTATAGTAACATTATAAAGAAAAAATAGGTTACCTCTTCTTGTGAAATGCCCGCTTTTGGGACATGTTTGCGCTGGGGTGGTCCAAAGAACGCTTTGATGCCCACACCAGCACCTGCAACCCTAACACATCCAGGATGCTCTGGGTTACCCAAAGAAACTTTCAATTCATCCCTTGTGCCCTCAGGGATGAACTTGCCTTGTTTCCTCAGCTCATGCAACTCCCGCTAATCGCCAAAACAAAAATTTGTAATTAAGTAAACACCACAAATAATCAATATTCAAACGATTTCTCTAAGAGTTGTATTTTACCATTTTTGCAGCCGCCTCAGCAGTTGCAGGCTTCCTTATTTCTCCCTTCTTATTTTTCCTCCCAGCTATCCAGACATCATGGCGAGGCAGAGGTGTGGTACCTATAGTAGAGGACTCCTGAGTAGCAACAAACTAAGCAGTAGACTCAGCCTGTAGTCTTTGGCGAATGCCTACATACCCTTTTGGACCCATTGTGTAGTCACACACATTCAGTGCACACCTTGCTTTTTGCACCTCACTGAGGGCCTAGTTAGTATGCACATTAATGATTTGGTTAGTAACACTAAATGTTAATCTTGAATAGGTGAATACAATGTATATTAATTAAATTGTGAGTGACGCCTAATACCTTGAATTCATCAGTTTTTCTTGAAGTAACAAACGCGTCCCATTCTTCTTGGTCCAAGAAGTTTCACTGTTCAGTGGCTGTCTTCTTCCTCTTGTCACCTTCTTTTATGCATTCTCGAGTGAGATTTGTCCTATAGTCCCTTAGGACTCTCCCACAACATTACATCACGCATTTACGATGCAACTTTTCATCCAATTCAAATATACTCTGCAAAATAGAATTGCTATTAACTAGTATCCAAAAAATTAGTAATCTACAAAATAGAATTGCAAATTAATAATAACTCACACATAAATCCTTCCATATTACGTCTTTCTTCCCCTTAGGAACTTTATGCCAAGAATCTATCTTACAACCGCAATGGCTACGAGTAACATACCCAAGATATGAAACAAACGAATTGTGATTCACTCCAATTGCATTTCTTGCATTATCAAAATCCACAACAAGTTTCGGTCCATTTCCCCTTTGTGCTATTAACTTCTTCATCATAGTGATGCCCCTTCTTTTGTCAACCTTTTGGTGCTACTCATCAAGTGCCTCAAGTGCTTCAGAGGGTACATGTGCATCATCAACCTAAAATTTGACAAAATAAACACACTTACATGATATAACTATAAATGGACATGTAGATATAAATATATGATATATTTTTAAAACTTACATTGTGAGGTGGCGCATTGATGTCCTCACCCTCACGGTAATCATTAACACGGTCATCAGGAGAATGCTCAGCAATCTGAAAGTTCACATTCACATTGTAAAGTTCACATTGTAGAGTAATTCACATTATAAAGCTCACATTGTAAAGTTCACATTCACATTGTAAAGTAATTCACATTGTAAAGTTCACATTGTAAAGTAATTCACATTGTAAAGTTCACATTCACATTGTAAAGTAATTCACATTGTAAAGTTCACATTCAGAAAAATAAAACATATAAAAAAAATATAAACATGCCTCTAATATTGTGATTTTTATCAATTAACAATCCTTCATTGTGATCTCCACGCACATACAAGTCATCATTAGCTTCAATATTTGCTGGTGTTGGCAACCCAACTAAGAATGGACTGGAGTCATCATACTTATCATAGTACTCTTCTTCATCTATAGGATCTTCAATGAACTGTCTTTTACCATGAAGAACAACCGACTATTTATCATTTGCATGATCATCGATATAAAATATTTGTTTTTCTTGTGATGCCAATATGAATGGTTCACCCTTCTCGCCAATCTTTTCAAAGTTCACTAAAGGGAAACCCAATTCATCCACGACAACTCCTTTGGTGTTATCAACCCAATTACATTTGAAGAGCGGAATTCTGAAATCTATGTAGTCAAACTCCCATATGTCTTCAATGACACCGTAATATGACATTTTAGCTTCACCTGGACTCTTATCCTTTGCACTTGCAAAAAACATAGTCGACGCTTGAAGGGTGACCCCACTGTTTTGGACGACACTCTTATCATCTTGGCGCTTTGTGTAATATGTGAATCCATTAATGTCATACCCTTCATAAGACATAACATTCAATTTTGGTTTAAAGGTGAGGCATTTTATAGTTTCAGTAATATCATCTGGTGTTTGAGATAGTTGATGTAAGACTTTATCTTCAAACCACTTAATAAATGTCTTGTTATGCTCTCTAGCAAGCCACATTGTATTGGCTCGAGGATATTGTCTCTTGATGAAATTGGTATGTTCCTCGATATAAACACTCACTTCATCCATGTTGTGTAAAATATACAAGTGACCTTGTTCCAACTACTCATGGCTGATTACTTTCACCCGTGATCCCAAAATTCCTTTGCCAAATTGCTCCTCAATATTCTTGTCATTACCAGGAGTGTCATTACCACTGAGAAAGTCATTGCAAAAATCCATAACCTCTCTCACCACATAACCCTCAACAATACTCCCTTCAGGCCGATAACGGTTTTGAACATCACTTTTAAAAACGCTCATGTATCGTTCAAAGGGATACATCCAATGCAAGAAAACTGGTCCCAACATTTTCACTTCCCTAGTCAAGTGGACAACAAGATGTACCATGATATCAAAGAATGACAGAGGAAAATACATCTCAAGCTGACATAGGGTAATGACCACTTCTCTTTGCAAATTATCGAGAGTATCAGGGTCAATAACTTTGCTACACAGACTGTTGAAAAAGAAACAAAGTCTGGTGATTGCAAACCTTACATGCTTCGGCAATATAGATCGAAATGCCACATGCAATATTTGTTGCATTAGAGTGTGACAATCATGAGATTTAAGACCTATCAACTTTAGATCTTTCATTGATACCAATCTACGTATGTTGGATGAGTAACCCTATGGCACCTTAACATTTACCAAACATTCACAAAAAGCTTTCTTCTCCTTTCTAGACAATGTGTAACAAGTGGGAGGTAAGTATGTTCTTCGATTTCCCATTTCATGTAATTCTGTTAATTCTGACCTTATTCCCATTTCACGTAGGTCCAGTCTAGATTTTATCCCATCTTTAGTCTTACCTGGTATATTCAACAAAGTACCAATGACACTATCACATACATTTTTCTCAACGTGCATGACATCGATACAATGCCTGACTGTTAAAGAACTCCAATATGGAAGTTCCCAAAATATTGACTTCTTCTTGAATAAAGATTTGTCACTCTGTGTGACCATAGTACATTGTGATCTCTTACCAAATTCATTGACAAAGTCTTTTACTCTTTCATAAACAACCTCCCCTAGTATAGGTTTAGGTGCACTCCGTTCCTCATTCAATCCATTGAATGCTTTGCACTTCCTACGATACAGATGGAATTTTGTAAGAAACCTTCGATGACCGAGATATACAGTCTTACCACCATGTTTTAGTCTTGTTGAATCAATGTTCTCTTCACATATAGGACACGCTTTAGCTCCTTTGACAGTATATCCAGACAAATTCCCATGATTGGAAAAGTGCTATGTTGGCTGCTCAATGTCCCGTACAGATTCATCTCATATGTACAAAGTCCAAGTCTTAGATTCCTGACTTCTTCACCAAATTCAGGGTACAATAGATCAATCTTCTTCCACTGTGGGGAATCAGACGCATGTCGTAGGATCCCATCATTATTTTTCTTAACATCTGCATGCCACCTCAAATTATTCGCATCTATCGGATTGGCAAACAAGCATTGAAACTGTGATATTATAGGTAGATACTGAAAAACCACTAGAGGGGGGGTGAATAGGGTTTTAAAGTTAATTTAACAATTATTTAACTCAAACAACCAACCACAAAAATATTGGACAAGGGGACAAGGATTTAGAGTGGTTCCAACCTTAGCAAATACTAAGGAAGTCAGTCCACTACCCGGTTGCTTACCCAACCGGGATTTTGAAAGAATTAAATTTTATTACCTCGCAAGGACTTTACATAAAATTACAATTCTTTCACCAAACCCTTCGAACATCCTTCACCTAGAAGTAATTGTACCAACCTTGAAGCAGCCTTCTTGAAGTAACTTCAAGCTCCCCCTTGAAGTAGCCTTCCTCTTGAAGTAGCTTCCCGTTGCAATAGCCTTCTTGAAGTTGTTCGAAGTCCACCTTCTCCTCCGAGAAGAACCTTCTCCAATCCGCAGCCTCCAACCCTAGGAGTAGCAAGGAGAATACAAAGGATAAAAGGAATAAGAAGGAAAAAGGAAATTACACTTAACCTTTGAAGCACAAGGCTTGATTTGCCTATATCAAGCGTGTAGATCTCCTAACCAATGTATATGGAAGTGTGATTGCTGTGGATAGGAGATACTAGCCTATAGGACACGAAATTAGAGCAAGGAGAAGAATAGCCAATGCAAGTGTTGCTCAATTTCTCAAAATAGATTCACAATTGCAAGTGTAAGCTCAAGTGTATCACAAGTGAAGATTAGAGAGTTTAGGTGTCCTAAGGCATGTCCTATTTATAGAAATGACCTACAAGTGCTTAAGGACGTTCTAGAGACTTTCTAGGGGGTTCTTAGTGCTCAACTAGCCGTTATGTGTCCACTAATAGCATTTGTAACGACTAGTTAATTGACCCTGAAAAGTGCAGACATAACTCTTCTCGGTCGAAGATTTGTCGACCGAGAGTCCTTCTCGGTCGAAGTTTTGTTGACCGAGGGACTTCCTAGAGCAAGTGTTTACAACGTTCATTTCCAACTCCCAACCACCTTGTCTGCTGGGTCTAACGGCTAGTAGGGTCTATTTTTGATCGAAGATTTTGTTGACCAAGAGTTTCTCGGTCGAAGTTTTTGTCGACCGATATTTTCTCGATCGACAATTTGTCGACTGAGAATATTACTGACTCATTGTATTCATTTACTAAGTGTGTGTATCAATGTGCAATTGTGATACTATCTTGATGAATGACCTATCTAAGTGTTGTCAGTGGATAGGGAATATCTAAACGCTTGATTTACATGATATCTAATTACTTGTACATTATATACTTGTACAAGCATTTACATTTGATTACGATCATGAAAATAAAGCGATTTTATCAAATTGTTCTTCCAAGTCTTTGTTATCCACCACCTTATATGCTTGTTCCTAAAATACTCAAATAGCATGTTAAAACCACAAGAATGAAATGTTTGTCATCATCAAAATAAAGGAATTATCATAATGTCCAATTTGGCCAACAATCTCCCCCTTTTTGAAGATGACAAACATTTCCTAAATATAAAATAAGCAAATATAAATCATATGAGTTTCATACCTGAAGTTTACCTTTTGTAGCCTTTCTTGTTTTGCAAGTGGGTGCTGGCTGAGATATTATGAAACTCATTTTATTTTATGTTTTTGATTTTATATTATTTCTCCCCCTTTGTCATTTCAAAAAGATAACCATGATAAATATTAAGTATGACTTTTATTTCTCCCCCTTAATTTCATAATTTGATGCTCCCCCTTAATAAGATATTCAGTTTGCAAAACTAAGGGATTAATATAATTGTAAACCATTTTTGTCAAATTTAGCCACAATTTGTTTCTCAATCATTTGCAGAGTATGTTAAGCCTTGAAATGATACGAGTTTCTTTTAAGTTTATGGCATATGTGTATTAATTTCTCACTCATTTTACAAGGAATGTTAGGCCCTGAAAATGATATGAGAATCCTTTAAGCTTTAGAGTACATCAAAGGTGTCTCTAACCAAATGCACAGGATGTTAAGCCCATATTTGTGTAGAGAATTCCTTTAAGAACAAGGTATATGAAATTTGTAGATTTCTTCATAGCCAAGAATACTAAGGTCATAACAAGCTTCAACTAATATTTGCAATGTTTTGTAAGCTTCTTAATCAAATAATCAAATTTGTTTTCGTGAGCTCCCCCTTAATCTTATAGTCAAGATAATTTAAGGATTCTAAGGTCACAATCAATATTAGATCATAATAAGTTGACCTTTTATGAGCGTTATGCACTAAAATTATGTTTTCAATATGTTAAACACATTTTGAATCAAGATACTAATATTAAGTGCAGTAAAATGATGTACAAATAAGCATTTTGTCAAGCTTATTTTAGGTCGATCTTGACTTCGACCATAGCGCCCCTTGGTCAAATTTGATTTCAACCAAGAGGCAATTTCTGCAGATTTACAGTTTAAGCACTTTCATTGAATTACACATTTATGTTAGTATATGTGAAATATAAAGTTTTTATTGTTGGATAAATTGGATATTATGATAAATCCCTTTGTTTCGATGATGACAAACATTTCATTCTTATCAATCTAACGAGCTACTTGAGTGTGCAGGACTAAGATGGATGGCAAAGCAACTAGGGAAAAATCCAAGAGCTTACTCAGTTATATTTTCATGCAATGTAATCAATGTTGTAAAACTTGTACAAATATATAATGTACAAGTACTTAGATTTGCATGTAAATCAAGCGTTAAGATTTTCCCTACCCAAACACCATAGTTAGACATGTCATCCCAATTGAATAGAATCACCTTTGCACACTCACACATATAATTAGTGCCTAAAATGAAATCTTGAAACAGGATCATTCTCGGTCGACGAACTCCTCGACCGAGACACTCTCGGTCGACAAACTGCTCGACCGAGAAAGATCCAAAGTAGCCGTTAGACACAGCTGACAAAGTAGTTGGCAGTTGCAAATGAACGTTGATCCAGAGAGCCTGTCGGTCGACCAAACTTCGACCGAGTAGGTGTCTCGGTCGACCAATTGTCGACCGAGATGGTCTCTGACAACAACTACAGAATAAATTAATTAGCCGTTGTTAAAGCAACAACTTTGTACCTAACGGCTAGTTAAGCACTTAGAAACCCCTAGAAGTTATTTAGAACGTCCTTAAGCATACTTAGGCCATTACTATAAATAGGACAAGCTATAGGACATTAAAATTCACTTGTCTTGAGAATACACTTGAGCATACTTGAGCAATCTTTTGCAAGCAATTTGAGCACAGTGATCATTGGCCTACATTCTCCTTAGCTCAATCACGTGTCCTATAGGCTAGACTCTCCTACCCACAGCAATCACAAGTTCACATACTTGGCTAGGAGATCTTACGCTTGATCTAGGCATATCAAGCCTTGGGCTTAAAGGATAAGTTGTAATTTCCTTTTTCTTTCTTGTTCTTGTTTATATTTTGTACTCTCCTTGCTACTCCTAGGGTTGGAGGCTGCGGATTGGAGAGGGTTGACTTCTCAGGTGGAGAAGGGGACTTCAAGCTACTTCAAGAAGGCTATCGCAAGGGAAGCTACTTCAGAAGGCTGGTGCAACGGGAGTTGGTGCACCTACTTCAAGGGAAGGCTGCTTCAAGGTTGGCGATTACTTCTAGGTGAAGGCTGCTTGAAGGGTTTAGGAAAAGAGATTGTATTTTATGTAAATTCCTTGAAGAGGTAATAAAATAAATTTCTTTTCAAATCCCGGTTGGGTAAGCAACCGGGTAGTGGACTGACGACTATAGTATTTGCTATAGTTGGAACCACTCTAAACCTTGTGTCTCCTTGTCCAATATTTTCATTGTGGTTGTTTGAGTTCAAAATTGTTAAATTTTCTATAAAACTCTATTCACCCCCCCTCTAGTAGTTTTCATTTATGTAATATGATCAAATGTATATTAATTTGAAGCATTTTGAGTGATACCTATTTTGAAGAAGTTTTATCAATTGAAAGCTTAATATAGGCATCACAGTGAAGTCTTTGTCTTTAATTTTCCTAAACTGTATGTTTTACATTCATTTTGAATGATATCTCATAAGCTTTGCTATAGGTACATAAATATCAATTCCCATTTCTTTTTGTACCCTCATTTTCAGATTAATCATAAGATTCTTTAGAGACATATATCCTTGAAAGCAAGATTAATATCTTAAAATCAAGATTTTGCTATTGATTTCTTAGAACAAGCAAATAGATAAAACATTAATATTTTTGTTCTAAGAGACACTGTTTGTCTTGTCATAGCATCATCATTCACAATAATCATTATCTATTATCTCAAGATGCATTTATGCTATGGCATTTTCAATGATCTTGAATAGTATCCATTCATGGTTTGTATATATGCATCACAGATTATTTTAGACAAACCAATGAAACACAATGATCATGGCACAACAAATTATAATAGAAAAGTAGAAGCATATCCATAATACAATGATCAACATATAAATGCAATAATTATGATCATTTAAGCTAAATTTCAACACACATGGTTCCTATATAGATATGCCAAGAAGTACTTAGGAAAAACCATGTGGATTATGATAAAACAATAACTTCCTTGATTAAACCCATTCATAATTTTCAGTTTTAAGTCAAACCATGTAGAGGATAATACCAAGATAATATCATTTATGGTTCATGGATTTTCAAATTTAAGACAAACCATGTAAATGAATATGCTTAAAAAACTTTTTCAATAAATGAATAAGGTTTGTTCAAAATCAGTCTTCATATAAAACTTTTGCAATATGTTTAAGGATTTCATATAGTGTTATATCTTAATTCATGATGCAAAAGATCAATATGTCTTGTTTCAAAGATGATCTCCAAGATTTATTCTTGATTAAAGCACTTTTTATTATTGCTGAATTGATAGCAAATAAGAAACAACAGAACATATTTTCCAGACTTTTGCTCGGTCGAACAATTTGTCGACCGAATTATTTTCGGTTGAAGTATTTCTCGACCGAGAATGTTTCTGCAAATTTTATTCAGCAATCTGTATGTTCTAGTTTATGTGTTGTAATACTTTGTTATTCAATTGTGTGAAGTGGAGATAGATATAAGGTTACTCAATTCAAGATTATTGATCATATCTCAGACTTAATTAGTGCATTTACATATGTCACAATGATATTTATTCTTTTGATTTTCTTAGAACAAATTATCTTTATCATTCTAATGGAAATTTTAAGATAGATTGTTTATGCTTAATCATCAAGAAAGTACCAATTGAAATTTGATAACATTTGAATTTTCAAAGAAAGCATAATCAATTTCAATTTGCATACAGATCAGAATTTTACAAGTTGTGGTTTGCATCAAGTTTAATAGGGATGTTATTAACATATATGTAATGATGCAAACTACTAATATGCTTGAGAGATTTGTCTTCAAGATATGTGACTTATTTTTCCAATCAAGTAAGTCTACTTGTAGTAAGAGTATAGATTTCAGTATCATTTGTCTTTGCAAGCATCATTTTTGCAGCAATTTTAGTAAAATCTATCTTTTTCTCTTGTATACTTGATAATTTAATCACGAAAAGTATTTAGTTTTGATGCTCATATATTCTTCCTTTTGATTTGGATCATTCAAATGTTTAAAGCACAAGAATATATAAAGTTCATTATATGCTTAAGTTGATTGTGATTTAAGTGTCTTTTATTTAAACAGTCTTGCCAGAGTTTTACTCGGTCGAAAAAGTTTTCGACCGACATTGTCTCGGTCGACAATTTCTCGACCAAAATTGTTACTGTTTCTGTATTGTTTTTCAGTAATTGTTTCTAAATAAAACATATATCACTTCCAATTCAATTTTGCAATTTAAAACTCAGTTCAATTGAGATAAAACATATGAATATCAAGGCAACATTTTGATCAAATCTCAACTAATATTATTCAAATATTTAGATTTTAAGAACCCTAATTAAGACAAGTTTTCAAGGATGTGTCTCTGCAGATTTGTAGATTTAGAAATTTTAATTACTTGAATCAATTTGTTATTTCATTATGTTAAGTTGAGATAGACATAGAGATATACAACTAGAGTCTTTGGTCATATCTCAACTTAAATTTATTCATTTAGTTTGGGGGTTTTGGAACCCATACTAACTCAACATCCTTTTTCTTGTATGGACATGAGAAAGAATAATGTCCAAGACGCAAACAATAGTGACAACATATGGAATCAACCTTATATCGCTTTCTATGATTTTGTTCAAGGTTTTTCTTGGGTATGTATTTGCCTTTGGGTACATACATAGATTGACTCTTTGGCACTTGTGTTCTTCCCCAACTAGGTTTTTGATAAGATTTTCCTTTAGGCTCATATCCTAGTCCTCTCCTTCCAATTTTATGATAAGAATTATTTAAAATTTTATCAAGAGTATCATTTTTACTCAAACTATTAACTTTTTGTTACAGCTTAACAATCTCATCCATTCTTTTATTTATGTCTAACTTTGCTTGATCTAGATTAGATAACAAGAAATCTCTTTCTTTCACTATAGTATCATAATCTAGATGTGTACACAGAACAGGTTGTTTTTGAAGATCATTTACTTGAGTTTGCAAATTTAACTTTTCTAGAGAAAGAAGATTGCAATTTTCTTCTACAGATTTTAGCTTAATATCATGACCTTCAATAACCTTTTTGAGATCTTCATGTTCAGATGTAAGAGCAAGAAGCTTAGCATGTAACTCATCATTTGCTTTATTAGATTTCTTTAATTTCTTCTTGCACTCAATATATTTATTGTGTGCCTCTTCAAGACTAGCAACTAGCTCTTCTTTAGATAAATCAAAAAGGCTTACCTCTTCTTCTTCTTCG
The DNA here is from genome assembly GCA_963693085.1 of Alisma plantago-aquatica. Classification (NCBI taxonomy): domain Eukaryota; kingdom Viridiplantae; phylum Streptophyta; class Magnoliopsida; order Alismatales; family Alismataceae; genus Alisma; species Alisma plantago-aquatica. The sequence continues at coordinate 1,112,876,505 of OY856409.1, read as the reverse complement.
TCACTTATTGTAGCAATAAGACATTCTTTATGCGTATTTTCCTTCTTTGACCTCCATGGGCAACCAAGTGTTGTGTGGCTTGTTCCTAAGCACCAATTACAACTTGTTGAAGGTTGTTCCAAGCTGCTCCTTTGCTTGCGGTTGTAGGCACCACCACCCTTCATTCTTCAAGACTCGATTAGAGCTCCTTGAAGTCTGCTCTAATACCAATTGAAAAACCACTAGAGGGGGGGTGAATAGGGTTTTAAAGTTAATTTAACAATTATTTAACTCAAACAACCAACCACAAAAATATTGGACAAGGGGACAAGGATTTAGAGTGGTTCCAACCTTAGCAAATACTAAGGAAGTCAGTACACTACCCGGTTGCTTACCCAACCGGGATTTTGAAAGAATTAAATTTTATTACCTCGCAAGGACTTTACATAAAATTACAATTCTTTCACCAAACCCTTCGAACATCCTTCACCTAGAAGTAATTGCACCAACCTTGAAGCAGCCTTCTTGAAGTAACTTCAAGCTCCCCCTTGAAGTAGCCTTCCTCTTGAAGTAGCTTCCCGTTGCAATAGCCTTCTTGAAGTAGTTCGAAGTCCACCTTCTCCTCCGAGAAGAACCTTCTCCAATCCGCAGCCTCCAACCCTAGGAGTAGCAAGGAGAATACAAAGGATAAAAGGAACAAGAAGGAAAAAGGAAATTACACTTAACCTTTGAAGCACAAGGCTTGATTTGCCTATATCAAGCATGTAGATCTCCTAACCAATGTATATGAAAGTGTGATTGCTGTGGATAGGAGATACTAGCCTATAGGACACGAAATTAGAGCAAGGAGAAGAATAGCCAATGCAAGTGTTGCTCAATTTCTCAAAACAGATTCACAATTGCAAGTGTAAGCTCAAGTGTATCACAAGTGAAGATTAGTGAGTTTAGGTGTCCTAAGGCATGTCCTATTTATAGAAATGACCTACAAGTGCTTAAGGACGTTCTAGAGACTTTCTAGGGGGTTCTTAGTGCTCAACTAGCCGTTATGTGTCCACTAATTGCATTTGTAACGGCTAGTTAATTGACCCTGAAAAGTGCAGACAGAACTCTTCTCGGTCGAAGATTTGTCGACCGAGAGTCCTTCTCGGTCGAAGTTTTGTCGACCGAGGGACTTCCTGGAGCAAGTGTTTACAACGTTCATTTCCAACTCCCAACCACCTTGTCTGCTGGGTCTAACGGCTAGTAGGGTCTATTTTCGATCGAAGATTTTGTCGACCGAGAGTTTCTCGGTCGAAGTTTTTGTCGACCGATATTTTCTCGATCGACGATTTGTCGACTGAGAATATTACTGACTCATTGTATTCATTTACTAAGTGTGTGTATCAATGTGCAATTGTGATACTATCTTGATGAATGACCTATCTAAGTGTTGTGAGTGGATAGGGAAGATCTAAACGCTTGATTTACATGATATCTAATTACTTGTACATTATATACTTGTACAAGCATTTACATTTGATTACGATCATGAAAATAAAGCGATTTTATCAAATTGTTCTTCCAAGTCTTTGTTATCCACCACCTTATATGCTTGTTCCTGAAATACTCAAATAGCACGTTAAAACCACAAGAATGAAATGTTTGTCATCATCAAAATAAAGGAATTATCATAATGTCCAATTTAGCCAACAGATACCACATCACCTTGGCAGGAGAACCCGTTTTGGACTCCCCCGAAGTCATCAATTTATATCGTGACGCACCACATTTTGGACAATCTTTCAAATCCACATAGTCCTTTTGAAATAATACACAATCATTCGGGCATGCGTGTATCTTCTTGGCATCCATTCTTATTAGGCACAACAATTTCTTTACCTGGTATGTTGATATTGGCAGCTCGTTTCCTTCAGGAAGCATTTCTTTCAATAAAGACAACAATGACGTGAAGCTTTTGTCACTCCATATATTGTTAGCTTTCAGCTTATACAATCTCAACACAACACTAAGCTTTGTAAACTTAGTACAACATGTGTATAATGATATCTCAACATCATGCACAATGTTTCTAAAAATGGGAGGTGGATCGGTGTGCTCTACCCCACAACTATCCAGCATCACATCAATGATGTCTACTGGAACAGGTTCATTCACATCTACATCATCGGAGGCAATTTGTTCTTCCACATAATCACTGCTATCGACATCCACTGGTTTCAGGTTTGAAATCTCTCCATGCCAGTGCCATTCTGTATATCCTTGTATAATCCCGTTGCACATGACATGACTTTTGATTTCGTCACCAGTGCTGACTTTCAAGTTGTTACCACAATGCCTACATGGATAGTAGAACCTATCTCCATGTTGTTTCCTATGTTCCTCGGCAAATCTAATAAATTGGTCAAGTCCAGATATAAACTCTGGGGTGCAGCGATTGTGAATGGACATCCATGATCTATCCATTCTATGATCAAAGAGAAAACAAGTATATATTACAACAAGATTAGGGTCTAGGATTAGAGTTTTTGCATGGTTAAAACTTTAGGCCAACAAATACATGTGTTGTCATTCTTATATATAATAAATGTGTACCACCTATCCCATTCTTGAACACCTAATCTCACTAGTAAGTGTATAATGTGTATTGGGTTTTCAAGAAAATTTCGGCAACATTTCCCCGCTATTCTCTAAGTACATATGTACTTAGAGAACAAACGGGGAAATGTTGCCAAAATTTTCTTGAAAACCAAATACCACTAGTAAAAATTGGGCCATTATTCACGAGTGAGTCCTGTCACAAACCCCTCTCTACAGGCCCTCACAAATAGGGACGGTTGTGAGTCTGGCCCTCACAAATGGTCAGTGAAGAGAACTCACATGACAAATACCAGTGGCCCTCACAAATACAATTGTCACGGACCAACTGACCCTCAAGAATGTTATATTGAGGGACTATTTAGCCTTCATAAATACATTTTTGAGGACTATTTAGCCTTCATAAATCCATTTTTGAGGGCATGTTTAGTTCTCATAAATACATTTTTGAGGGACTTGATGGTCCTGGAGAATATATTTTTGAAGGGCTAATGCCTTCATTAATATTATTTTTGAGGGGCCATGTGGTCGTCGTCAATGCAATTGTTATGGCCAATTTGGATCTCATTTTTGAGGGACTAAAGACCTTCATTAATATATTTTTGAGGGATTACTGTAAATGATTTGGTTATTGATTTATTGAATGATTTGTTGAATGTTAATTAATTTTAAATGAAAACTTTGTATATATAACCCCAAGCAATATTTTTATAAGAGTCACATGACATCATAAGAAATTTCAACACCAAAATGACACATAAAAATGTTAAATCACCTCAAACAAATTTCTATTAATGAAGCAAAATATTATCCATACATTGCGTGCTCAACGTTGATATAAATAACGAATACATATGATTCTAAAATTTGAGATTGATGACAATCAACATATCATTCTAGAAACTCTTAAGCTCTATAATGTCTCCATATTCCTTCAAATGGTGTGGTGCTCTTCATCAATGCCAGGCCTCATACGGTTGGGTACTTGAGTATTCTTCTCCTAAAAATGAAAAATCATTATATTAATAGAATTTAAAGTTTATACATAAATCATAGTACAACAAACAACTTACCCTTATATTTCAGTTCTGTTCTACTCCAAAGTGCATTGTCGGTCGAAATCCATCATTAAAAGCAATTCTACCCAATTAATATAAATACAAAAAGGAATCAGAGTGAGTGCGAAGTAGAATATGTCATATTGTTGACTCAAGGCCCAAATGACGTATAACAATTTTTGTAATCACTTGTAATGAATCTGACTTGTAATTAAGCTTAGAAAAATGTTTGGGACACAAAAATACATGGTTTAACCAGCTAAATCCAATTTGCTAAAATTCCCAATAGACACTTGATCGGTCGAGTTGCCACTTCACAAAACTCGACCGATCGAGTGTCTATTCAAACTTGAAATGAACCGATCAGTCAAGTTGCCACTTCCCAGAACTCGACCGATCAAGTGTCTGTTCAAACCTAAAATGGTATGATAGGTCGAGTTTCTAAGAAACATAATTATCCCAGACTTGAAAACAAAATTATTTGATGAAAACATACAAATTAATGAACTAAACATTAGCACATCATGCTTTTTTTAGTTCTATCAACAAAATTTCAATATGAAGATGAAATCAAAGGTATGGCAATCATTTCCTGTCGAACAGGGAACCAAATCCATACCTAGGCTTTGAGAAGCATCCAGGTTCTAGCAGCAGTCAACTTCTAGGAATTTATTCTAAATATGCTGCAACAAATTTTCCAGTAGGGCCAGGCATGCGTCTGCAATCTCCCCAGCAGAATAGGATACCACCACTTATCAGAAAAGGAGAAAAACAATGGCGTGATGGGGATTGGATGTGTGCAAACCGCAACAACCATAATTTTGCTTCTCGTTCGATCTGCAACAGGTGTAAGACTCAGAAGGAGGGCGCAGTTGCTGAGCCTATTAGTGTTGCATAGTTTACTTTCAGAGATCAGATTTGATAATTTTTCTCTCGGGGACGTGGAACATGCATACATTTTTTGTGAGGTGATTTTGAGATACATTTCTGAGTTAGTTTGGTAAGGCAATTTATGTTCCACAAACTCAAGTAGAAGCAATCATTTGCCCTTCATAATACTTAGATGCCTCTGTGAACAATAAGTGGAAGTGGTTAGATATAAAGGCAAGTTACTGATAATAGGAAGGGAAAAGGTAAGGCAAAAAACTATAGAGACCAGCAAGAAAATGAAGTTTTATACAGTATAAAAAAGAAAGGAAGAGTTGACGAATAGTTTTGGAAAAGTGGGAGTGTTAACTGCAAAGAAGAGTGCCATTTTACAACGGTGGAGACTAAGGCTACAAGTGGTGGACGTCAAACCTGCATGACTACCCCTCGTGTATGGGAAATGACTTTCAATAGCTCCCAGTTGCTCAGGCTTCCGACAGTGAGGCTTAATGGTGTACCTTACGACATCAAAGACAAGAGGTCATCCAGTATTAACAGCCAAGTTGCCTCCCCATGTGGATGGGTAGAGTTTGTCATTGCCTCCTGCAACCATCAACCAAACCATAGAATGATGATTATACCTATAAGTGGTTTGGGCTAAATCAACAGTGCAAAGGAACCACTAGAAACCCAACAGTCATTGGGGTTTCACATATCAATTGATGGGGTCATACTGCTCACTAGTTGTAGCATTGTTGTAGGTGGCACTAAAACATTTTTTAGGGTATCTCAAAAACGTGCTTTGATGCATGTACAAAAATTGAGATGAGGACGAGGTGTTCTGTTTAACTAACCAAGCACTGCTCCCAGATATAGGAAAATGTAACTGTAATGACATGAACTCAAAACACTAATGAGCCATTAACCTGAGGCCACCATACGGGACACATGATAATTAACAAAATCCGTTATCCAACATTTGACACCTCAGAAAGGACCTAACATGAGTTCAAACCAATGTCATTATCAACATTAAGAAAAATATTTTTGATTTTAATAGAGCATACACCCTACTAATAATGATTCATGTCTTAATGCAGCACCATAAACTAATAGCGTTCAAGAAATTAGGGAGATACTCGACCACACAATAACTTAATAAACCATAATCTCAGAATAAGTAAGAAGTTCTCACGGGTATGGGATATGTGGATAAACTATTTGTGAAAGCCCAAACGGAAGAAAAAAAATTCAACTAAAGCTAACAGTTCTTACCAGTACGGGATTCGTCAGATAAATGATACATGAGTGACGAATATTAAAAAAGAAAAATAAGTATATATCGAATAAAGGTGCATAGTTTTTTCTTTATAATTAGCAAGTTCAATTACATCAAACTCTAGGAATAAACAACCAAAAGAAAATGAGAAACGTTGAAGGAAGCATTGTGCCCAGTGCCCACATAACAGAAGAATATGATGTTGGATTAAAAGGGTAATACAATTTCAACGGTTAGATTTATAGTTTAAGATATACAATACCAAATTTTTCTTTGACTCCAATGAGGTAGTTGAAGATTTCATTTTAGCAAACAAATCTTCAATAAAAGCTTTATCATCCTTCAACCGGGCAACAACCTAAATAAAAATAGAGCTCAAGTACCCAGTATTAATGAAATGATGCAGTTAACAGAAACAGAATGGGCTCAAGATTATTACAGCAACATTATTTCCACGAATGATCGAATTAAGACTTGAGGTTGTTGCCTCATCTAGGGCCCGTGGTAGTATCACGTCCTATGAAATATAGTTAATAAGATATAAATACAGAACAATTAAAGTAAAAAATACTGAAACCTTGACATAATGATTCAGACCTTAATATAACCAACTCTATAGCTCTGATGTATCCTTGCCAATACAACACGATCTCTGATAGAAATTGCCTAAAGAATAGAAAGACACATCAATACATATAATATTAATAATATACCTAAACATCATTCTCCAATACCTCCTTGAATACCACATGCTCCTTAATAAAGGATCGATGCTGTTGGATTTTAGGAACATCTGGATCATCTGCACAAAAATATTGCATGATGTGATAAATTGCATCAATTTAGAATACATTCATCCATGATAATAATTGCAGAGTTAGCATATATAGCATACCATACAGATCATAAGTGCCGCATCATAAAGCTCCTAATTTAGCCATTATACTTATAATATGCACCCAACTGAGTACATGGAGTGTTCTCATATGCCCTACATGAGGCCGCATGTGCTTTGGCCACCTCTCTGAACCACATGTCTATGCAGTCCATTATGCATACATGACTGCATATGTACTGCATATGCGGCCGCTTATATATAGATATAATATTTGTGTATTTTGTTAATGGTAATCATGTTTAATAATTCACTAAACACACCCACATATTCATATATGTGTAGATATATATACATGTATAGCATGTTATACGTGTATATTTGTATGTTTACATATTAACATATAGATGTGTAATATTTTACAGTTTCAATATATAATTTATGCTCATATATTATTAAAAAAAATCCAAAACCAAACCGTATATGCACCCACACTCTGCATATACTCTATGCAGTACCAAGGTTGAACACATACCACATACAACTTTTCAGAACATTAAGTAGAAGTGATGCTAAATGGATGGAAACAATGCAATATGGAAGTATACCCATGCATACCTGAGTATAACCACAATTGACAAGGTGGCAATCTACATACTAGAGGTGCATAGTCTATTGAGGAAATTTAAGACATATTATAAAGTTGTATTTACTTCATGTATTCATAGGGTTATATATACTTACACATAAACCAACACACGGATATGTGGATGTGGATAAGTGTGTGTATGTTGGGGAGGGGGTGCAGCAGAAAGGGTAACCCCTGCTGTACCACAACCCAAACACCTTAAAAAAGAGATAACCCAAACATTGTTTAATTCAATCATTCTTTATTCATATCTTGGTCTGAAACTTTGTATGAGGCCGATTCAAACAGCTATATTATATCATAATCATCAGAAGCTTGATTTGTAAATTCCTTTCAGTTTGTTTTTCCATGGTTATCTTTATTGTGCAGGTTTTTGGCCTCTATTTCATGCAGACATACATAGGGTTATTTTATCATTTCCTTCTGCACCATAACATTTCAACACTGAAGCAAATCCTGATCCAGCGTCTGATTATGTATCAGGCAAATGCATGAATTAATGATCATTCTGATCCTTTGATGCCACCATAATTTCCACCTCGATAAAGTTTCTATTTTTTTTCAGGTTTTGGAGAACCTCTGTGAGAATTCTATACCTTACATCAAATACAGGTACAAGAAATACCGAGCGACCCAGTAAGTGATTTTTTCTTCAGTTTTTTCTTTGCTGGTTGATGTGGGTTCCTGCACACTAGAAAGTCTTTGTGTTTGTTTCCGTGAAGCAAAAAGAAAACTGAGAAGGACAGAAAAATGAAGCCAATTTGTGTTTCCTCCAGAGTAGAAAAGGAATACATGAAGCCTTCATATACTGCAAGCGTAGGTGCAGAACTCGAAGATGGGCTTTTGATGGTAGGTGCATACCATCTTTACATATTTCTATTTTACCATTTTACATCTGATTGTTACTCTTTTCTACTGCAAGACTTCCTTGAATTAGCTTTACAGTTTGGGATGGCTATGATGTTCGCCTGCACATTTCCTCCCGTGTTTTGTTTCACATTTTTGGTGAGCATTTTGCATTCTGAATTAGCCTTTTCTGCACGTATACATGTAGGTGTGTGGAAGGAGCATGGAAAATGGTAACTTACATATAGTAGTTCCATTTTGGCAAATACAAGAGCTAAAAGAGTGTTTTTTTTATTTTTTATATTTGAGCTCTTTATCTACCCCATGCCCATTTAGTGAGACATCACTCCGGATAGTATTTTGGTATATCATATAGCTACCATTGATTTTGTTTAACTTAATATTTATGATGGAAATATTTCATATTGGACTCATTCCAAATGTAACTTATGGCAAGCCACCATACATGCAGTAATCTAATCAATTGAATTTTTAATGGGGCTTCAAACAAGTTCCACACTAAGGTGTTTATGTATAGTGTATGTTACACATAAATTCATCAACAATGTACACACACATTTGACTGTGCTGTCAGTCTCTTCTGTAGAATGGTCATAGACTGTTCATGTTTTACATCGGTGTTTCTACACCCTGGGTAAAAAGACAATTTCATAATTGGATGGAGTTTGTGCAAATGCTATCAGTTCCTGGACCATTGTTTCAACTTGTGGTCATAATAGTTCAACTTGAGACATAATGACATTGAATAATGTCATAAGTATTTTGTGTCTGAAATATAAACTGTTTAGGGAATGATGAAAGCATGGAACGCAACTTCGTCGAAGTTGGGTGAAGTTTCTCTGAAGTTTCGAAATTCGACCATAGGCGAAGTCGAATACCAAATAATTCGACCTCGTCCAAACTTCGGGGCGAAGTTTCAAAGATGTCACCGCAAGTCCTGCCTTATCGAGGCAACACGAGGGGCAAATGATGCTATTCCTAGCATCAAGAAGT